>CM042697.1:370012427-370396127 GCA_023614405.1 Avena insularis | reverse complement strand
GCGCGCGCCGCCTATCAACTCGCCTGGCTCCCATAGCCGGAGCGGGCTGCTGCCGCCGCCGCCCCACTCGAGAGCACTCCCGTGCTCTGTTCCCCTGCTTCTCGGCAGGGATGGTGGGTGGGCGGTCCACGGAGATCGCGTTTTGCCGCTTTTGGGCGTTTTTGGGCGTGGAAACATGCGTTTGTGAGGCTGTTGGACCGTTTCGGCTCTGTTTTTGGCCCGATTTTAAACAAGCTTTTGCACTGTGTTTTACTATAGTTATTAATTATCGCATGTTGTTAATACTTTATATCTCATAGATAGCTTGTACCGTTTTTATATTAAAATTTTGGAACGCCGTCATATTTGAATTATTGTATCGATTATCGCATTTATGCAACCGACACCACTGTGATCTTACACACTTTGCATAAATTGCGATGACCGGAATCGCCACCGCGAAGTTCTCGGAGTTGACCCAGGATGGGCTTAACTACGACTTGGGCCTCGGACGCTGAGATCGCCCTGAGGGCCGATGCATCAAGGATGCGTTGATTGAGGGGACCCGACGGCCTCAAAGAAACCATCCCGGCGGATAACGCCAAAGCCCTGCACTTCCTCCGCCATCACATGTGTGAGACTCTCAGGAATGAGTACATGGCAGAACGGAGTGCTTCTGCCCTTTGGACCGTCCTCAACAAGCGGTTCTCTAGGTTGAAGTACACCATTCAGCCATAGACGGAGGCAGATTGGATACGTCTAAGGTTTGCGGACTTCAAGACGGTGGGAGAGTACAACTCCAGGTTGCACCGGATTTGTACTATTCTTCAGCTGTGTGGGACCAGTACCACCGATCAGCAGAAGATAGACAAAACCCTCTCCACATTCCATCCGGACAACATCCAGTCCTCGCGAAACTTTCGCCAGGAAGGATTCACGGAATATGCAGCGCTTATTGATGCTCACCAGGTGGCCGAGGCGCAGGATAATGTTCTGAAAAAGAACTTCCCCGCGCAACCCTTCGCAGGGGGCCCAAGTCATGAGGCCAATGCTGGTGCCTACAAGGTGCGCAAGCCCATCCACAAGAAGAGAGGCAAGAAGGGCAAGAAGGGCCCCAACTCCTCCAACCCGGCCAAGCAACGCAAGGCGGGCAAGAGGGAGGCGAGGCCCCAGGACTGCTTCCGCTATGGCTCCAAGACTCACTTCTCCAGGCAGTGTTGGGCCCCTAAACACGTCGTGGATGCGTTTAAGGCCAACAAGAAGGCGCGCGAGGCGCATCTTTTCCAGGTTGAGGCACCACTGGCGCCGGGCGCGCTTTGTGCGTAACGTCGCGCACGTAGTGGCGCAGACGTAGCACAAGTGGCGCACTCGGCGGTCCCCACGAACGCCGCTGTGCCCATGGAGGTTGAGCACGTTGTGCCCCCGCCGCCTCAGCTAGGCCCCTTGTCCATGATGATGGCCAACGAAGAGAAGCCCACTGACCTTGAGATACTGGCTGAGCTTGCTGGTGTCTTTGCAGAATCCACCTGAGCTCCTTTTTTTTGAGATGATTCCTTTTTCCGCAATAATCAGATAATTTTTTTTCGATATGGTTGTAAGATCTATGAGAGCATAACACTTATTTTCAGCGATTGGATGACATTCATTTCATTCATTTATTCCATTATTTGATTATGTGATGTTCTGAAATGTCTATGTGTTTTACTTACTTGATGTAGCAACTTCCTCGCTCCATTATATTAATTAGGCACTATATTTTAGAACGCGTGTGGCGCCTAAATGGAGGAAACGTGTTCTTGCCGATGGCGGCACCACCAATACCATCTTGAGAGAAACAAAGTATTTTGAGTCCATTACCAAAACCCCGGTAACATAATGACGATCGTCATTGCGTCCGAATGTAGTTATTCCTAAGAGCAACTATCATACTCCCAAATGGAACAACTCGATCATTGAAGAGGCATTGTTGTATCCGGAGTCGACTCGTTTCTTAAGTTTTAGAGACATCCGCAAATGGTTTCCATGTCGAAACCGATGATGATGAGAATGGAAAGGAGTTCCTCCTCATTACCAAGCGCGACGAAAATGGTAAACACGTTGTCGAAAGACTCCCTTCATTAGCTACTGGGCTGTACTACACAAAGATAGTAGCATCACCTATTTTACACTACCCTTAAGACTGTCTTTAGAAGCTTCGAACTATTCTGCCTTTGGCATGATAGGTTAGGCCACCCCGGTCTTAGGATGATGAGAAATATAATTAACAACTCGAACGGTCATAATGTTAATGTGAAAAATTTCCCGAATCCCGATGATTTCGCAGGTGCTCGCATGCGCTACGGGAAATTGATCATTAGACCGTCCCCTAAAGGTGAAGGATGAACCCCGCGCTTCTGGAACGCATTCAAGGATATATGTGGTCCAATTCAGCCCTCTCGTGGCTTTTGATTACTTCATGGTGCTCATCGATGCTTCCTCTAAATGGTCCAATGTTTGCCCTCGTCAACAAGGAACCATGCTTTTGCAAAGTTGATCTCCCAGATCATACAAATAAGGAATAAATTCCCTGATTATCGTTTAAAGTCTATTCGAATGGACAATGCCGGAGAATTTACTTCAAAGGCATTCGATGATTATTGCATGGCAACTGGAATAAAACTTGAGCACTCCGTACCGCATGTCCACACTCAAAATGGACTTGCGGAGGCATTGATTAAAAGAATTAAATTCATTGCCAGACCACTCCTTCAGGGTTGTAATTTACCAACTACATGTTGGGGACACGCGGTGTTACACGCCGCTAATCTCATCAACTTTCGACCATCGGCCTACAACATCTGACATGGTTATACCCTATGGGTATGTGACTTCAGCATACCTGGTCCAGCCCAAGGGAGGCCCACAGCAGATATACACTGGCCCATGAAGATTTTCGGGTGGCCCAGGCCCATGACGCCTTTGGATCCTTGGAGAGCATGACTAGCGAAGATAGGAAATTCAAAGGGGTAAAACCCTAGAACTTGTAACCGACTAGGACTATGCTCGGGACCTGCCTAAGTCTATATAAAGGCCAGGAGGGCACGTCCTAGATACCTCGACTCATACTCTCGCACACGCATCCACGCCAGATCGACCACAGACCTCAGAACCTTCGGTTCGCCGTAATCAAGAGCGTACAAGCAGAGTAGGGTTTTCTCCGGGCTCGAACTCGGTAAATCTCGTGTCCCGGTTGCTTGTCCGTTAACCGTACGATCTCCAAAGATCCCCATCTTCTCCAAAACCCAAGTCCATAACAATGGGCATTGACAAGATTAAACCTCGTCAATTGGCGCCGTCTGTGGAAATAGGGGCTGCTGATTGTGCGATCGTGACGGTTCCAACCCGACCGATCTACAACTCCGCGGCGACGGAGAATCACCTCCTTCGGGCGCTTTCACCGCCCACTCGCGGCCACCATGAAGGATTTCGAGCCCAGGCGACGGACCGAAATTTTGTTCGGGAGTTTCGCTTCAGTGGGTCAACCGGCACCTCCGCCTCGACGGGTGCCCGTGTGCCAATCAGGCCCGCCAGGTTTCCACACCCGTGCTTACGCACGTCACCATCGGCAGATGAGTTCTACAGCAGAATTACAGCAACTCCGATCTGTGCGATCCACCTTCGGATGAAGGGACCTACGGTTCTGGATCCGAAAGCTGCGGCAGTAGCCGACCAATCTGCAAGCGCTATCTATGCGCCGCAGTCTTCCAAACCGACGAGGAAACACCTAACCCGCCGCCAACAAACGGCGAAACGGCAAAATGTAAGAAGCCGCCCCCCACCCAACGGGAAAACAACGCCACGCCATCCAACTTAGCAAAGAAGGATGGGTCCAGCCCGCCAGCGACATCGTCTTACCCGCAGACGCCTCACGTGACCTCGATGGCGTACCACTACCTCCTCATCGAGGAGCACAAGAAACAAGTCAAGATGCAGAGACGCTAGATAAACCAGCAAGCAGCCTCCGAAGTCCAGCGCGATTTAGCTGCGCTCCGCCATGGCACCGGCTCAGCACGAATGGAAATCAGGAAACAAGCATCGCTCGGTGGAGAACATGGATCCCAAGGAGCGGCGTGACGAACCGAACTCTCCACACATCGCTCATGGATATGGATGCCGATGGCAACATCATCCCGAAGACGCCACAAGCTGCGATCATGGCAGCCATCACAGATCTCGCGCTCACCCACCTCCGGAGGGGGACCCAAAAAGGGCCATGCATAGGTCCGCACTCACCGCATTAGGACTAATCGAGCTGCGCTCCACGAAGACGCTCCTGCGGAGCCGAAGAAGAAAGCACCGGCCAGGCGCGACCGGAGCCCCACCCCCTCATCCGAAGAGGAAGAAGAGCACGATCTTCCTCGAAGGAAGAAGATCTCGCACTGCCATAAACGTGACTACAACGCCAGAGACAAGCTCACACAGCGCAAGATCGACAAAGCACGCGCCAAACGCGCATGCTCGTCCGAATCTGAGATGGATGAAGACGAAGGAGAACTCTACGGGGCCCGATGCTTCAGCAGATCTGTTCGGCGAACACAGATGCCACGCAACTTCAAGCTTCCTTCAGATACTCCCAATTTCAACGCAACGCAACATCCAAATCCTGGCTCGCTGACCATCTCACATCCGTCAAGCTTCACGGAGGCAACAAAGAAACCGCCATGCAATGCCTTGGTGCGGTGACGAAATGGCGCGCGAAATCCGCTCAGCAGCCTATCATCAGGATCCATCCGAAGCTGGGAGGAGCTTGCTTACAGCTTCATCCGAAATTTCAAAGGCACCAGCAAGAGGCCCGCCTCAATCGAAGAGTTGCGAGCCTGCACTCAGAGAACGGGTGAATCTATTCACTCGTACATACTACGCTGGTCTACAACCAAGAACTCCACAACACACATCTCCAAAGAGAGGGCCATCGACGCCTTCAGGGACGGCGTCAAACGCCAAGACTTCAAGGAGGAACTTGGGCGTGTAAAGCCCAAGACACTCGACCACCTCATGGAAATCGCCAATAGTTGGGCAGACGGCGAAGATTGCATCCAGCGCGCGCAATCAGATGAAGAGGACGACTACGGCCGAAGACGTGAACGCCGCAGCAAGAGGAGATCGCGCGTCTACGAGGACCGCGACGGACCCGACATGGTCGCGGCCGGCTACGCCGACCGCCGTAACGACAACAGCCACAACAGCGGAGGATACCGCGGCGGAAACTTCCGCGACAACGGACGACCAACGCAGTCGTGGCAGCGCCGCGACCGTGACAACGGACCCTCAGCATTCGACAAAATTTCGGGTCCATGCACCATCCACTTCTACATCGACAAACAGGATGGCAAAAAGAAAGCCAGCCACATGCTCAAAGACTGCCGCGAGTTCCAGAAACTCAGCAAAGGCATGGTGCAGATGAGGCAACAAGCTCCAATCCCTGCGTTTGGAAACGCACCTGCGCCAGTTGAAATAGCACACGGAGCTCCTCCACCACCACCTATTGGAGGCCCAAACCAACCAGTCGCGCAGTATCAAAACAATGCCGGGTCGACAATTTCACCAAAGGGAGCACTAAATATGATCCAGAAGGGATGCCCCACAAACAAGGTGCAGAAGAAAATCACCCGACAAATCAACTTGGCCATGGCAACTCCGCCTGCAATCCCTGAGTACCTCAGCGGATCGGAGTCCTGCATCACATTCACTCGCGTGGATCACCCTTGCCAGATCCCTCGCCCAGGTCATGCTTCCTGGTCTTTGGGCGCAGATCGGAGGCTTGAGATGATTCGCTTCTTCATGGACGGCAGCGGCATCAATCTAATGTTCGTAAGCACTCTAGCAGCTATGCGGATCCCGCAATGTAACTGGAACAATCGGACACAACGTTCCACGGCATTGTCGTGAAAGGGCATATTCCACGGGCAAAATAGGGCTCGGCGTCATCTTCGGAAGCGGATAACTTTTCGGAGGCGCCTAGAATTCGAAGTGGTGGACTAGCCGTCGCAATACCACGCCATCCTGGGGCGTGTAGCATTCGCAAGGTTCCTGGCCGTCCCACACTACGCATACCTACTACTCAAGATGCCAGGACCAAGGGGTGTCATCACAGTCCACGGGAGCTTCACCCGATCGGACCAATGCGACAGGGATTTCAATAAAATCTCCCGATCTTCGTCATGCAAGACGAGCTTGTAAGGCTCGCGAGGTGACGGACAATGGATACCCCTATCACAAGGCAAAACGCACTGACATGTCCTCGACTCCGTCAACACCAAGAAAGTGTAGGTCCATCCGGATGCCTCCAAGACGGCGCTGATCGCCAACGACCTCGGCGCCGCGATAGGAAGGCGTGCTTCGAATTCCTCCGTGGCTGAAATCTTCGCTGTGTCCCGCAGACATGCCAGAGTTCGTGGAATTTGCCGCACGCACTCAATGTCTTTTCGGACACCAAGCCGCCAAGTCCATCCGAAGACTGTCGGAGCCACGAGCCGAAGCTATCGGCAAGGAAATCAACAGAGTACTCGCAGCATACTTCATCCGGGAAATCAAGGAAAGCGAGTGGCTGGCAAATACAGTCATGGTCCCAAAGAAGGACACGGACATCCTGCGGATGTGCGTGGATTTCACGTCACTAAACAAACATTGCCCAAAGGACCACTTCCCTCTTCCTCGGATCGATCAGATCATCGATTCGACTGCAGGTTGCGAGAAACTCTCCTTCCTCGACGCCTACTCAGGCTATAACCAGATTCGACTCAAGGTCGAAGATCAAGAGAAAACGGCATTTATCACACTGTTTGGAGTATTCTGTTACAACACAATGCCCTTCAGGCTAAAGAACGCGGGTGCCACGTACCAGCGATGCATGCAGGCCTGCCTTAAGGACCAGATCGGTCGCAACGTCCAAGTCTATGTCGACGACATAGTAATAAAAACCAAGGAGGCAAGGACACTTATCGACGATCTCCGCGAGACGTTCGACAATCTTGATCGCTATAGGATCAAGCTCAATTCAGAAAAGTGCGCCTTCGGCGTCCCCTCGGGTCAACTCCTCGGGTACTTCATCTCTCAAAGAGGGATCGAGACGAACCCGAAGAAAATCAAAGCCATCATGACGATGGAGAAGCCGAAAAACCTCAAGGGCGTCCAGCAGCTCGCAGGACGAGTAGCGGCGCTAAGCAGGTTCATCAGCCGTATGGGCGAGAAGGCCCTACCATTCTACCAGCTGCTACGTAAAGCAGACAAGTTCGAGTGGACACCAGAAGCCAACAACGCATTCGAAAGCCTCAAGCGGCTCCTCTCCACCTCGCCAGTTTTGGTCACGCCAAAGGAACCCTAACCCGTCAGTACATAGCAGCCACACACCGTGGTCAAGATAAGATCGTGGTCGAACGACCGAAGAAGGGAAGACCCACGGGTCCAGCTAATTTACTACCTCAGCGAGGTTCTCACTCCAACAAAGCAGAGGTACCCTCACTACCAGAAGCTAGCCTACGGCGTGTTCATGACGGCTCGAC
This sequence comes from Avena insularis, assembly GCA_023614405.1. NCBI lineage: Eukaryota > Viridiplantae > Streptophyta > Magnoliopsida > Poales > Poaceae > Avena > Avena insularis. The sequence goes on along the minus strand of CM042697.1, from coordinate 370,388,607 downwards.
GGTTGAGCCATTACTTCCAGGAGCACCAAGCGATGGTCGTCAACGAGGCACCCCTGAATAGCATCCTGAATAATCCAGAGGCAACAGGACGGGTTGCCCTGTGGGGCATCGAACTATCACCCTTGGACATCGTCTACGAGAAGCGACACGCAATCAAATCTCAAGTCCTTCCGGACTTCCTGGTGCACTGGATGGAGCTGCAGCTGCCAGACACCCTGCACATGTCGCATCTGGACAATGCATTTCGACGGCTCCAAGCGCGAGGCCGGAGCAGGGGCAGGAGTCATACTGACCTCCCCGCAAGGTGACAAGATGAAGTACGTTCTTCGGATTAAATTCAGAGCCTCCAACAACGAAGCCGAATACTCTCCCATCCAACTTGCGCAAGGGTCGGCACCGAAAATTTCCCACCTACGTAGGTTCGGCTGCCAGGTATATGTACCTATACCACCATCCCAGTGATCAGCAATGGGACCGCTCCGTAAGTCGGGGATATACGTTGGTTATGAGACTGTGTCCATAATCAGGTTCTTGGACCCCTTGACAGTGATCCACACGCCCGCTTTGTCGATGCATTTTTGACGAGGATCTTTTCCCGACTTTGGGGGGAGGTAATCAACCCCTGGATAACAAAAGTCGAGAAATCACGTGGAAAGCCACGGGTATCCACGCTCATGACCCCCGCACTGTTGAGACTAATAGAGAAGTCCAAAAGATACTAGATTTGCACTCCCTAGCGAATCAACTGCCCGATCATTTTAGTGATTTAAAGACTGTGACAAAGTCGCATGTGCATGCACGCAATGCACCGGAAGGGGTTGAAATACCAAAGAAAAATGATGGTATACCCGCTCCTGCTCCAAGGCCTAAGAGGACGCGGATTCCGGTTTCTCAAATCCCAAGTACCCGGGGACGCCCGAAGAAAAAGGATAAGAGAGATTTATTACAGTCTGCCCCTGTTGAGGGGAGCCAGTTGAGACCTGACACGAGTACGGATATTTCAGTGCACGAAATTCCGGACTTGAACTTTCCTATATCGGAAATACCCAGCGAAGTTGTGTGCGCACACATCGGAGCGGGAAAGCTAAAGGACCTAGCTCCTGGATTGGAAAATCCGGTGGAGCAAGAGGATGTGCCTGATACACTCCATGACGAAATGACCATTAACTATGTTAATTCGGGCGAGTCATACAACCGAGCCATGGCAAATGTCGACGTTAATTTTGCCAAGAAAATTGCCTCAATCATAGATCTTGACCCTGAGCCTAACACGCTCGCTGATTGCAAGAAAAGGTCGGATTGGAAAGATTGACAAAAGGCAATTACCGCTGAATTATTATCGTTAAACAAAAGAGAGGTATTTGGACCTGTTTATCTAACTCCTCCCCACATTTGCCCTGTTGGTCATAAGTAGGTTTTTGTTCGAAAGAGAAACGATAATAATGAAGTAGTAAGGTACAAAGCAAGGCTCATTGCTCAAGGTTTCACTCAGCGACCAGGTGTCGACTTTGAGGAAACTTACTCCCCAGTCATGGATGGAATTACCTTTAGATACTTGATCTCAATGGCAGTAAACATGGACTTAAAAATGAAACTAATGGATGTTGTCACCGCTTACCTATATGGTAACTTGGATTCGGACATATACATGAAAGTACCAGAAGGTATCCCTGTCCCGAACCAGGATAGAGCAAACAGGATCTTATACAGTGTTCAGCTTAAGAAGTCATTGTATGGACTAAAACAGTCGGGTAGGATGTGGTATAATCGTTTAAGCGATTTCCTTCATTAGAAGGGCTACGCGAGCAATGAAGATTGCCCATGTGTTTTTATACGGAGATCCTGTGGATGGTTTCAGATTATCTTGCACGTGAACGATTTGAATATAATCGGTACACTGACGATATTGAGGAAGCGAGTTCCTACCGATGTCGGAATTGAGATGAAAGACTTAGGCAAAACCAAGTTCGCCTCGATGCGCAACTTGAGCATTCCCTGCTGGGATTCTAGTTCACCAATCGGCCTACACCCGTAAGGTGTTGGAACGATTTGGGTTTGAAAAGGCATATCCTTCTAAGACCCGATGGTCGGAAGATCTTTGCAAAGAAGACAAGAACCCGTTTAGGCCTAAAGAAGAGGAGGAGGAAATTCTGGGACCGGAATTCCCCTACTTAAGTGCAGTTGGCGCACTTATGTATCTCGCAAATTGTACACGGCCGGATATTGCATTCGCCATCAATTTGCTTGCTAGGTCTGATTCTGAGCCTACCAAGAGGCATTGGAAAGGCGTAGGACATCTTTAGGTACATACAAGGGACAAAGGACCTTGGCTTGTTTTACCAAAAGAACCAAGACCTATCTGTTGTAGGCTATGCGATCTTGGGTACCTTTTCGATCCGTGATACATCCAAGTCGCAGACTGGATATGTTTTCCTTTGTGGTGGAACAGCTATTTCCTGAAAATCGTCTAAGCAAACTCTTGTGTCGACTTCGACGAACCACTCGGAAATCATAGCATTATATGAAGCATCACGAGAATGTGTATGGCTTCGACGAGTAGTCAGTCACATCCAGATGTCATGTGGACTGAACACCGTACAAACCCCAACAATTATCTATGAAGATAATGCAGCTTGTGTTGCACAAGTCCAGACGGGTTACGTGAAGAGCAATCTCACAAAGCATATAAACCTCAAGTTCTTCTATGCACATGAGTTGCAAAAGATGAACGAAGTGAAAGTCTTGCATGCTAAGTCGTGTGAAAATCTCGCTGATTTGTTCACTAAATCATTGCCAGCGTCTTCTTTCGAGAGATGTGTCCGAGGGATCGGCATGATGAGACTTAGGGAGATGCAAGGTTCAGGGGGAGAATCTTCACAAACTCATAGCTGAAATCTTGATCCCGATGATTAAGTACTTAACTTTATAGTTAAGTGAATTGTACTCTTTTTTCCTTAGTGAGTTTTTATGAAGTTTCTCACATGAGGTTTTTAATGAGGCAATTCGTGCAACATAGCAAGAAGCATACCGTGTGCATTTCTCCATATTTTTCCCACTGGGTTTTTTGGAGTTTTAAGCCATGGTTATACAGATAAGATACTTGGGGAGTGTTAAGCTCGGGCGAGAGCCCACTGTGGCCTCTATCAGGCTAGGGTTGGCCCATGTGGGTATCGTATCCCCCTTTAGCCTATAAATAGAGGAACAACCTTTGTACGTGAGCTTACGGAGAGACTTTTCAATAAAGTTCACTTTTGTTCCCTGTGTCACCTATTGTGTACTGTGTGTGCCTTTTTCTAGTCTTCTTTTCCGGTGTGAAACAGCCTCGGAACCGGCCAGTCGGCAGGGGTGTTCCACCATGTATAAACAATAACTCGTACGCGGAGACGACGTTGGATCGACCAACCGACGCTGAGCTACTACCATAGCGTGCGCAGTACGCAGTAAGCGCGCCAGATTAACGCTAAGTACGTCCGTCGGTCGCGAGCGTTCCTATTTAAACACGTGGAGAGAGATCACGACGAGATCGAAAAAGTGCGCTGATTCTACTGGAATCCATCTATCCACACGCCGCCAAGCCCCACGTCTGATCTCCGTTACCGATCGCCGATCGATCAATTCCATGGAGAGCCGGTGCCCCGGTTGCTTCCACCCCCGCTGCGCGAATGCCGCCGCCGGCGCCGCCTGCCAGGTCTGCGACGCCGCGCGAACGAGCCCCTTCGGCGTCTCTCCCGCTAAACCGGAGCCTCCTGCCCGCACGATGGCGGGGCCGTTCGGCCTCTTGCCCGCGCAAGGACAGACAAGCTTATTTGGGCTGCCTGCGGCGACGCCGAACCCCTTCCTCTTCAGCTTCCCGCCCACGCCGCCGGAGCCTGCACAGACGACAAGCCTCTTTGGACAGCCTCCGGCCACGTCTACACCCTCCTCCGCCTTTACCTTCACGCCGCCCATGCAGGCGCCCGGGTTTGCACAGACAACCTTCCCGTTCCAGCACTGCGAGACCTTCGTGTTCGACGACGATGAGCCGGTGGAGAAACTTGCGGAACCACCACTCCAAGCGGCGAGCAATGGAGGACCTCTCGTCCTCGAGACCCACTGCGAGCTCCCGGCCGTAGCCCGTGGCTGCGCCCGCGAGAGCTTCGCCGTGCTGGTGCACGCCAAGGCTCCCAGCGCCGCCACCGATCACACGGCGACGCGCGCACCGCTCGACCTCGTCACGGTGCTCGATGTGAGCGGGAGCATGGCGGGCCGAAAGCTCGCGCTGCTGAAGGAGGCGATGGGGTTCGTCGTCGACAAGCTAGGCCCCGACGACCGCCTCAGCGTCGTCTCCTTCGCGTGCAACGCGCGCCGGGTCAGCCCGCTGACGCGCATGTCGGACGCCGGGAAGGCCTCGGCCAAGCTTGCCGTGCAGTCTCTCGTGTCCGGAGGCGGCACCAATATCCTCAAGGGACTCCAGATGGCCGCCGACGTGCTCGACTGCCGCCGGCAGAGGAACGCCGTCGCCAGCGTTGTCCTCCTCTCCGACGGCCAGGACAACGGCATGGAGCAGAGCGGTCTTTACGGCAGGGAGCAGAAGAGCTACCAGGATCTCGTGCCCCGTTCCCTGCTGGCAGGCGGTGACCGCTCAGCGGCGGCGATCCACACGTTCGGTTTCGGCACGGACCACGATGCGGCGGCCATGCACGCCGTGGCCGAGGCGACCGGCGGCACGTTCTCCTTCATCGAGAATCAGGCGGTGGTCCAGGACGCCTTCGCGCAGTGCATCGGCGGGCTCCTCTCGGTCGTGGCGCAGGAGACGTGGATCGCCGTCACGTGCCCGCACCCCGACGTGCGCGTCCGGGCGATCAAGTCCGGCCGCTACGAGAGCCGCCTTGTAGCGTACGGCCGCGCCGCCTCGGTGGACGTGGGAGAGCTCTACGCCGACGAGGAGCGGCGCTTCCTGCTGTTCGTGGACGTGCCGAGCGCCGCAGACGACGACGACGACACCACCCGCCTCGTCAAGGTGAGCTGCACCTACAAAGACACAGCGACGCGGAAGTCGATGGAGGTGGCCGGCGAGGACGCCGTCGTGCGGAGGCCTGCGGAGGTCACGAGCGAGGACCAGAAGCCGTCCACGGAGGTCGAGCTGGAGCGTTTCCGCGTAGAAGCAACCGAAGACATCGCTGCGGCGCGCGCAGCCGCCGAGCGCGGCGACCACAGGGAGGCCGCGAGGATACTGAACAGGCGGCGGAATGCGGCGCCGGCAGGTCTGGCCGGCGGCGACGCGCGGTGCGCGGCGCTGGTCCTGGAGCTGGGCGAGCTCAGCGCCCGCGTGGCGAGCCGGCGGGAGTACGAGCAGACCGGGCGCGCGTGCGTGCTGTCCGGCATGAGCTCGCACGCGCAGCAGCGCGCCTCGTCCGTGAGCCTGTTCGGCAGCATGGCCGCGACGCCCGTGTTTGGGGGATCGGCTGCGCCTTTTGCAGCATCGTCCCCGTTTGCGATGGCGGCAGGAGCCTACGCGACGCCGGCGATGAAAGCCATGGTGGATTCGTCACGGGAGACACGTGAACAGCAGCAGCAGCAGCAGCAGCAGCGACAAGCACCGGCGGCGACGACGACAATGCCGAACAGTGCAAGCATCTTTGCTCCGAACAATGGCAGCATCTAGATCTACACAATGCTAGCATGCTAATTTATTATTTTCACAATCTCTCCACCTCACAAGAAGAAGCATGCCAGTGAATAGGTACAGCCCCGCCAAAAAACTGTGAATACATACTCCACAGCAGGGGGGTGTATGATCTAAAACTGAAAGCATTTGGCCTGTGCTAAATTCTTGGGTTGAGGCAGCAATTAGTGTCATTTCTATCAATTAATGAGAATTGTCTATTTCTAATAAAAGTTTGATTTGTTAAGGGAAGAGATATGATATAACATGAAATTAGTCTTCTTTTATTTTAAGAGATCGTCCCTTAACTAAGGGAAGACAAACTCATATTTTTTTATTTCTCTCTTCTCCAACTAAACAAATATCTAACGTGGCAGTAATAAGAAAAGGCTGATAAAAAGCATTTGATAACCTCTGGCTCTACAACCTCCACCGCCTGCGCCGGAGGTGGCCTTGGAGGCGCGGCCTGCTGGCTGCATGTCGGACGCTGCCGCTGTCCCTGGCAGCCATTTCAGTGGGCTGGTGGATCTCGGCGAGGATCATGTTGCGATCCATGTGTCAGAGGAGGTTTTTCTGGAGGATCAAGATTGGACGACAGTGACGCATCAGAAGAGTCGCCGGAGTTTGTTGCAATCGTTCTAGGAGGAGGCGGGGTACCCATCCCAGGCCTCGCGCTACTGGGAGCTCCGGAAGGGGCAGCGGACGTCTGGGGCCGGTTCTCTGCCTCGGAATCGGTCGCATGGGCCTGCTGAGATGGCTAGGGCAAGATCGCTGTCGCCTTTGACGTCTGCCGCTGCGGTGAGTGACCGGCGGTGCTCGTCGTCGTCGCCGACGGGGTTGAGGCTATCGCACAAGCCACGCATGGGGCCGTGGCGTGGACCGCTGCCGAAAAGGTGGATCACGACGCCTCCTATGCTCGCGAACTTCCTTCCCCCGATCGCGGTGGACGTGGCGGAGGCGGTTGGGCCTTCTGTCGCGGGATCCTAGGAGTCCCTCGAGTCTGCGTCTGGCGGTTACCGGGTCCGTGCAGGACTAGCGGGGTCGGGATCAGCCCGTAGATGTGCAACGCGCCTACGGAGACCTATTCCCCTCGTTACGTCTGCTCCTCTACCGTCATCGCTCACCCAGCCATCGGGCACTGCTTCTGCGCCGCCGTCTTCCTCATCGTTCTGCGCGTCAGTCGCCCGCAACCCCTGGTCGTCGTCTTCCGCTCGCGCCGTCATGGCCGGTATTCCCCAGCCTACTACGACGGCGGGGATTGGAAGCGTTGCGTCGGCCGCTGCTGCTCCAGTGGGAGGAGGGCCTACTGCTCCTGTTCCTGCACTTGTTATTCCGTTGCAGCAACCGGCGTCTTCTCTGCCGGGAGGTGGTCAACCGGGGATGGTTAATCCAATCCCGTTCAGGCCTCTTCAACCCCCGTTCAGACCTACGGGGCCTTCGGGGTTCGCGGCATAGCCTCCGGGGCAGTTCTTCCAGCCAGCGATGAATTTTAATAGACCAGTCTATCCGCCATTAATTCCGCCTCAGCAATATGCACAGATGTCCCTGCAATGTGCGCAACCTCCCGTTGTTGTTTCTGATCCAGTGGTGACTCGGAATAAGCGAAAGAAGAAGAAGAATGTGCAGGTACCTCAGTCGCAGCCACCGGTGGTGCCTCCGCAGCAGCTTTTTCAGCCTCAGTTTCAGCCTTCGCATATGCCCCAGGTACCGGGCATGATGTTTGTTCCTCCTGCCATGAGCATGCCAGCGCCGCTGTTTTCTGCTGTCTCAACACCCGCAGTTGCTGTGGTGGATTCTTCTGGTCAGGCCGATCTGAGCAAGACAAAGAAGATGGTGAAGTGCTGGAAATGTTCTGGAGATACTCATGCTTCCAAAAACTGTCCGGTTCAACATTACTGCTTAGTTTGTAACAACTCTACTCATCCAACCGCCAAGTTTCCAACGCTGAAATTGCCCAAGCCTTCGATGATCGTGGCAGGGAATGGTATGGAAGATACTCTTTTTAATCAGTTGCCTGATAGCATTTCCAAGGCAAGTTTGGCTCCAAAATGTACACCGACGGCTAAGGTGACTATGGTGGGTGCGGTGGTGCCTGCGGCTGTCATTGAGTCTCAGATGACACGGATTTACCCTCCCAGTACTCAGTGGAAATGGGAGGCCCTTCTGCATGGGGATGATTCTTTTCTTGTAAGCTTCCCTTCTTTCGAGGATTTACAGCGTGTCGATGGCATTCATATGTCGGTCCCTTCTCACAATGCTCGGATTGTCATCAGTGTTTGGGAGATGCAGGATATTCAGCCGAGTTTTGTACTGCCTCAGGTGTGGGTTCATGTGGAGGGTGTTCCTCATACCATCCGACACTTCCATGGTCTATGGGCGGTTGGCTCTCTTCTGGGTACGACAGTGGATGTGGATTTGCCGACGCTGTATAGTCGCAATATTGTGCGTATTTGTGTGGCAATGATGAATCCAAATGCGCTGCAGAAGTGTGTGGATGCTAGAGGTCCTTACATTGGTACTACTGCTACTCTGAAGTTGAAGGGATATGACTTTACTTTTCGCCCGGAGTCCCCAGACTTCTCCCCTGACCCTACTTTTACCCCTATGTTCTGGAGGCGTAAGGGAGATGATTCAGATGAGGACAATGGTACTGGATTGAAGGAGAGGGACCCCTCTACTGATGATACTACCACTCGGACTCAGGGGAATCAGATGGAGATTGATAATGCGGGTTCCCATATAGCTGTGGGAGGTCCTCAGGTCAACAAGGTTTCTACTATGCCAGTGTTTGCGGTCACACCTTTCAATCCAAGTCCTCAGACTCCCAGGGGTAAAGCCATTGTTGCTGCTGCACGGTGCTCTCGCTCTTACTTTCAGCGACCTGGTTTGATCTCTACTGCTGCATCTTTGGCCTTGGGTGACGCTGGTCTTTCTGGTGCCACTGTAGCGTCCGGTTCTGACGAGTCTCTTTCAACGGCCTCCTCTACTGCACTGAATGCGATGCAGCCCTCTTCACCAGGCATCTCCGACGCGTCTTCGCTTTTGGGCGCGGTGACGCTCACGGCCTCGTCTGCCGTAGGCCGGCCAGCCTCGCCTTCTTCGACCCAGCCGGCCTTGTCGATTGTGGCTAGGTCTTCTTCGCCATCTGCTGGGCGGGCATCACAGTCCACTACGCAGCAGCCACCTCAGGAGCGCTCGGCGATGGGCCAGGATGCAGATGGTCTTGGGCCACTGGATGGCCAGGGCTGTGAGCGTCTGCCGACGGCGGATATGACGTTGGTTGAGCTGGGTTCGTCGACGGATGCAGCTGTGGAAGATGATAAGCACTTACAGGTCACTGCAGCGACTTCTTTCATGGTCTCTGCGATGACGGTGATGCGCAGGAGTGCAAGGCATCCGGTGAGCGCCGACGATGCTTCGGCTACGGATATGGATTCTTTGGAGAAGGCCATGCGCAGGAAGGCGGAGAATAATCTCGACACGAATGGTAATCCCTCTTATTCCAAGTATTTTATTCCTTTTTCTTCGACTTGCATCAATTTTAAGCTTAATTATGTTGGAATTAGTTTAGGTAAGAATGTAAGTGATGTTTCTATTTCTGCCAAGGTCTTGAAGTGGATGGAATTTGAGAGGTTAACGGTTGTTCCAAAAGCCTCGGCCTCTTATATTCCCACCTACTCTGATGATGAGGATACAGACATCTCAACAGATGGTCAGATCCTATATCATCTAGTAGGTGAAGTTCTTGAAGTTGGTTCGGACGAAGATATATTAAGCTCAATTTATGAGCTAACTGCTTCTGGCCGTAAATCAACTTCTAGAAAAAAATGTAACAAATCTTGCAAACGAGATCTTGCGCCTAAATCCATATTTGTTTCCTAATGAATGGCATGTTTTTGAATAGCAGAGGTCTTCGAGACTTGGCTAAACATTTACATGTTGCATATGTTCTAGGGAACACAATTTGGATTTTGTGGCTATCTCCGAAACAGGGAGACGAGAATTCTCACAAACTATGCTAGATCACCTATCAGGCGGTATAGATTTTGTGTGGCATTCTCATCCACTCAGGGGACGGTCAGGGGGCATTTTACTCGGCGTGCGAGCAGACACTATGGATATATTAGCTGTTGCGGAAGGGGAGTTTCATATTAAACTACACATCCGTAACAAAGCTGATAATTTTGTGTGGAGTCTGGTTGTTGTGTATGGTGCGGATCAAGAGGCTTTCAAGGCCGATTTCCTTCGAGAATTGGTGAACTTAGCAAAAGATAATCCGTACCCTATTCTTATAGGCGGGGATTTTAACTTGCTTTGGTTCCCATTTGAGAAGAGCAAAGGCCGATTCGACGATTATTGGCCCTTCCTTTTTAACGTTGTCATTGACAGTCTTGACTTGAAGGAAGTAAACATAATTGGTAGACAATTTACTTGGGCTAATTCTTTACCGGAACCAACATACGAAAAACTTGATTGTGTACTGATGGACTAAGACTGGGAAGACAACTTCCCTCTAGTTTCGATACGCGCTCTAGAACGTATTGAGGCTCTGTCAGATCATGCTCCCATTTTGCTAACCACTGGTTTGCCATCACCACGTTGTGTCCGTCCTTTCAAATTTGAGCTTGGATGGCTGCTTCGTGATGGTTTCCATGATATGGTGAAAGCAGTTTGGGAAAGACCGGTTGCTGGTGATAACCCAATCCAGAGATGGAATAATAAAGTGCGTTTGACACAAAAACATCTCGGGGGTTGGGCGCGTCACACCACTGGTATTCTAAAAAAGAAAAACTTAGACTTTCAGCTACTATTGATGACCTCTAAGCTTTAGCAGAAACCCGGTTGCTTACTCCACGGGAAATTGAGCTAAAAATCTAATCAAATGCGGAGATTGCCCGGTTACTGCGCGAGGAGGAAATCAAGTTGTATCAACGTTCTAAATCACAATTTCTCTTGCATGGGGATTCTAATACTAGATACTTCCATAGTGTAGCCAATGGCAGACACAAGAAGAAATGTATTTATTCCTTAAGGCATAATGACGAGTTGATTGAAGGACACGAGCAGTTAAAGTCTTACATTACGAATTATTATAAGAGCTTGTTTGGGGATCCGGAGGAAGGCACTTTCTCAATGGATGAATCCCAAATTAGCGATGTACCCCAAGTTTATGTGGAGGAAAACAACTATCTGATAGCTCCTTATTCTGAGGAAGAAGTCAAATTAGCTGTTTTCCAAATGGAGCATAATAAGACACCTGGTCCGAATTGTTGGAATTATGCCCTAGAGGCAATAATAAAGATGTTATTATTATAATTCTTGTTCATGATAATGTTTATATTCCATGCTAGAATTGTATTAAGCGGAAACTTTATTACTTGTGTGGTTTGTGAACAACACCGTGTCCCTAGTACGCCTCTATGGACTAGCTCATTGATTAATGATGGTTAAGGTTTCCTAACCATGGACATGAGTTGTTGATTAATAATGAGATCATATCACTGGGAGAATGATATGGTGGACAGAACCAAACTAAGCGAAGCAATTAGATCGTGTCATCGTGTTCGTCTTTGCGAAGCTTTTCTTATGTCAAATATTGTATTCCTTAGACCATGAGATAATACAACTCCCTGGTATCGGAAGAAAGTTTTGAGGTCATCAAACGTCATCCTATGAGAGGGTGATCATAAAGGTGTCTCTCAGGTGATCGAAAAGTATCTGTTGGGTTGTATGTATCGAGATGGGATTTGTCCCTCCCAAGTCGGAGAGATATACTTCGGTCCCACTCGGTAATCGATATCAACACCGCTTGCAAGCATGTGGTTAAGGAGTTAATCACAAAGTGATATCGGATTCTGGAGCGAGTAAAGTACTTTGTGAGCGAGATTGAACTAGGTATGACGGTACCAACGATCGAATCTCGGGCAAGTAAAATATCGCGAGACGAAGGGAATATATATATGGGATTGATTGAATCCTGGCATCGTGGTTCATCCGATATGATCATCGATGAATGTGTGGGAGTCAATATGGGTTTCGGACCCGCTGTTGATTATTGATAGAAGATCATATGCGCATATTCTCGAACCCGCAGGTCACACATAACGTGTCTCGGCGCTAGGATAGATTGGATAATTGGTTTATGATTTTTGTTCGAGTCTCGTATGGTATCCGGGACATCACGAGAGGTTCGGAGTGGTCGGAGAATAAGATTCATATAAGGCGTGCAGTTTTTGGAGTTGAATTGTTCCGGGTTAATCGGTATTATGCGAAGCTTCTAGAACCTTCCGGAAGGGGACCAACGTGGCCACACCTTCCGGGAGGGGGCATGGGCCTATGAGGGAGTGCCCTGGCCGCATTGGGCCAGGGGCACAAGGCCCCATACCTTCCCCTCCAAAGCTAGCCGCCCTGCTGCCCTCCTCTCTCTCTCTCTCCCGACTGCGTGTAGGCGAAGCCCTGCTGCAGAAACTCTCCACCATATACACCACGCCGTCGTGTTGTAGATCCAATCCGTTTCTCCACCATACTTGCTGGACCGAGGAAGGAGGAGACGTCGAGGTGCTGCACGTGTGCATCTCACGGAGGCACCGCCACTTGTGGTGCTAGATCGGATCGGATCGCGAGGAGGAGAAGCGAGTACGACTACATCACCCACGTTCCGACGAGCGTCATTGTCTTGAATCTTCAAGGGTATGAAGATCTAATCCAATCTCTCTAGTTGTTTGCATATCCTAGATTAGATCTTGGCTTTCCCTCTGTTCGCATCCGTAGAAAACTTTGATTTACTATGCCGCGAAACCCTTCAGTGGTATCAGAGCTAGATCTATGCGTAGATGTGTTTCATGAGTAGAACGCAACATGGTTGTTGCGGGCGTTGATGTTTTCTGTTGCAAGCCTCTTGTTTGTGTTCTTCTTATGACGCGGGATAGTGAGATTGAAGCGGTCCAGGCCAATCTTACGCGACGTCGTTCGCGAGACCGGCTCCGCACTTGACGTGTGGCTTGTTCCACACATGCGGCTGGTGGAATCCAGTTTCTCTCACTATAGTTGTCATGGGATTAACACCGGAGTTTGGCAACCATAATATCACCGTTGTGGCTTTCCGTAGGTAAGAATCATTCTTAGCATCTACTCCCATAAGCCACGTAAAACATGCAACAACAAAGTAGAGGCGTCTAACTTGTTTTTGCGAGTGTTTTCTGTGATATGGTATGGCCCAAGATGTGATGTGTATAATGTATGCGATGATCATGTTTTGTAATGTTTCACGACTTGCATGTCGATGAGTACACGACCGGCAGGAGCCATATGGTTGTCTTTATAATTGTGTATGACCTGTGTGTCAACTTCTTATACGCCATGTAATAGTTTCACTTTATCGCTAAGTAGTTAGCAATAGTTGTAGTTGCTATTCGTGGTGGAGGCAATCATGGTGGAGTGATGGAGATCATGCAAGACGCACAAGATGGAGATCATTGCGCGAAGATTGGCTATACCATGTCACATTAAAGTTATATGCATGTGATGTTTATCCTTTTATGTATCTTATTATGCTTAGATCGCGACGGTAGAATTATAAGATGATTCCTCACTTAAAGATCAAGATAAAAACTGTGTTCTCCCCATGTATGCACCGTTGCGAAAGTTCGTCGTGTCCAAGCATCACGTGATGATCGGGTGCTATAGACTCTACGCTCACATACAACGGGTGCAAGCCATTTACTGCTGAAATACTTGGGTCTAATTTGACGAGCCTAGCATGTATGGACATGGCCTCGGAACACATGAACCGAAAGGTTAAGCATGAGTCATATGAATGATATGATCGACGCCGTTGTCCACCATTGAAGCCACATCTCTTCTCGTGATGATCGGATTAGGTGTGGTGAATTTGGATCATGTTCACTAAACAACTTGAGGGATGTTGAATTTAGTGGGAGTTCATCTAGTAATTTGATTAAGTTGAACTATTTATCATGAACATAGTCTAAATTGTACTTGCAATACTGTAGATCAAATGGCTAAGTCCAACTTCAACTTCAACGTTTTTGCTGAGATAGAAAAGCTTAGAAACAATGGGTCTAACTTCACCAAATGGTTCCGCATTCTGAGAATCATTCTCGCTGGCGGACAAAAGGACTATGTCCTTGAGAAAGCGCTAGGTGACGCCCCTGCTATAGATGCACCGGCTGATGAGAAAGCTGTTTATCAGTCGCGCAAGGATGATTATGATTTGATTAAGATCGCCATGTTGTATGCTATGGAATCGGATCTTCAAAATCGTTTTGAGGAGTTCGCCGGGCCCTTTGAGATTATTGAGGAGCTGAAAACTATGTTTCAGACTCAGGCCCGTTCTGAGAGATATGAGATCTCTAAGAAATTCTTTAACTACAAGATGGAGGAAGGGAGTTCCGTTAGTGAGCACGCCATTAAGATGTCGGGCTACACTCAACGCCTTGAGCAACTAGACTGCAAGATTCTAGAGGAGCTCAAGATTGACAGAGTTCTGCAGTCACTCCCTCCTAGCTACAAAAGTTTTGTAGTTGCTCACAATCAGATTGGTTCCACTGATATGATCACTGAGCTCTTCGCTAAGATGAAAGTAGCGGAGGTGGACATCAAAAAGAATAATCATGTGTTGATGGTCAACAAGCCCCCCACCTTCAAGAAAGGTAAGGGTGCAAAGAAGCCCTTCAAGAAAGGCGGCGGCAAGCGCGTTGCCCCTGCTGAGAAGAAGCTCAAATCTGGTCCTAAGACGGACACTGAGTGCTTCTATTGCAAGGACAAGGGTCCTTTGGAAGCGAATGTCCAGTACTTAGCGGACAAGAAGGCTGGCACCATCAAAGGTATATTTGATATACATGTTATTGATGTTTTCCTTACTAGCCCTCGTTGTAGTGCCTGGGTATTTGATACCGGTTCAGTTGCTAATATTTGTAACTCGAAACAGGAGCTACGGAATGAGCGGCGGACTTGCGAGGATGAGGTGACGATGCATGTTGGCAACGGATCAAGAGTTGATGTGATGGCCGTCGGCACGCTCTCCTTAGTTTTACCTTCGGGATTAGTTTTAAACCTTAATAAGTGTTATTATGTGCCTGCGTTGAGCATGAACATTATTTCTAGATCTTGTTTATTGCAAGACGGTTATTCATTTAAATCGGAGAATAATGGTTGTTCTATTTATATGAGTAACATCTTTTATGGTCATGCACCTATTGTGAATGGTTTATTTCTTCTAAATCTCGAAAGGGATGAAACACACATCCATAACATTGAGGCTAAGAGATGCAAAGTAGATAGTGATAATACTACTTATTTGTGGCACTGTCGTCTAGGTCATATTAGTGTAAAGCGCATGAAGAAACTCCATTCTGATGGACTTTTGGAGTCTCTTGATTTTGAATCATTTGACACATACGAACCATGCCTCATGGGCAAGATGATCAAAACCCCGTTCTCCGGTATAATGGAGCGAGCAACGGACTTGTTGGAAATCATACATACCGATGTATGCGGACCGATGAGTGTTTCGACAGGCGGTGGATATCGCTATTTTCTCACTTTTACCGATGACTTAAGTAGATATGGGTATATCTATTTAATGAAACATAAATCTGAAACGTTTGAAAAGTTCAAAGAATTTCAGAATGAAGTGGAGAACCATCGTAACAGAAAGATTAAGTTTCTACGATCCGATCGTGGAGGTGAATATTTGAGTTATGATTTTCTCACGCATCTTAAAGCAAGTGGAATCGTTTCACAACTCATGCCACCCGGAACACCACAGCGCAATGGTGTGTCTGAACGCCGGAACCGAACCCTATTAGATATGGTCCGATCGATGATGTCTCTTATTAATTTGCCGTTATCATTTTGGGGTTATGCATTAGAAACCGCTGTATTCACTTTAAATAGGGCACCATCTAAATCCATTGAGACGACACCATATGAACTGTGGTTTGGTGCTAAACCTAAGTTGTCGTTTCTTAAAGTTTGGGGATGCGAAGCTTACGTCAAGAAGTTGATGCCGGACAAGCTCGAACCCAAAGCGGAGAAATGCGTCTTCATAGGATACCCTAAGGAAACTATTGGGTATACCTTCTATCACAGAACCAAAGGCAAAGTGTTCGTCGCAAAGAACGGTTCCTTTCTTGAGAAGGAGTTTCTCTCGAAAGAAGTGAGTGGGAGGAAAGTAGAGCTAGACGAGGTTATTGAACCTTCTCTTGAATTGGAGAGTAGCGCAGCACCTGAAATTGTTCCAGTGCACTTTGCACCAACAATAGAGGAAGCTAATGACAAGGATCATGAAGCTTAGACGATCTTTGCTCTTGAACGTCGCAGTCGACAAGGTCACATGCCCCTCTGAGTGGTATGCAGCAACCTGTCTTGTTGTCTTGTTAGTAGAAGGCGGTGAACCTCTGAACTATGAGGAAGCGATGATGAGCCGGACTACGAGAAATGTCTAGAAGCCATGAAATCCGAATTGGGATCCATGAGCGAAAACCAAGTATGGACTTTGGTGGACCCTCCTAGCGACCGAAAGGCCGTTGAGTGCAAATGGATCTTCAAGAAGAAAATGGACGCGGATGGTAATGTTACCGTCTATAAAGCACGGCTTGTTGCGAAAGGTTTTCGACAAGTTCAAGGTGTTGACTACGATGAGACTTTTCTCCCGTAGCGATGTTTAAGTCCATTCGGATTTTATTAGCAATTGTTGCGTTTCATGATTATGAAATATGGCAGATGGATGTCAAGACTGCGTTCCTCAATGGCAACATTGATGAAGAGTTGTATATGATGCAACCCGAAGGTTTTGTCGATCCTAAGGATGCCGATAAAGTATGCAAACTTCAGCGTTCTATTTATGGTGAAGCAAGCATCTCGGAGTTGGAACCTTCGTTTTGATCAAGTGATCAAGAGCTTTGGATTTGTTCCAAATTGCTCTGAGCTTGCATCTACAAGAAAGTGAGTGGGAGCTTGGTGACGTTTACGGTACTATATGTGGATGACATATTGATTATTGGAAATGACATCAACATGCTTAACGATGTGAAGAGTTATTTGAACAAGTGTTTTCAATGAAAGACCTAGGTGAAGTTGCTTATATATTGGGCATCAAAATCTATAGAGATAGACAAAGACGCGATAGCTTTAAGCGAGTACATACCTAGACAAAGTTCTGAAAAGGTTCAGAATGGATAAGGCAAAGAAAGGTTCGGTGCCTATGTTGTCGGGTAAAATATTGAGCAAGGCTCGGTGTCCATTCTGATGAAATGATAGGGAAGCTATGAGCAAAGTGCCTTATGCCTCGGCCATAGGTTCTATCATGTATGCCATCTTGTGTACTAGACCGGATGTGTCCAATGCTCTTAGTTTGTGACGAGATATCAAAGTGATCCAGAGTGGAACCTTTGGACAGCCGTGAAGAACATCCTAAAGTACCTAAATAGGACTAAAGAAATGTTCTTAGTCTATGGGGTGATGAACGGCTCGTCGTAAAGGTTACGTCGACGCTAGTTTTGACACCGACAAGGATGATTCTAAATCTCGCAGTGATACGTGTATATTTTGAATGGAGGAGCTGTGAGCTGAGAAGCTGCAAGCAAAGTGTGATCGCGGGATCTACAGAGAAGCGGAATACATGGCTGCTGCGAGCGTCAAGTGAAGGAGTTTGAATCAGAACTTCATCATGAGCTTGGTGGTTCAAGTGCATTGGACCCTTTGGAGATATTGTGTGACAACACTGGCGCCATAGCACTCGCTAAGGAACCAAGATATCATCCAAAGACCAAGCATATCAACCGAAGTTTCATATAATCCGAGATTATATAGCGATGGAGATCGAAGATCAGCAAAGTACATACAGATCTGAATGTCGCAGATCCATTGACTAAACCTCTTCCACGTGTAAAACATGATCAGCACCTCGATGCCATGGGTGTGAGATTGTTGCGGATGTAAACTAGATTATTGACTCTAGTGCAAGTGGGAGATGTTGGAATTATGCCCTAGAGGCAATAATAAAGATGTTATTATTATAATTCTTGTTCATGATAATGTTTATATTCCATGCTAGAATTGTATTAAGCGGAAACTTTATTACTTGTGTGGTTTGTGAACAACACCGTGTCCCTAGTACGCCTCTATGGACTAGCTCATTGATTAATGATGGTTAAGGTTTCCTAACCATGGACATGAGTCGTCGATTAATAATGAGATCATATCATTGGGAGAATGATATGGTGGAGACCAAACTAAGCGAAGCAATTAGATCGTGTCATCGTGTTCGTCTTTGCGAAGCTTTTCTTATGTCAAATATTGTATTCCTTAGACCATGAGATAATACAACTCCACGGTATCGGAAGAAAGCTTTGAGGTCATCAAACGTCATCCTATGAGAGGTGATCATAAAGGTGTCTCTCAGGTGATTGGAAAGTATCTGTTGGGTTGTATGTATCGAGATGGGATTTGTCCCTCCCAAGTTGGAGAGATATACTTCGGGCCCACTCGTGTCGATATCAACACCGCTTGCAAGCATGTGGTTAAGGAGTTAATCATAAAGTGATATCAGATTACGGAACGAGTAAAGTACTTCTTGTGAACGAGATTGAACTAGGTATGCGATGCCGCGATCGAATCTCGGGCAAGTAAAATATCGCGAGACGAAGGGAATTTATATATGGGATTGATTGAATCCTGGCATCGTGGTTCATCCGATATGATCATCGATGAATGTGTGGGAGTCAATATGGGTTTCCAGACCCCGCTGTTGATTATCGATAGAAGATCATGTCTGCATATTCTCGAACCCGCAGGGTCACACACTTAACGTGTCTCGACGCTAGGATAGATTGGATAATTGGTTTATGATTTTTTGTTCGGAGTCTCGGATGGGATCCGGGACATCACGAGAGGTTCCGGAGTGGTCCGGAGAATAAGATTCATATAAGGCAGTGCAGTTTTTGGAGTTCGGAATTGTTCCGGGTTAATCGGTATTGTACCAGAAGCTTCTAGAACCTTCCGGAAGGGGACCAACGTGGCCACACCTTCCGGGAGGGGGCATGGGACTATGAGGGAGTGCCCTGGCCGCATTGGGCCAGGGGCACAAGGCCCCATAGGGCCCAACCGGCTAGCTAGGGTAAAACCCTAACTAGACCTTCTAGAAGGGGGGGTTTCCTTGCCCCCCACTCCTCCTCCTTGTGGCCGCCGGTTTGGACTTGGGGGAGGGGCTAGGGAAGCCGCCCACCCTCTATATAAAGAGGGCTGGGGGCGCACCACCCCCACACACCTTCCCCTCCAAAGCTAGCCGCCCTGCTGCCCTCCTCTCTCTCTCCCTCCCGACTGTGTGTAGGCGAAGCCCTGCTGCAGAAACTCTCCACCATATACACCATGCCGTCGTGTTGTAGATCCAATCCGTTTCTCCACCATACTTGCTGGAGCGAGGAAGGAGGAAACGTCGAGGTGTTGCACGTGTGCATCTCACGGAGGCACCGCCACTTGTGGTGCTAGATCGGATCGGATCGCGAGGAGGAGAAGCGAGTACGACTACATCACCCACGTTCCGACGAACGTTCCGCTGTGCGAATCTTCGAGGGTATGAAGACCTAATCCAATCTCTCTCGTTGTTTGCATCTCCTAGATTAGATCTTGGCTTTTCCTCTGTT
This sequence comes from Avena insularis, assembly GCA_023614405.1. Taxonomy (NCBI): domain Eukaryota; kingdom Viridiplantae; phylum Streptophyta; class Magnoliopsida; order Poales; family Poaceae; genus Avena; species Avena insularis. The sequence continues at coordinate 370,369,296 of CM042697.1, read as the reverse complement.
CGCATCCGTAGAAAACTTTGATTTACTATGCCGCGAAACCCTTCACGAATGGTTTCCCCGCTGAGTTTTATCAAACTTTTTGGGATGTAATCAAACCAGATCTCTTAAACATGTTTAGTGCTTTACATGAGGGTCAACTAGATCTGTTTCGGTTGAACTTTGGTGAAATCATCTTACTGCCTAAATTTAATGAAGCAGAACAGATCCAACAATATAGACGATTTGCCTTCTTAATGTTAGCTTCAAGATTTTTACCAAGGTTGCCACTATCAGGTTGAATTCTGTGGTTGATCATGTTGTTAGGCCTTCACAAACTGCCTTCATGCAAGGTAGACACATTTTGGACGGTGTGGCTACCTTGCATGAAACGGTTCATGAACTCCATAGAAAGAAATTGAATGGGGTAATTCTAAAAATTGATTTTGAGAAAGCTTATGACAAAGTTAATTGGACTTTTCTACAACAAGCTCTTAGAATGAAATGTTTTTCAGCGGAATGGTGTTCCTTGATCGAAAGCTTTGTAGTCGGAGGTAGTGTTGCCATCAAAGTCAACGACAATGTTGGCAACTACTTTCAGACTAAGAAAGGGCTAAGACAAGGAGACCCATTATCGCCCATGTTTTTCAATATAGTAGCTGATATGTTATCCATTTTGATTGAGCGTGCTAAGTCTGATGGCCAAATTGAAGGTGTGATCCCCCACCTTGTAGATGGGGGTTATATATACTTCATTATACAGATGATACAATTCTTTTTATGGAGCATGATCTTGAAAAAGCCAAGAATCTGAAACTCATACTTTCGGCTTTTGAGCAGCTTTCTGGATTAAAAATTAATTTCCATAAAAGTGAATTGTTTTGTTTTGGCGAGGCCCAAAATGAGGTTGGTCTTTATAATGAACTCTTCGGTTGTTATCACGGCACTTTTCCGATCAGATATTTGGGTATTCCGGTACACTACCGAAGGCTTACGAATGCTGAGTGGAAAATTGTTGAGGAAAGATTACAGATACGTTTGAGTAGTTGGAAAGGCAAACTTCTCTCTATAGGAGGAAGATTGGTGCTCGTCAACTCAGTCCTTAGTAATATGGGTTTGTATATGCTTTCTTTTTTTCAACTACCAAAATGTGTCTTAAAAAGGTTGGATTACTTCCGATCAAGATTCTTTTGACAGGGAGATAATGAGAAAAAGAAGTGTAGGCTGGCTAAATGGAGTGTTTTGTGTAGACCCAAAGAACGGGGTGGACTTGGTATTCATGATCTACAGGGTAAGAATACAGCCCTCCTTAGTAAATGGCTCTATAAGTTATTAAATGAGGAAGGGATTTGGCAAACTATCATTAAAAGAAAGTATATTGGTTCAAAGGCTTTGTCCCAAATGGTTTGGAAACCTGGTGACTCTCACTTTTGGGTTGGTCTGATGGCGTCAAAAAAATATTTTTTACGCTTCGAGACTTTCTCTATTAATAATGGGACGCAGATAAGGTTCTGGGAGGATAAATGGCTAGATAATGCTACCCTTCAAGAACAATATCCTTCTTTATATTTCATTGTCCGTTATAAGGAGGAAACGGTTGCCACAATGTTCGAATCATTTCCGCCAAATATAACGTTCAGAAGGGATCTAATTGGTTCTAGACTTGACTCTTGGATCATGTTGCTACATCGTCTGGCATATGTACAACTGTCGGACAAGCCAGATGAATTCCGATGGAACCTAACTAAGAACGGGTCCTTTTTTGTTAGCTCTTTGTATAATGCTTTAATCCAGACGACTATTCCAGTGGTAGATAATAGGATGATCTGGAAGATGAAGATACCCCTTAAAAACAAAATATTTGTTTGGTATCTTTGTCGTGGGATTATCCTTACAAAAGACAATCTTATTAAGCGGAATTGGCATGGAAATCATGGGTGTGTGTTATGTCACCATGATGAGACAATCAAACACCTATTTTTCCAATGTAATTTTGCTCGATCTATATGGTCAATCATCCAAGCAGCTTCAGGCTTGTATCCACCACGTAGTATTGCCAATATTTTTGAAAATTGGCTACATGGTATTGATAACAAGTACAAGAATCTTTTTAGGATCGGAGCGATAGCCATTATATTATCGCTATGGCTATGTAGAAATAATAAGGTTTTTAATGATATAAACTGTTCTCTTCTGCAAGTTTTCTACAGGTGTACTCATACCCTTCGGGCTTGGTCGACTTTGCATCGTGCGGAATATCGCGATCTCTTCATGAAGGTGTGTACGCGGCTGGAGGATACGGCACGTGACTTCTTTATCAGACATGGATAGCAGCATAATCTTCGGATAGACTTGCCCTCTGCATCCTAGGCGTTATTGCAATTGCTCAGCTTGATATGTAATTCGCATGTATCTTTCTTTTTGTGTTGGACCGTGTGGATTGGTGATGGCTGTGTCCATCTAGTTATGCAAATGCCGGATGTAAGTTACTTTTAAAGTAATAAAGACGCCCTTTATCGAAAAAAAAATAAGAAAAGACTGACATTGGAGGGAAATCTTTGTCTCGAAAAAGAAAATTGGAGAGAAAATCTCGTGCAACTAGTTGCTTTTCGTCATGCTTTGCGCTCTATGTTTTTTCTCGGCCCTTTGGGCTTCCAGGCCTGCAATGAAGAAAGCCAAGAAGGCTAGTGTTTTGTTGTTGTTGCTGAGAATCAAGGGTGAGCTCTGCCATGAAGAAATCGAAGAAAGTGAGTTATCTTTCGACGCTAATGTGTTGCCATTTGCGAGATGCGCAAGCGCAACTTGTCTATACTTCTGTAGTACCTTCCCTCTTTCAACGCTATAATGCGAAGCAGGGCCTGATGCGAAGTGTATCAGTTTGATCGACGTCAGCATGCACGACGGATGCCAAATGCCAAAAATATGAAAACATGAACACCATTATTGTGCTTTCAATACGCAGGTTCGTTAGACAGTAGCTTTCGTACTCACGCATGGGCTCTTCCGTTGGTCTGACATCAAGTTGAGCAAAAGCAAAAAAAAGTCTATTCTGCACGAACCATAGGTAGACACGACACATCACTCGTCAATAATCGTGCTCATGGACCGAGAAATCATAATCTGGTCCAAAAAAAAACCGCAGGTTCACTTGTACTGTTTCTGGATCACTTTATCTTCCTTGCACAAGTTACACATTCTTATACTCCCTCCATTTAGAAATAACCAACTTGGGTTTAAGTAGTTTTGAATATATTTAGACATATTTTACTATATACATATATTTAAATTTAGACAAATTTAAATCAGTTATTTCTGAACGGATGGAATATTTAATTTTTAAAACTTAGCGTTCGTGTACATGCATACTGTAGAGGTTCGTAGCATGAAAAATAAAAAATTTCTACCGCATGCACACAAACAAGCCAAGATCTATCTACTAGATTGTAGCAACGAGTCGATAGAAGCACTCACCCTCGAAGATTCCAAAGCGGTTAACGAGAGCAGATTCTTGTGGATGATGTAGTCGTACACTTGCCGATCTCAAGATCGCGTAGACGATCCTTCCGGCGCTGCGTTCCGGCAGCGCTTCCACAGTCGGTCACACGTTCGGTACTCGATGAAGACCTTCCTCTCCCTTGTTCCAGCAGGCAGTGGAGGTTGTAGTTCTCCCCTCGTGATTCCGGCAGCATGACGGCGTGGTGTCGGAGGTAGAGAAAAGATCCCGCAGAGCTTCGCCTAAGCCGGTGCGAGTTATGGTGGATCTAGGGTTTCCTGGTGATCTAGGGTTTATAATACCGGGAGGAGGAGGTGTCGGCGGCTAGGCGTGACGGGCGGCGACGGCTAAGGCGGCTTAGCGGCGACGGCGGCTGCAGTGACGGAGTGGCTTGGTGTTTTGGGGCAGCCCTCCCCTTTTATTTATGAGAGGGAGGGCAGCCTTGGGAGGGGTGGGTTTGAATTCAAACCCAAACCCAAGTTGGATTGAGATAAGGACTTGTTTCTTCTTCCACTAGGAAATCATTGTTCTAGTTTGACTTTTCAAACTTCCTGTTTGACTTTTAATTTAGAGCTTTAATTCTCTCTTGCAAATGCCCACACCAAGTGACCTAAGATATGATCCAATTATTCCACTTACACAAGAAACATTCATGAACCATTCCTCTTCCGGACCGGTGAACCTTCTAGACCCTTCTAGAACCTCTCTGATGAAAACATCGGAGTCTTTCCCGAACTCCGGAATCGGACTTTCCTTATACGAATCTTATTCTCCGGACCATTCCGGATCTCCTCGTGATATCCCGGATCCCATCCGAGACCCCGAACAACATTTGGTATCCCTACTAATATTCGATATCTACTAAACAACATCGAATCCTTAAGTGTGTCTCCTGCGGTTCATGAATTATGCGGACATGACCGATACACTTCTCCGATCAATAACCAATAGAGGAATCTGGAAATTCATATAGCTCCCACATATTTCTACGATTACTTTGCGATCGAATGAACCACTTACATACGATACCAATTTCCCTTTGTCTTACGATAGTTTACTTATCCGACGTTTTGATCATCGGTATCTCTGCATACCTAGTTCAACCTCATTACCGATAAGCACTCTTTTCTCGTTCCCGTGATATGTGATCCCTTGTGAGCCAGTCACATGCTTGCAAGCCAATTGGATGACATTCCACCGAGAGGGCCCAGTGTATATCTATCCGTCATATGGATGGACAAATCACACTCTTGATCCATGTGCCTCAACACACACTTTCCGAACACTCAATGCCACCTTTATAGTCACCCAGTTACGGTGTGGTGTTTGATGTCATCAAAGCATCCTTCTGGTGATGGTGATTAGCATGATCTCATGGTCGAAGGAATTAGGTTACTATGTATCAGAAAGCTTATAGCAAATGAACTATTGAAATGACTTGATCTTAATGCTATGCTTATCTATAGGAGTATGTCCATCATACCATTCTCCTAATGATATGATCTTGTTGTCAACAACATCTCAATGCTCATGATCGGGAAACCACGATCATCTATTAACCAACAAGCTAGTATTACATAGAGGCTTTACTAGGGACTCAATTTCATTTTACAAATCACACAAGTATTAATGTTTCCGGTTAATACTGTTATAGCATGAATGTAAACATTTTATCATAAACACAAAGATATAATAATAACCATTTTTATTATTGCCTCTAGGGCATATCTCCAACACATACATTCTCTACAAGCATGATTTATGATGTATTTTTCTAATTTAATTTAGTATTATATATTTTACTGTTTACACGGGATTATGAAGGGCTAGGTTCTAAAAATCCACTTATCTATACAGAGCAAATTCTCTTAGCCTAGTCTACTATTGCCAACCGGTACAGATTGGAAGACGCACTCGGTATAGCCGGCGGCTCCAAACACATCTAGGGTTATGTTCCCTCGCCAGCGACGCTATCGGCGGCTCTGCCTTCCTTGGATTGGGGCCATGAAGATGTGACGAACCAAGACACCTCGCCGGTGGGAGGCTTCTAGTTCTTGTTTTAGGTCTTTTCAGTGTTTTCTTTGGGATGTTGGGGTGATGACTACATCTTGATGTCAGAATAATATCCTCCCGCCCTATCCTAGCTCTGGTGGTGCGTCTAGTGCTAGCAGAGGATGCGTGGAGTCGTGTGTTCAATGAATCTCTTGGGATCCTGTCTTTTTTATATTTATTGGTGTGCTTTGAGGCCAGTCTCTTCAGATCTACGGTTGTCATCTTCAGCGATAGTTGTTTCTCTGGTGCATTGGTCCTTTCGGGTCTTAGCACGATGACCTCCCGTCTATCTACTACAACAAGCTCTACTACGACAAGCTTTGTTCGGCTCTAGTGATTGTGGGGCAAGGACGACGGTGCGCCTTTGGCTCGTGTTAGTGTCAGTAGTCATTGCTAGGGTCACCGCACTCGACGAGAAGAGATTAGGTGCAGTTCGACCCATCGAGTTCCAATGTCGCCATGGTTTATGGTCTCTGATGCATGTAGAACAAGCATGCACATGTAACTCTAACATTCATAATATCATGTGGATATCTACATGAGTTCGATTCGACAATGGAGTGGAAAAACTTCTTTTTGGGTGCCTACAAGGGAACAAAGTAGGTCGAGTTATATGACACAAGGTGTGATTTGGAGCTCAGAAAAGTCAGGTAGGGTCGGATTGAAGATGGATATAGACCCAAACTATCTCGAGGTCAATAAAAAGAGGGCTACAAGTGCAATATAAAGTGCTCAGGGTTGCCTAGCCCTAAATCTTGAGCATAGAATTTCGGGAGTGAGGGGGTGCGTGCGAGAAGGCTTTGCTAAACCAAAGGAGAGTCTTGGGTTGATTCAGTCGCTTTGACCTAAGCGATTTGGTCAGGTGACTATTTGGGGGAGAGCATCGGGTGGACGAGATGTCTTCCATGACCAGATTCAAGGTGGTGAAGTTTGATGGTATGAGAATTTTCCTGCTATGGCTGTCGAGGGTTAAGGATTTGCTGGGACAATAGAGACTTCTGAATACAATGAGAGTTGATGCGACGAAGCCTACCAAGATGGATGCTCATGACTTGGCGGAGATGCAGATCAGGGCCACTGGTACTATACGGCTGAGTCTAGCTGACTAGGTCCTGTGTCATGTGACGGACTAGGAGTCGCCAAGAGAAATCTAGAAGATGTTTGAGGCTTAGTTCCTAGACAAGACCATGCCCAATAAGTTGTATATCTAACATAAATTGTATGGCATGAGGATGCAAGAAGGGGCGGACCTTATTGAACACGTTAATACCTTCAACAATGTGGCCTCGGATTTGGAACATATTGGGGTGGTGAAGCTCGAGGACACGGCTTCTCCCATGCTATCTTTGTTGCTAAAGTAACACAAGAGCTTGGTTGCTACTCCAACGTATGATAAGTCAAGCATCACTTCGAGCTAGGTACAAACTGCATTGTTGTCTTATGACCAACGAGAAAAGAAAACTTTTGAGGAAGGTACTTCGGATGGTATTAGTGATGGATAAGGCCTAATAGTCAGAAACCTTCATGGTGACAAATCTCTCAAGAACAAGAACTGAAAGCCTATTGTTTTTATTGTAAGGAGTGGGGTCATATCAAAAAAAACTGTGCAGCGTACAACAAGATTGTCGGACATGCAAATGTTACTTTTCAATCTACAACTGGTTATGATAGTGAAGTTCTGGCCATAGTAAGCGAATTGTTTGATAAAGTGTCAATATTGGATTTAGGAAGCTCTTATCATGTGATGTTTAACAAGGAGCGTGGTCTGCTACCTATAAGCCTATGATTCTTGATTAGTCTACGAAGTTTTTTTTGAGAAAGTACCTCTACATATATTATATTAAAAGAGCAGTACAGAGCACACACACATACACCGTACAAAGCTTCAAGACAGAACAACTATCCATAAACATACGCAAGAACGACCCCAAGACAAAGAAAAATACAAACAAGCCCCTAGGGTTCCCCAAGCTCCAGCACAACCATGGTTGTCGCTCCTCCCAAACGCCGCCAAGCGCCCGCTGGGAGAGAAGACAACATGCCGCCTACAAAACAAGAACCGAAGTCACACCATCGCCGTCAAGTGGCTTTGTGAGTCGATGTAGCACTCTGCCGCTGGCGAAGCTTGTATCGATGGGGAACATCGATCATGGATCATCCCTGTGTAGCTCCGGTCCCAGATCCAGCCATCCCCGTCGACACGTTCGAGGGAAACTGCCAGATCCGCCACCATCAAGCCTCAATTCTTGTTCCTGTACAACAAACAAACTCGAAGCATTGGCGTCGCTGCCACCGACCTGCGCAGCACCCGGCGGAGTGCTCCTGTACACATCCCCTCTCCTACCTTATCAGCACAGGAGCGGACACCAACAAGGAAGGAGTAGACAGAAGGGAACATAAGTCCACAGTGGCGGCACCACCACTGCCTCGACGCCACTGCTCAGACCAAAACTGCGCTCGACCAGATCTAGCTCCCAGACATCACACACCTTGCCTTTCAGATTCGATGCCAACAACAGGGGAAACCACCACTCCGGAAGGGGATTTGAAGGCCTCTTATTCACCACCGTTGATGCCATGGAAATGGACAGCTGAAGCTCTATCTAGCAACCTAGGTACCCTAGCTACTTCTATACACACCGGACGCAGCGTCCGCCGACCCTACCCATCGACGGCCAAGGCCGTCAAGATGGGGGAGCCGCCGGAGACTAGACAGAAACGGGGTCACCGCACGTGAAATCTGGGTCGCCTCTTTCTCTTCTAGAGAAAGAAGAAGAGCCGTGTGGACCTAGATCAGTCTATGAAATTGATGGCGCGCTTCTTCACATTGTGTGCACGTGAGATGTCAAGACCAACACTAAATATGTCTACCGTGTTGATTTTTTTTGAACCATAAAAGGGTCTAGAAGACCTTGGGAGCTGCATTAAGTGACACATGGCAGGTACAAAGTTTAATGAGGCCCCTCACATTAACACCCTAGAGAAGCTAGAAAAAACAAAAAGGGGCCTCCACAAAACAAACAACGCCTCAAAACTAAAAATAAGATTGCAATCGAGTCCCTGGGCGCCTCCACCACCAAACTCCGGCGACCTCCAGCCGAGATAATCAACGAGATCAACTAGGCCTCTTGCTCATGATGCCTCACAATCCGGAGAAGAAACACAACAGCTAGCCATCTTGCCAACAGCGGAGACAAACCACTTGCCGATGTCAATATGTCGAGCTCTGGAGCCGTGCTTAGAAAAGGGGCTTCCAATGGAGGTTTGGACCCTCGGCCGCCCTTCGGCCAGAACAGGCAGAGGCCCAGCAGCAACGTCGCTGCCAAAGGGCCACTGCGGAGAAGAACAAGTGGGTGCATCTTCGACCAGATTCGCTTCATCATCGGTAGCAACCTTTTCCCTCCTCCGCTCCTCGCCACCATGGCCGGCCAGGGGAGAGGTGAAGAAGCATTCGTCATCGAAGAAACTGAAGCCAACTGGAGCATTATGGCCGAGCCTCCGAGACCATCCCTCACATCACAGACTTCATCCAGTGAAGCATGAAGGGAGGGATAGAGCAAAGACCTCCTGACGCCGCTTCCCTGCGCCATGGAGTAACTCGAGGTTGCATCCTCCTGCAAACAAACAACAGGCACCACCCTCCTCCCCCTGCCACCACGGCTAGGCAGAGAAGAGGCAAGAACTTGGAGTCGCTGCAGAACCAACGCAACCGGGTCAGCTTTATTCAAGGAGGCGGTGCTCGCCGTCGCTGTCGCCAATCCACCACGAATTTGAGACAGATCGACGAGAAACCCTAAATATTGCCAGATCTCGCTGCGGGAGAAGCCGACGCCACCACCGTCTACAAGCATATAGCCCACTACTGGCACTGGGCCACTACTACTAGCAGACCTAACTACTCCGGTACCCCCCTTCGCTTCCTCCAACCGGCGACATCGGCGGAGAGGGCTCCGGGAGGGCCCGGTTGCTCTGGCAGAGAGGGCAAGAACAAGAAGTTTCTGTCTACCGTGTAAGGTCAAGTTGACCATGCGAGTTAAGGACAAGAAGCTAGTGTTGAAAGACAGAAGGATTAAAAATGACATGTACAAGGAGCATGTGAGCATCATTTTAGGCGGAGCTAAAGAGGTGTAAGTCGAAGCGGCATGATCAATCTAGGCAACCGAGTCCGATAAGGGTTCGGACGCCGGCTCATGCAAGGGAGCAACAAGAAAAACCAAGTTCAACATACATATGTGTTCTCGTGAAGATGACGGTTTCATTGGCGACATGTTAACGAAGGTGAAGATTGTTGTAATTGCATCTAATATGTATATATGTTACAATCGAACTTAGATTACCGAAGATGTTCGGTGTTTGGGTTGGACACTTGTAACCTGGCCTAATAATATATAAAAAAGCACCAAGATAGCCAAAATAAACTAGACACAAACTAGGTTAGACACAGAGTTTTGAGAACAGTCCGACACCCATGGCAGAGTTTCGAGGACGGTCGAATTTTGAAAACTTGTGCACACTCTTTCCTCCGCTTGTCTTGTGCACATTCGGACATTTTTGCGTGCGTATACAAGTTTTCGGTTTTTTATGTTGTGTAAAAAAGGGTTCCGGAACAGTCAATGTTTAAGCACGTGAATTTGTCTTTTTAAGGGTACAATTTTTTTCTGAAAACATGTGTGCAAACATAAAATGTCCGAACACATACGATTTTTTTACGTTCAAACGACGAGTTTATCCATGAGCCTGGCGGACGTGCATCCAGTGCGTTGTTATCTGTTTATGTCCACTAAACGACAAAACGAATCAAAGTTAGCAAAGAATCAAATTAAAAATTTAAAATGTTTTATAGATTAATCTGTTTATTTGATTTAGGATTTGTTTTCACTGTTGAGCTAGTCGCGACGAGATCATCGAAACTAGATTCCATGTTGATATGTTTCGATAAAAAAAAATTCAGACCAAAAAATTATCCACTCCTAACACTTGAGTTATCCATATCATAATATGTAAGTTTTTCATCCTATATCATATAAGTTACCCACTGTATAAACAAGTTAGGTCGAGGCGTTCTCATATTTTCTATGTGAATAACTTTTACATGTTTTCATCTCATGAAGCCTTGATTAACGCATCGACGAGCGATGAGGCTCGGTACCTAACACCCTTTGAGCCTTTGTCACTCGTACACCACGGTAGTGACGATTTGCAAAGCAGAGCCGCTAGGCTACCGATTGTCTGTTACGTCTATTCACTATAACTTAGGGGGTGGATGGGGCATAAGATCTCATTTATTATATCATGCAAAAAATGTTCAGATTTAATTCTTTTAAAAAAGTATGTTTGATGTTTGACACGATAGTCTTCTGAGCATGTACGCCTCTCGTGTTGACGAACGACGAAGCGGAGCCGCTAGAGTAACTTTTGTATTCTATCTCTGGTTAATTTTTTATAGTGGTGGATAACTTATATGTTATTGGTTGGGTAACTTAAATGTTAAAGTATGGATAACTCTTGTATTACCGGTGGATAATTATTATACAATGTTATGTATAATTTTTTGTTTATCTCTATATATAACTTTATATAATTTTCGGGATAACTTTAGTTCTCTTTATGACCACCATAACGTTTAAGATTTGGTTACCTATATCTTAGTTAATTATATGTGCGATAGACTTACTTGATTTGGACAGTTTAGCCTAAGTATCAGGATACCAAGTCTTCGAGGTCGACACGGTGAAACTTAAGTTGAAGGAGTTTACATTTGTGTTTATGTATTTATAAAAAAATCAAAAACATGTTTTGTATATAGGGTGGATAACTTACGTATACGTAGTTTAACATGAATAACTTTTGTGTTATAGGTGAATAACTTTTGGATAAAAAAAAGGTTTTCGAAATATATCGATATGGGATCTAGTTTTGAAGCCCTCGTCGCGACTAGCCCAACGGCGAAAACAGATCTAAAATCCGATATACGGTTTGACCTATAAGTCATTTTGAATTTTCAGTTTTCCAAATTTAAATTAGACACAGCTGTTTTGTCTTTTGTGATTAATAACTAAATAGGCATTTATTAGACCTGTACCACCTGATATATAGCTGCTCTTTTCTAAACGTCCGTCAGATTTTATCACTTGTAAAACGGTTGCTGGGTAGCAGCTTCCAAGAAAAAGGAGAGGGTGCAGCGTGGCACCCCGCGGAGTCTCTCTTCTCCTTATCTCCAGAAGCCGCTGGAATCATACTTGATACTCCCACTACTTTTCGTATGCATTTGTTCCTGAAGCTGGCCTGACGTTGGATTTCAAAGCAAAAGTTTGAAGATTGCTGACACGACGGGAAGAAGTAAGTAACCGTGGGCGGTGCCGCACGACCGGCGCGGGTGAATCCGCTGGGCGCCGCCGTCGGGGTTCGCGGGAACCCGACGAACGGTGACCACGACACTTTCCTAACCCCCAATGTTGCGTCGACCGTGCGTGCTGACCGAAGCAGGTTTCCACTTACCCGCAAAAAAAAAAAAAAACAGGTCGCCACTGAAATTCGGAGAAGCATCTGGAAGGCGGCATATATGAGCGGATATTCGTCTAGTGGCAGTTGCGTAATTATCGGCAAGAGGACACACGGTCACACGGGCATGTCTGGCTGTCTGCGTCTAGACGTCCTGATGGTCGTCGTCGGAGACCCCACGAGGCCACGGGACGCCCGCCGTGGCGCCAGATTTCAGGATCCACCGTGCACGCGGCATGCCTTCCCTGATCCCTGTCCTCGTTTTGCTTTCCCGTGCAGCGCGACTCCGGCGATATCCGTGCGACAACTTGACGTGTGCCATGTCATTTTTTCACATTTCCGGCCAACGGCAGTATTCTTTCTAAAACAAGCTTTCGTCCCGCTATATTAATATAGCAACCACACGATACAATAACAGAATTTTACTGGGACAAACAACATAATCAAGCCCAAGAGAAAAAAAGAGAAATAACAAAAAGAAGTAAAGCCGACAGCGCCGGATCGGCAAAACAGATGATGCCCCGCAACCGTTGCACCCTCCAGAAAAGTCTCACCACGCTCCTATGTCCGAATCGTCATGTACCAAGCAACACCTTTAAGAAGAACTGCAACGACGATGACACTGTTGCCCGACAGGTCCTAGGATTTCTCCCGATACATGATAGGGTAGGAAAGGGGTACACCCGACGCCCTTCGAAAGGAATGGGGACGCCCGCAAGCGACAACACGTCGGTGCCAGGCGAAGGATTTCTCCCGACCCCAAAAAACCACTCCCAGCCAATCCAAAACACTCCACCAAACTTGTAGCCCAGCAACATGCGCCAACACGGTCTTGTCGGCACCATCGCCGCCTCACCATGGCAAACGTTGTGAAGCTGATCGGACCAAGAAGAAACAGTCGTAGATACGGGACGGTAGTACCGTAGCCACACGAGAGGGAATAAACTCCACCGCCGTAAGCAGTAACCGACCAGACACAACAACAAGAGAACACCAGGCCATTGGGGCCAAAGGGCGACAACGACGCAGCCACCTGGAGGACATCCTCCACCACCAATTGTGTGCCGACCGGACGCGACAACATGGACATACCAGGCCAAATAGGCCCGACCGAACCATGATGTGGTCCGTAAAGTCCCAGCCGCTACGCTGCTGCACGTAGGCTACCTTCGCTGCTACCGGTTGTCCGACGCCATAGGCGTGGTCGAGTCTAGAACAGGCCCGTAAATCTCCCGTCGCCATGCTGCAGTAGAACGTGGCATCGTCCAACCACCCCCATCACGAACATCTCTTTGTTCCTACCAGAGACATCCAAGTGGAGCTCGACCCGGCCTGCACCAATCCAGATCAGGGCCAGCAGATCCGCTGGCCAGCCCCGCCGCACGCCGCCCAAGCCACCAAGGGGTCACGCCAACCACCCTATCGCCATCCGCGCAGGAGCCGGAGCGCTAGAAGCTCCGCCGCCTTGTTGACCTCCCAAGCAGGCCGCCATGGCTCCAGTAGAGAAGGGGGGGGGGGGGGGGCGCCACCACCAGCTTTAGCGGCACCACGCGGACAACGCACGCCGGCGCGTCAGCGACATGAAGGGAGAGGTGGACATGAAGGACTTGGTGGGAGGAGAGAGATCGCCACCCGGTCGCCACGCGGGGGCAGACGAGCCGTCCACACCGACCGGCAGTATTCTTCTCACAATTCACAAATAAGCAAAGCACCGAACATAACAATCCGGCACAAGCACAAGTGCACACAGGCGCATGCGAGCCAAAGGATCCGGATTCCATCTTGTTCAGGCCGGACAAAACATGCGAGGGTCGCCGCCTCCTGAAAGTCGCCGGCGGCCGTCTAACCTTTCGGACCACCTTCTACTGCTCGGCCTGTACCACACATCGACCAACCAGACACTGCTAGTGCACTACCTACTGCACGCCACACCACGAACAAATCAGCATTTTTCGAGCTAAAAATAATTCCCATTCTACTTTTACCGACGCATTTGTTTAACCCGCATTATTGCCAATTAAATATAAATATTTTAAAAGAACTACTATTACGTAGTAGTACTGAAAAAAGCAATAGTTCTCCCATAAAACTATTTTTTTTAGGTATCCATAAAACTATTATTAGTGGAAAGCAAATATGCCTTGTTCTTCCTTGCGCAAGAAACCACGCGAACCGATGGCAAATATTCCTTTGCCTATTCTTCTCTTTTTTGCCCGAGAAACCACGAGCAGCCACGACGTGTACCTACCTCCGATTGCTCATGGCTCCTCAATGACACGTGGGTCTTCCTAGTTTCGGGGCCCACAGGTCACCGGGACACGTGCTCTGCCTCCGCCTTCTGGAGAAAGGCAACGGAGGGACAGGTCACGCGCAACTCGGGCTTAATCAATTTGTCTCGATTTCTTTACCTTTTCTAGCTCTCACATTTTGCCTTTTCCTCTGCTAGGGGCTTTATATAAACCGTCCGCTTAAACCCTCTCCACATCCGCTTGCTTCCAGACACTTCTCCACATCCCGTCCCCAGCGAACCTCCAATCCCCATCTCGCGCGTTCGTCACAGTTCCACTCGCCATGGGTAAGTCGCTCGTCAAATCTCCCCCTCTAATTGCTACCTGCTTTAGTTCCTCGCCTCCCGGTCTGATCGATGTATGCTTTTTTGCCTGATTTGGGGCGCGTGCAGGCAAGATTAAGATCGGAATCAACGGTAAGTTTCAGTCTAATTCTTCCTTGCGCTCGAGCCTGTGCTTACCGATCGGTGCTTGTATTTGCTGCGGCCGAGGTGTGGCTGGATCCGTGTGTTGATTAATTTTGGTGGCTGATTTCGCTCAGGTTTCGGAAGGATCGGGAGGCTCGTCGCCAGGGTCGCCCTCCAGAGCGACGATGTCGAGCTCGTCGCCGTCAACGACCCCTTCATCACCACCGAGTACATGGTATGCCCTTCGATCTGCGATTCTTACCGTCTTTGATAGGTAGATCTGGTGGTTTGGAAGGTTTTAACTGTGGTTTTACCGCCAGTTTAAATTAGCATGCATGTTTTCGGTGGGTGGTGGTTAGTGTCTGACGTTGGTTTCAGTTAACTTGCGTGGTCCAGAATTGGTCCGTGGTTTGGTAAGAGTTCAATAGTTTGGTTTTTGCCAGTACTTCCTCCTTCACGGATTGCAGGGCGCTTTACAAAAATCCCACGGTACGTGTTGGCTGAAAATTAGGCCTATTAGTGAGCGGTTAAGTCGCATGCATTGGTGGAAGACTGTTGCATGCATAGAAAGTTGGGAGGAAAGGTGTCACATTAATTAACAATTAATTTTTATGCGACCCAAATTTGATTAGGTGTCCTACAAACCGTGAAGGAGGTAGTAAGATTTTTTAATTTCCTCTAGTATGCCAGAGTGCGCGCTAATAGTGGTTTTGCTTCCTCTTTGGTTGTTGCGCATTTCCTGCAGTATGCCACTCACCCGGCTGCTAGAGTAGTTATGCTTCCCCTTTGGTGATTAGCTATCTAGATCAGAGTAGTATTGCGGCTTGATTGCACAATTGTACTACTGCAGGTCGAGCGATTTGCTTCGGTCTAGGCCTATTTTTTCTAGTCTAATTGCGTATTCTGTGATGTGCAGACCTACATGTTCAAGTACGACACTGTCCACGGCCACTGGAAGCACAGCGACATCAAGCTCAAGAACGACAAGACTCTCCTCTTCGGCGAGAAGGCGGTTACTGTCTTTGGCGTCAGGTAATCTTTATGTTACAGCTTGTTCGGGGCAGTTGTGCTAAGTGGCTTATAGCTGTGAAACTGATGTTTGATCTTTTGCTGTTCACAAGGAACCCTGAAGAAATCCCATGGGCTGAGGCTGGTGCCGACTATGTCGTTGAGTCCACCGGTGTATTCACTGACAAGGACAAGGCTGCTGCTCACTTGAAGGTATAATCCAACTTCCATATTTTATCTGTCTAGTATATATTTTTTTTTTGAGGGTAAAGAGAGTTTCCATTGATTATATGGTAAGGGTAATACAATCTTGGTCTATGAGTTCCGCAACGCCGGGGGGAGCTTGTAAAGTCCACACCGCACGCTGCATAGATCTCATACCCATTTGACATAATTCGTGAGCTACCCTATTGTCCACTCTCTTTACATGGTGCCATTGCACACCTTCCAGATTATGAGATATACATACGATCTCATCAATTGTTGATGACCAAGCTGCTCGGTTCTTCACTGGTTTCTTCAGGGCTTCTATAATCACCGCATTGTCTGATTCAAGGATGATTGGCATTTGGACCAGATCTCTAGCAATCTTTATTCCTTCTAGCACTGCGTGTGCCTCCACCTCGGTTGCGCATCGCCGACGAGAGATCCTCTCATGTCCAGTGTATAGAACAAGTCCCCTGCAGTCTCTAGCGACCACACCGATTGGGGCATCTCCAGATTCAGGCAAGAAGGCACCATCCACATTGATTTTCGCCCATCCCTCCGGAGGTGTAGTCCACCCTTTCCTCGTCAGATTAATACTGCATCTCCTTTTCGTATTCGCTTCTTCAACAAACATAGGTGCCTTGCCCTTTTCATCTGGTTGTTGCCGGGACGGCAACAGTTCCATACTGTAGTGTAACAGGAAATTTACTGAATCCTGAATTGTTGCCTCTTTTTTCTCATGTATAGCATCATTTCTTAGCTGCCATGATCTCCACAGTAGCAATAGGACATTCGCCTTCATTTCCGGTGATAATGCATGAAGCAGTATAAGCAACCAATCTCTACCAGTGTATCTAAAACTTTTTTCTGGTGGTAATACCCATACCTTCCTCATCTCCTCTCTAAGAGCTCTTGCTCTTATGCACGCCACAGTTGCATGGTATCCATCTTCCTCCCTTTGCCCACATAGCTTGCAGACATTCATAATTTCAAGTGTCCTTTTCCACTTATTCTTTACTGTTGGTAGACTATCATGAGCAAGCTGCCAACCGAAAATGCGAATTTTAGGTTGTACATTCGCACTCCAGAGGCTATTCCATATTTTCCTTTCACCGCTTGGCGCACTGCTAGTTGCCTGGTGTCTTGTCGCAAGATCAGAATGACTCCAAGCTAGTCTGTACGCACTCCTGACAGTAAACATACCAGACTGTTCATGGTACCATGCAGGTGAGTCAACAACGTCTCTTTGTGGGATATGAATCCTTAAAATAGCTTCAGCGTCAGCCTCCATGGTCAGGAGTTTAACAAGATTTTCATCCCATTGCTTACCTCCTGTCACCATGAGTTCGGACACATATGTTAGCCGATTCCATTTCTTTTTGGCAATCGGCTCTAGCATGTCTCCATGTCCTACCCATCTATGCCTCCAGATTTTTACTGATTTTCCATCTCCAATCCTCCAAACAATACCTTTCTTCAGTAGTTCTAGTCCATGTTCGATACCCTTCCATGTTGGTGATCCAGCCGAGGGGAAGGCAGTATCAAGTAGTATATTATTTCTGACAGTACGCCTTCTCTGGCTATATTGTATACAAGTCTGAGGAAGAATCCGTTGTTGACATTTAAGTTAGAAAATACAAAAGTGTAACTTATTTTTCTTTTTCTTGTATAAAAGCATGACCAGAGACTACACTGAAAGAGAGTTGCAAAGCAGAGAGTTTAATTTCTTTTGCCCCAATTTATCTACTTAATTAATTTGCTTTTGGTATGCTGTAGTAAATTAGCAAGTACTGGCTTCACTATTCATGATGCACAAATACTTGATTCTTCTTTTTGCAGCTTATTTTAGCCTTGATGTTAGTTGCATTGAAGTGCCTGAATTGCAAAAAACCACCACAATTGGGGCAAAGTCATCAAACACCCACCAAAATGCATGTTTTCTGGTGGTTTTTTTTGTGAAGGGTTGATAACTTTTCCCCAATTGTGGTGGTTTTTTGCAATTTACTCCTCTGTTTTACATGAACTACTTAACTTTCACAATGTGGTTCCAACACTAGACATGCAGTGATATCTTACGATATTTCTTTGAATATTAGGGTGGTGCCAAGAAGGTGGTCATTTCAGCCCCTAGCAAAGATGCCCCTATGTTTGTGGTTGGTGTCAACGAGGACAAGTACACTTCTGATGTTAACATTGTCTCAAACGCTAGCTGCACAACAAACTGTCTTGCTCCCCTTGCCAAGGTATGTTCTGTTTCTTTGTATCAGCTTACATTAATGGCTGCAGTTTGATTGTGGTCCATTTCTTACTAATGGCTAATGTCACTCTCCAGATCATTAATGACAACTTCGGTATTGTTGAGGGTCTGATGACCACTGTTCATGCCATCACTGGTAAGATCTTGTTGACGCCTGGCTATGGTCTTGTCACTCGTTGAACTGTCATAAATTTTCAGTGGGTTGACACTGGTATACTTTGTCTCAGCCACTCAGAAGACTGTTGATGGTCCCTCAAGCAAGGACTGGAGAGGTGGGAGAGCTGCTAGCTTCAACATCATTCCCAGCAGCACTGGGGCTGCCAAGGTATGCCAGGCACACTGTTCTGCATTTGTTTTCAGAGTTGTTTTAAATTCATATCTTGCCTTCTGCTGATTGTCTGTTTT
The DNA here is from genome assembly GCA_023614405.1 of Avena insularis. Taxonomy (NCBI): domain Eukaryota; kingdom Viridiplantae; phylum Streptophyta; class Magnoliopsida; order Poales; family Poaceae; genus Avena; species Avena insularis. Next base: position 370,350,702 of record CM042697.1, on the reverse strand, counting down.
GGGCATAGTGTGTGTAGATTCTTCCATGCGAGTTTATCTTAGATGCTAGATAAGTGTACCTGGTCACCAAATGACACTATAAACCGTGGAACATGGTGTTTGATGGTTAATGCACCATTGTTCCTTTTTAGCATGGTCGGCCAGATCAATATATTATAGCGTACATACTACTACACGTTATATATGCCTCCTTTTCAACATTTTGTCACGGTTTACATAAAACCACATGTACATCTCTGATCTGGTGTTAAGTTGCTGTATATCTTACATTGTGCATTTTGGTAGCATACTGTATTATTAATTTCAGGTTGGCATTTTGACTAATGATTCTAATGGATTTCAGGCTGTTGGTAAGGTTCTTCCTGAGTTGAACGGCAAGCTTACCGGTATGTCTTTCCGGGTACCCACAGTGGATGTGTCAGTTGTTGATCTCACCGTCAGAATCGAGAAGGCTGCATCATATGAGGACATCAAGAAGGCTATCAAGTATGTGTAGTGTTAATCTTAGAGCATCCCCTGCTGTTTCCAACGCCACTAACAAGGGTACGCTGGTTGTTTTTTCAGGGCCGCATCTGAGGGAAACCTCAAGGGGATCATGGGCTTTGTTGAGGAAGATTTGGTCTCCACCGACTTCATTGGCGACAGCAGGTATGCTGATGCCTTCGTATTTGCTGGCAAAACTGCCACTTCTCTCAGGCCATTGCTCATTGTTCATGTCTGTTTTCGCAATGTAGGTCGAGCATCTTTGATGCCAAGGCTGGAATTGCTCTTAACGACAACTTTGTCAAGCTTATTTCGTGGTACGACAACGAGTGGGGTTACAGGTGAGCCGCAACGATATACTCCGTATCTGTTATGTAAACACCATACTGTACGCCGTTCCCCTTTTCCTTTCTGCCCTTTTAACACCGAAACTAATTCCTGTGCAGCAACCGTGTCGTCGACCTGATCCGCCACATGGCCAAGACTCAGTAGAGCGTTTCGCTTTTCTTCTAGGCGAGTCGGAGACGAGCCTTCTTTGTCTATGCAGAGAATAAATCTGGGTGGTGTCGCCAGACGCCCAGTTCATGCTAGTTGGACATGAGTTGCCTTCTGTTTTCCGTATCTACTACTATCTGTAATGGAGTTGCTAATCAAGAACTCTTTTTTCTGGCCGTCGTTTGTGAAAATATATCGTGCAGTTCTGTCAGCTTATGTTTGCGTTGTCTGAGATATGCCAGTTGTCTTTGCTTCATGGTTTCATGGTTTTGGCTTTTGCGTTTTTGTTGGTACTGCGAGTCTTCTTGGATACTGGTGATGGACAGGGTACCGAGATGTGTGATGTCTCATTGTTTTTTTCTTGCGATCGTCTCGTTGTCCTGACTCAGGACGTTACTAAAAATTGCCAGCGGTGGCTTTGTTTTTTGACTGTTAAAGAGTAAAACCATTGTCAGTCGCATTAGAGCATTAGCCTTCATCGGAATAATTTTGCCTGCTGCGTAGCTGCCATCGAATGAGACTCGTACTCAAAACATCAGAAATTACAATCTTGCATAATTTGCTAGGAAATCACTACTGGTATTTTGACATCATAGAAGTGTAGAAAAGGGCGATCCACCTCTTTTTGTTTAGCAAACTCTGATCCACCTCTTTTTGTTTAGCAAACTCCACCTTCAAGCAGTCAACCTGGGTGATCAAAGGTGAATTACACCAATGCAAAGCTAGTGAGAGCATCTCTAGCAGCTAGTGAGGGCATCTCTAGAGATGGATGGGTATCGGCGTGGAACATATAAATCAGCTGGAATACTGTAGATCGAATCGCATCGTGTGTCTTCTCTTTTTTTTTCAACCACCGCCGATTGTTGTTACTCTCCTCATGGTGGTGTTTCTCGAAGAGTCGGGTGCCCTCTTCTCTTATCTCTTCCTTTTCCTCTCCACCAGCTAACCTCCGACGAGTGGAGAACCAATCTCTACGGGAGGTCGCAGATGAATCTTGCGGCGGCCGGCTTCGAGCGAGAGCTAGGAAATGCGCGGTGCGGCCTGCCGTCGAGAGGCAGTGGAGGTGGCCGACGATGTATGACATAGGGAGGTGAAAACAGGCACCGAGGGCAGAGGTTGGCGGCAGCAGGCGTCGCTGCGCGGGCGATGGGGAACGACGGCCGGCGTCGAGGTCAGACGAAGTTTGGCCGGGGCAAGCTGATGGCATGCCGCGGTCGTTGCCTTCTTCCTATCCAAATCTCCCATCATAGCTCCACCTCCGCTCCGTACAGGAAAAAAGAGCTCCGCCTGCATTGGCTCCTCTAGCTGACCTCTGCCTCCGCCGACCTTCCCCTGTGTCTATGCCACCAAATAACCTGAACCTGCCTTGCCGGAGCTCTCCTTTGCCGCTAGCTCCGCTTGGCCGATGGACGAGTCGTGGGACACGTCTTTGTCCGGCGTTGCGGCCGTCCTCCATGTCCATGTGTGGAGCGTCTCTGCTCCTCATCTGAGAGTATGGCTATTTCTTTTCTTAACTTCTGCAGCTTGCGTTACATTTTGGTTGTGGTCTTACGGTGGATTATTCTTCTAGATGCAGGCTGCTATCATATGAGTGTGTGTCGTGCTGCTGACTGTCGGCAAGGTCAGCCTCTTTTTGCTTTTTCTCCATCTGTCTTTTGCTTTGGCCCCCTCTGTCTACGCGTGAACGTTTGCGCCTGCCCGGGGGATCCGGTTCAAGGCATGGTAAGCCTCCAGGCTAGGGTCATGGCCGGTCTGTCCCGCTTTGCCATTCCTCCTATTTTGGGCACGATTGTCATTATTAGCAATGTCAGGAATATGCAACTTGTATTCCTCTAGGGACCAAAGACCACAATATATAATACAGGTACAAGTGTGAATATGCAGGAAACCCCTAACATATGTGTAAACTACAATACAAATATATACATCTAACACCCCTCCTCAAACTCATGGTGGATCCACAACACTGAGTTTGAAGAGTAAGAAATCATGCTGCGCTCTGGTCTGGGCCTTCGTGAAGAAATTCGCCAACTGTAAATCTGAAGATACATACTAAAGCGCAACAACCTGAGCCTGCACCTGAGCACGTGTATAGAAAGCATCAACACCAATATGCTTGGTAAGCTCATGCTTGACCGGATCACGTGCAACACTAATAGCAACCTGTACTGTCAGACAAAACCAGAGTGGGTGTGGTAATAGAGACCCCAAAATCCGCAAGTAACCACCATAACCAGGTCATCTCAGCAGTCAATAAGGCCATAGCACGCAACTCAGCCTCAACACTCGAATGAGAAACTGTTGTCTGTTTCTTCGTCTTCTAAGCAATGAGTGAACCACCAAGAAACACACAGTAAGCAGATAGTGAACGACGATCCGAAGGATCACTCGCCCACGTAGCGTCCGAATAGCACTGGAGCTGGAGGGAGCTGGAACAAGGAAAGAAAAGGCGACGAGTGATCGTACCATGAAGATAACGAAGAACACGGAGAAGATAACTATAGTGAACAGTGGTAGGAGCAGAAACAAACTGACTCAGAATATGAACATGATAAGAGATGTCAGGACGAATGACAACAAGATAAACAAGACTCCCAACAAGATGACGATAACGCGTCGGATCAGAAAGAGGATCACCATCAGTAGGTTGGAGCTTAACATTAAGCTCCATAGGGGTCTCAACAGTACGCTCATCCCCAAGAGCAGCACGAGCAAGAAGATCCTGAATATACTTTTCCTGAGAGATGTAGAAGCCATCAGAAGTGGAGGAAACCTCAATCCCAAGAAAGTATCGAAGAGGACCAAGATCAGTCATAAGAAACTGATCACGAAGACGAGCCTTAACAAAGGCGATATACTCAGGATCATCACCAGTAATGATCATATCATCAACATAGAGAAGAAGAAGAGTGCGTCCACGAGGAGAAGTGTGAACAAACGGCACTGGATCATGAGCACTAGGGGAGAAACCAGCAGCAGTCACTATAGAAGCAAAGCGCTCAAACCAGGCACGAGGGGCCTGTTTGAGGCCATAAAGAGAACGTCGAAGACGACAAACCATCCCCTTGGGAACAGAATACCCAGGAGGAGGCTACATATAAACCTCCTCACTCAACTCACCATTGAGAAAGGCGTTCTGAACATCAAGCTGGGACACAAACCAGTGACGAACAGAAGCAACAGTAAGAAGAGTCCGCACAGTGGTCATATGAGCCATAGGAGCAAAGGTCTGATCATAGTCACAACCATGCTCCTGCTAAAAACCACGAGCCACAAGACGCTCTTTATAGCGCTCAAGAGATCCATCAGAGCGGGTCTTAATCTTATAGACCCACTTACACGTGATAGGACGAACATCGGGAGGGGGAGAAACAAGATCCCAGGTGCCAGTGCGCTCAAGCGTAGCAATCTCCTCAGCCATGGCCAGCCGCCATTCAGGATAATGCTTAGCATCCCGATAAGAAGTCGGCTCGGAGGCAACATAAAGACCATACTGACTAGGAGAGTAACGATTGGTAGCACGGCGCTGACGAACAGGACAAGTAGAGGGAAGCTCGTCATAGGAAGACGACTCAGGAGACGACGATGAAGAAGAAGGAATAGCAGAGGAACTCTGGAGAACGAGGAGAACTAGGAGAACTAGACGGAGCAGAGGAGGACGATGTAGAAGAAGAGACATGAGGGGAGGAGATCCTGAAGAAGACACAATAGGAGTAGAAGGAGGTGTGTCAGGAAATAGAAGAAAAGAGATATCTTCCACCGGGTAGGTACCAGCGGTGGGACGAGGATAGAAAGGACGCGTCTCATCAAAAGTAACATCACGAGAAATACGCATTCGACGACCAACGGGGTCCCAATAGCGATAGCCCTTATGCTCATCATTATAGACAAGGAAAACACACTCAACAGACTGAGCGGTCAGTTTGGTGCATTCGCGAGGAGCAAGTTGAACATAGCAAACACAACCAAACAAGCGAAGCATGGAGTAGTCTGGAGACTGTCCAGATAGGCGCTCAAGAGGGATGCCACCCTGCAGAGCGGCAGAAGGCTGAATATTGATAAGTTAAGCCGATGTAGCGACAGCCTCAGCCCAGAAATGCGGCGGAAGAGAATAAGCAATCATCATGGCACGAGTGGTCTCAAGAAGATGGCGATGCTTACGCTCAGCAACGCCATTCTGGGCATGAGCGCCAGGACAGGAGAACTGAGCAAGGGTGCCCTGCTTAGCAAGAACACCTCACAACATCTGGGAGATATACTCACCAGCAGAATCAACACGAAACACACGAATGGGGGTAGTATATTGAGTACGGACCATTGCCGCAAAACACTGATATATGGAGAGCACTTCACTATGAGAGCGCATAAAATACAACCAAGTGTACCGAGAAAAATCATCGATGAATAAAATATAGTAGCGATGGCCCCCTTTCGAAGCGAAAGGAGCCGGACCCCAAACATCAGAATGAACTAAATCAAAAGGTCACTGAGATACAGACGCGCTAGTAGGATAGGGAAGCTGAATCTGTTTACCCAACCTACATCCCTGACAATGTAAAGACCCATCTCCTGAGACAGACCCCAGAAGACCACGATGAACTAATGACGACAGGCGAGAGTCACAAAGGTGACCAAGACAATGATGCCACTGCTGAAAGGAGCTGGTAGTAGAGGCGCCGACCGGAGAAGAACTGACAGATGAAGTGGCAGCGGAAGGAACACGAAGCTAGTCTAACTCTCAAAGTCCTGAAGAGTCACGGCTGCGAGGGCCAGCTCCAACCAGGGCCCGTGTGCGACGGTCCTGAACAACACAAGAATCAGAATCAAGAATGACGCGACAACCAGAGTCAGTAAGCTGGCTAGCAGAGAACAGATTCATTTTAAGAAGAGGGACATGAGAAATATCAGGAACAAAAAAATAAGAAGTAGAAAGGGTGCCCCAACTAGAAACAGGAAGAGAGGTACCATCAGCCGTGAAAACACGGACAGGGGAAGGGAGAGAACGAAGAGCGGACAGAAAATAAGACTTAGAGGTCATATGAAAGGAAGCTCTAGAATCCAGATACCACGGGGACGTACATGACTGTGTAGAAGATGGTGGTCGTAAGATTGCCGAAGAATCGATCCAGAACCAGTGAGTGCCCGTCGAAGAAGATCTGCAGCAGAAGCGGACCATGAAGACTCGATAATGTCACGATCGGAGAGCAATCTGAAGACCGGAAGGAGCCGACTTCCCACGAGCCAGTCTTCTTGACGTAAATGGGATCCGTGTATAACGGTGGCCCAAGTGTGGCCATCCATTGCGAAGAAGCGATGTGAAGAGAACCACGACGACCACGGCCACGAGCTGCTGGTGTGACTCGACCACGAGGCTGCTGGTGCCGACTTCGACCGAAGGCTATTGGTCTGAAGCCGACCGCCTGGAGGAGTGGGTAGTATCGGCGGCGCAGAGGACCGGCTGAGTCGAGGAAGCGAGCGACATAGGAGGACCACGAGTAGCAAGCAGATGGAACCGCAAGAAGACCAGCACCACGAGACGGGTCTCCTCAGCCCTAAGCTCAGACAGCACCTCAGAGAGCGGGACACGACCACGAGCATTCAACTGAGCACGCCGGGGCTCAAACTCCTGGCGGAGCCGAGACAGAAACTCATAGATGCGGTGAAACTCCAAATTCGAGCGCACAATCAGGCAGCACGAGCATGTGCCACAAACAGCAGTACAGAGAGAATCAAGCTGACGCCAGATAGCATCACTCTTAGTATAGAACTCATCAATAGTGGAATCACCCTGCTGAAGAGCATGCTCCTGGCGAACCACATACAGGTAAAGAGCATCCCCAGACGGCTGATAGCGCTGACGAAGATGTGCCCACTGAGCGACAACAGTAGGGAGACTCATGAACTCTGCAGCATACTAGGGCAGAACACTAGAGGTGAGAACAACAGCAGCACGAGCATCCTCATCGACCCACTAAGTGTAGGCAGTCAGAGCGTGGCGATAGGACTCGAGATCAGCAGAGTACTGCTTGAGCTTCAGGTCATAAGCAGCAACAACACTATCATCAGCACTCTGAGCAGCATCCTTGGCCTCCTGAGAAGCATCAGCGCCGAGAACAATCAGCGTCGGCGGAAGAGGAGCCACAGGAGCAGGGCACGCAGCGGGGAGACCTCGCCGGAGAGCACACCCCAAAGACGGAGACCGCGCATGTGAACACGCATAAAGGCAGCGAAATCAGGATAATTCGCGCCATCGAAGATCACCGGGCAGCGAGGAATCGCAACATAGCCCGATGAAGAAGACATATCTCTCTCTCAAATTGTTTTTAGATCTGACTGGAAGTCAACGCTCGCAAACCAGCAATCTCCGGCCAATTCCGCCTAAAACAGGACACCACCGGTGATCTGAGCACTGGAACAAGGTAGATCGGGGCGGCGCGAACCTATTTCGGGGGAAATCGAGACCGAAAGAGAAGGCGACTGAGACGGGACCCGCCGGCGGCCAGCAGCTTGGGCGAGAAAGGCGGCACGAGCTAGCCAGCGCGCCTAGTTTGCGCGGGAGGCAGCGGGAGGAGGTCCCGGCGTCCTGGCCAGGCGGCGTCCTGGTGTGGAAGCAGCAGGCCAACGCGCGTGGAGCAGGGCGTCGATGGGGAGGCGCGGGACTGCAGGCCACAGCAGGTGGATCCCGCGCGTGAAGGAGGGCGTCGGGTGGACAGCCGGGCCAGGCGGGCCAGGCGGTTGTCGGGGAGCAGCGGTGCAGGACGTCGGCTGCACGATCTACGATCTGACCCGGATCTGTTGCTGTGACGGGACGAGAAGCCCAGCGCGTGAACAAAATCTGGATCCCCACGCGTGGACGAGACGAGCTCCAAATCAATCTGACCCCAAATCGATCTGGTGGAGATCGATACAGAGACCAAGATCTGGATCGGATCTGGATCACAAGACGGACGGCAAACGGCCAGAAGCTAAGCGGCAACCGGCGGTGACATGGACGGTGGCGGGTGCAGCGACGAAGTTGCAAGTAGGAGGAGGCTAACCTAGCTCTGATACCATGTCAGGAATATGCAATTTGTATTCCTCTGGGGGCCAAAGGCCATAATATATAATACAGGTACAGGTGTGAATATGTAGGAAACCCCCTAACATATTGGGAAACTATAATACAAATATATACATCTAACAAGCAGGACGCTGCAGCAGTGCAGTTACTAGTGCGATTGGGTAGAGGTCAATTAATTGTTGTCACTGGGGCTTTCTGAAATTGATGCCCTCCTTTTGGCCGATTCTATGCATATCTTTGGGTAGTTCTTTGTCTAAATGTGCTTTGTCTAACATCCAAGCTCGGAGGGAGGAGATCCTGGAGGGAAAGTGGCCTGAATCGGCAAGACGCCTTTCCGGAGTTAAGAACCACCGGAGGATACTCGCTTCATTTGTGTATATTTTTCTTCCTCTATATATTTTGCTTCTTTTGTGATCTTATTCTTTCCGATTTGCTCACCGTCTTATGCAACTACTATTTTCTATTTCCGTCAATGTATGGCTACCTGAACTAAAAATATATAATTGCGGGGAGATTGGAAAAGTATGTATGTGCATTTCCCTGCTAAAAGGTGTACCACGCTGGGGCTAACAATGGAAAAATCTTGGTGTGTGTTCGCATACCTGGGAATATAGAGATAAGGACACACGACAACATTTATACGAGCTGGATTTCATTGTCATCGGCAGTGAGATATACCCTCGACAATTCAAACACTTTGCTTACTTGCTCTTTACTATAAACCAAATGAATTGTTTGAACCAATATGTGTCCCTTCTTTCCACAACTAATGTAGTATTAGTAGTATCTCCATTTATTGTAATTGAACTTCACCGATGACATCTATTTTTACCGTTACAGTATTTTTTTTATAAGTACTTAACCCTAATTTCATTCAGATATGAGTCATCAACATGTATTTGCTCCAAATTTCTAAGCTACAGAAACAATCCGCCAGATTATACTATGGTAAAGGATTAAGGGCAAATGGTTCTCCCACCGCAAGATTACACTATAGACAGGTGCACCTGAATTTTCAGTCATGTATATAATACATTATTGAAGCATGCCAAACTTTGCGTTGTATTTATACAGAACACGTCTTCTTGGAGCTGCAAATGGGTACCAGGTCCAACAATTGGACTACTATCAGACGATTCAGAACCTAAGGAAGGCAGGAGTTCATGTTAGGTAACATAACCAGATGGTGTGTCATTTTTCTTCTGATTATAAGAACACAACTGTCATAGATATGAATATTGTTATAATATTTTATTAGTTAATAGTTCTATGATGCTTTAGATTTATACCTGATGTGCCCCTGATTACTCCTCAAAGTTTCTGAATATTCATTTATAAGATAAATTGGGGCTTGAAGGTTGCATCGTGGCCTGCAGGTGGTCCGCTACAGCTGAAGCACGGCTCAAACGTACTATATATTTGTAAGTTTAATTTGTTTAGTTGCAATTTCTCCGGATGATCTTTGGGGACTCATTTTGATCGGTGGCAAAGTGGTATTTAACATCTACTTGGGTTCCAGAGAAACAAACATTCGGAGCTTCTTGGTTGCAGTTGGATTGAATATATTGCTTTGTCTTTAGGCAATGTAGAATTCCAAACAAGGCTTTTAGCATGGCTTATGAAGTAGGGAAGAAGAGTTATGGCGTCTATTGCTCAAAATTCAAATGAATTTGTTGAGGAGACGAAGTTGCATATCTATTCCAGCGCACTTACCTAAGATCTCCAGTAAAACTATGAATTGCTAAATATTTGTGTGTTTGTTTATTTAATTGATACGTACGACTACTATATAGGTAATTCATAGGTATTCTTCATAAAATTAAATTTTATGCCAACATTTATTTATTAGTTGTTACTATTTATATTAGAATATATCCTTCATCATGCTTGGTGATTCTTTTCTACTGCTCGCTTATCAATAAAATTGGATTCCAATACAGATGCATTCTGAACCATGGTCCCAGTAACAAAAAAAATGTTTACAAGTTAGCTATTAGTTTACGGACTATCATTGTTCATAATCTGCTCTAATCTTTGGCATGTTGTATATTTATATTCTATAGTGGAAAAAATTACATTATTTCTAAGTGGATACCGTGCAATTGAATTTACACCCATGGTACCTGAACATCACCTGGTTATCTTTGTCCATCCACAAGTAGCTAGCATGCAATTGAATTCACAACCATGGTACCTGAACATCACTTTGTTAATTATCCATCTGCAAGATATTCTTATTGTACATACTTATCTTCTTGATACACATAGTTGCTATATTCTCTATTCAAAAATTTATACTCCCTCCGACACATATTAATTGACTTGGATTTGTTAAAATTTGAATGAACCTATATACTAAATAGTGTCTAAATTTATTTAAATCTAGTCAAATATGAGTCAATTAATATGGGCCGAAGGGAGTAGTACCATTTCTTTCAGAAGAATCTGCATGGAGAGTGGAGAGTGTAGACTGTAGACGCACACCACACCTTCGTGATAGTAACAAGGCTTTACAGAACAGACATATGAAGGATGTGATCGATCGAGCTGGCACAGACACCGAAGAGGTAACCATGTATACCCAGTGCTTTCTCTCACGAAATCCTCACACCAAATTTTGTAGCGGTCCTCTGATGACCTCACGGTGCCGCAGAAGGTCAATAACAACAAGAGCTCGAAATATCAGAAGCGCAAGAATAGACTTAAATAATCACCTTTTGCATACCATCGTGCTGGCTAGATAGCTCTGCTCACCAGCAGTGGTGTATGTTAGAGTAAGTAAGTATATTCCCCTGTTTAGCTATGTGATTAGCAATCCCCTTTTGTATAGCGTCATGCAGGCTAGGTAGCTCTGCCCGCCAGCAGTAGAGTATGTTAAATTAGGTAAATATGTTCCCCTTTTTAATTATGTGATGTAACCAACCAGAATCTATCATGTAACTTGGTGTACATATATCCGTCGATGGCTTTTTAACGCTCATACTACTTACGGTCCTATGCATCTTCAGAAATCACATCGAGAATGCCAATAAAAATTTAACCAAGTAGATTGTCGCCATGGGTGCAGCGTGTAGCCGCGCCATGTTAGCTAGTATATTGCATATGTATACCGTAACACGCGGATCTGAATCAGGCCCGGTATGTCTCCACCGCTGCTTCGAGCAGACATCCGGATTTACGCTGCCGCCTGCTCCCCGCCACTTGGAGTCACCTTCGCTGCTCTGCTTTCTGCTACTTAGAGCATCTCCACTCGCGTATCCAGGACGCCGATCCGGACGCCGAAATTAGATCCGGACGCCGAAAATCGGTCCAGTCACGTACCTAGAGACTTGTTTTCGTCCGGATTTCGGCATGTTTTGGTCCGGCCTACCCAGGTCGTACCCAGGATCCCGGATACGCCCTGGAAACGCCGGGCGCAGCGAAAACGGGTGTGGGCCAGCTCTGTCGGCGAGAGAAGGTGCCACTCCCGCCACTTCATCGAGCTCCCACTCTTTTATTTCCCCCTTCCGCCTTTCTTCCCCATTCCCCACCCGCCACTCCATCGAGCTCTCCGCCTGACATGCCGCCCAAGAGCTTCGTCCAACCCATATCGATCCTCGGCGAGGGTCCGGCAGAGAAGAAGGCGAGGAAGCCGAGAGCGCCGCCGATGAAGCCGGAGGGCATGTCCTCCTCCGACTGGGAGAAGAAGGAGCACGCCAGATGCGCCGCCGACCCGAAGGGAAGGGCGGTGAAGGAGAGGTGAAGCCCGCAACAAAGAAGAGGCGATGAGGAGAAGGCGGCGGAAGAAGCGGCGATGGTGAAAGCGGCGGAGCGGCGACGACGAGGTCGGCGTTGATGGCGGCGCCGTACCCACCACACTCGGGAAGCCAGGCGAGCGTGGGCTCGCCCACCGGATTCTCGCAGATCTCTCCGGCAGGCTTCCAGAGAGAGCCAGGCGACTGCTCGGCAGAGGTACTCCTCGTCGCCCGAGTTCGACGGCGGGTTCATCTTGGAGATATGCCCAAGAGGCAATAGTAAAGAGTTTATTATCATATCTTCATGCTTATGATAAATGTTTACATACCATGCTATAATTGTATTAACTGAAAACATTAATACTTGTGTGATTTGTAAACATAAAAAAGTCCCTAGTAAAGCCTCTTGTTAAACTAGCTTGTTGGTTAATATATGATCATGGTTTCCTGATCATGAACATTGAGATGTTATTAACAACAAGATCATATCATTAGGAGAATGGTGTGATGGACATACTCCTATAGTTAATCATAGCATAAAGATCAAGTCATTTAATATAGTTCAGTTGCTATAAGCTTTCAGATACATAGTAACCTAAATCCTTCGACCATGATATCATGCTAATCACCATCACCGGGAGGATGCTTTGATGATATCAAACACCACACCGTAACTGGGTGGTTTTAAAGGTGGCATTGAGTGTTCGGAAAGTATGCGTTGAAGCACATGGATCAAGAGTGGGATTTGTCCATCCATATGACAGATAGATATACTCTGGGCCCTCTCGGTGGAATGTCATCCAATTAGCTTGCAAATATGTGACTGGCTCACAAGGGATCACATATCACGGGAACGAGAAAAGAGTACTTACCGTTAACGAGGTTGAACTAGGTATGCAGAGATACCGACGATCAAACCACAGATAAGTAAACTATCGCGAGACAAAGGGAAATTGGTAAGTGGTTCATTCAATAACAAAGTAATCGTAGAAATATGTGGGAGCCATATGAATTTCCAGATTCCTCTATTGGTTATTGATCGAAGAAATGTCTCGGTCATGTCCGCATAATTCACGAACCGTAGGGAGACACACTTAAGGATTCAATGTTGTTTAGTAGATATGGAATGTAAGTAGGGAAACCGAACGTTGTTCGGAGTCTCGGATGGGATCCAGGATATCACGAGGAGATCCGGAGAATAAGATTCATATAAGGAAAGTCCGATTCCGGAGTTCGGGAATGATTTCAATGTTTTCATCGGAGAGGTTCTAGAAGGGTCTAGAAGGTTCACCGGACCGGACGGGGAATGGTCCATGAATGTGTCATGGTTAAGTGGAATTATTGGATCATGTCCTAGGTCACTTTGGTTGGGCATTTGCGAGAGAGAAATAAAGCTCTAAATTGAAAGTCAAAAAGGAGGTTTGAAAAGTCAAACAGGAACAATAGTTTCCTAGTGAAAGAAGGAAAGAGTCCTTGTAGGGGTTCGTAGCATGGAAAACAAAAAATTTCTACCGTATGCAAACAAACAAGCCAAGATCTATCTACTAGATTGTAGCAACAAGTCGATAGAGGAACTCACCCTCGAAGATTCCAAAGCGGTTAACGAGAGCAGATTCTCGTGGGTGATGTAGTCGTACTCTTGCCGATCTCAAGATCGTGTAGACGATCCTTCCGGCGCTGCGTTCCGGCAGCTTCATGAATCGGTCACACGTTCTACTCGATGAATACCTTCCTCTCCCTTGTTCCAAAGACGTGGAGGTTGTAGTACTCTCCTCATGATTCCTAAGCACGACGGCGTGGTGTCGGAAGTAGAGGGGAGATCCCGCAGGGCTTCGCCTTAAGCCGGTGCGAGTATGGTGGACTATGAGAGAGGCCTTGGTGATCTAGGGTTTAGAGGGCACCAAGGGGAGGGTATGGTCGGCGGCTAGGGCTTGGGTAAGCCCCAAGTCATCGAGTTGGAGGGGAAACCCTAGGCGGCGGCTGCACTTGGAGGTGGAGGCGCGCAGGAGCTAGGGTTTGAGGTGTGTGGGAGAGGGGCAGCCCTACCCCTCCTTATATAGGTTGGAGGGTGCGGCTTGGGAGGAGGGAGTCCTCCCCCAAGTCGTCCTCCTTGGCCGGCGGGTGGAGGGAGGAGACTTCCTCCCCAAGTAGGTTTCCTACTCTCCGTCCACCAAGCAAACTTGCTGTTTGACTTTTTCAAATTGGCGTTTGACTTTCAAACTAGGATTTGATTTCTCCCTTTATTTTGCCCAGCCAATTGACCTAGTACATGATGCAACCATTCCATATTGTCATGACACATTCATGTACCTTCCCCTCCGGAGTGCCGGACCTTCCGGAGCCTTCTAGAACATTCCTGGTGAAAACACCGGAATCATTCCTCAACTCCGAAATAGGACTTTCCTTATATGAATCTTATTATCCAGGCCATTCTGGATCTCCTCGTGATATCCCGGATCCCATCCGAGACTCGGAACAACATTCGGTCTCTTTATCATCATTCCATAACTACTCAACAACATCGAATCCTTAAGTGTGTCTCCCTACGGTTCGTGAATTATGCGGACATGATCGAGACACTTCTCCGATCAATAACCAATAGAGGAATCTGGAAATTCATATGGCTCTACATATTTCTGATTATTTTCGTCGAATGAACCACTTACATACGATACCAATTTCCCTTTGTCTCACGATAGTTTACTTGTCCGAGGTTTTGATCGTCGGTATCTCTGCATACCTAGTTCAACCTCGTTACTGATAAGTACTCTTTTCTCGTTCCCGTGATATGTGATCCCTTGTGAGACAGTCACATGCTTGCAAGCTAATTGGATGACATTCCACCGATAGGGCCCAGACTATATCTATCCGTCATATGGATGGACAAATCCCACTCTTGATTCATGTTTCTCAACCCATACTTTCCAAATACTCAATGCCACCTTTATAGACACCCAGTTACGGTGTGGTGTTTGATGTCATCAAAGCATCCTTCCGGTGATGGTGATAAGCATGATCTCATGGTCGAAGGAATTAGGTTACTATGTATCAGAAAGCTTATAGAAATTGAACTATTAAAATGACTTGATCTTTATGCTACACTTATCTATAGGAGTATGTCCATCATACCATTCTCCTAATGATATGATCTTGTTGTCAACAACATCTCAATGTTCATGATCAGAAAACCATGATAATCTATTAACCAACAAGCTAGTATTATAAATAGGCTTTACTAGGGACTCTAATTTAGTTTACAAATCACACAAGTATTAATGTTTCCGGTTAATACTGTTATACCATGAATGTAAACATTTATCATAAACACAAAGATATAATAATAACTACATTTATTTTTGCCTCTAGGGCATATCTCCAACAGTCTCCCACTTGCACTAGAGTCAACTAATCTAGATTACATGGTAATATACCGAACACCCATGGCAGTTTGGTGTTGGTCATGTTTTGCCCTCGGGAGAGGTTTAGTCAACGGATCCGCCACATTCGGATCTGTGTGTACTTTGCAAATCTTTATGTCACCATCTTGGACATGTTCTAGAATAGCGTGAAAACGTAGCTTGATGTGCTTCAGCTTCTTGTGTGACCTTGGTTCTTGCGCATTGGCTATGGCACCCATGTTATCACAGTAGATAGACATTGGGTCCAGCGCACTTGGAACTACACCGAGCTCTGTAATGAACTCCTTCATCCATATCGCTTCTTGTGAAGCCTCTGAAGCAGCTATGTATTCCGATTCAGTTGAAGATCTCGCCACAATGCTTTGCTTTGCACTCCTCCAGCTAACTGCTGCACCATTCAAAGTAAATACGTATCCAGATTGATATTTAGAATCATCCGGATCGGTGTTCCAACTAGCATCGGTGTAACCATTAACAACGAGCTGTTCATCACCTCCATAAGAAAGAACCATATCCTTAGTCCTTGTCAAGTACTTAAGGATGTTTTTGACCGCTGTCCAATGATCCACTCCTGGATCACTTTGATATCTTCTAGTCAAACTAACAGCATATGCAATGTCGGGTCTAGTACATAGCATGGCATACATTAGAGATCCTATGGCTGAGGCATAGGGAGTCTTACTCATCCTTTCTCTATCTTACCGTTCTTTGGACTTTGAGTTTTACTCAAGGTCGTATTGGGCAACATGGGCAAGAACCCTTTCTTGCTATCTTCCATTCCAAACCTCTTTAGAACTTTGTCCAAATATGTACTTTGTGACAATGATATTAGGCGTCTCGATCTATCTCTATAAATCTTTATGCCTAATATGTAAGCTGCTTCGCCAAGATCTTTCATTGAAAAACTATTATTCAAATATTCTTTGACACTATTAAGAAGGTCTACATCATTCCCAATCAACAATATGTCATCTACATATAGTATTAAGAATGCTACAGAGCTCCCACTCACTTTCTTGTAAATACAAGCTTCTCCATAAGTTTGTATAGAACCAAAACTTTTGATTACCTTATCAAAACATTGATTCCAACTTCGGGATGCTTGCTTCAATCCATATATGGACCGCTGAAGTTTGCATACCTTGTTAGCATCTTTAGGATCGACAAAACCTTTGGGTTGCATCATATACAACTCTTCATCAATGTCTCCATTGAGGAACGCCGTATTGACATCCATCTGCCATATCTCATAATCGTAATATGCAGCGATTGCTAACATAATCCTCATAGACTTCAGCTTCACTACTGATGAGAAAGTCTCATCATAGTCAACTCCTTGAATTTGTCGAAACCCTTTTGTGACAAGTTGAGCTTTATAGACAGTAACATTACCATCAGCATCTGTTTTCTTCTTGAAAATCCATTTGTTCTCGACAGCCTTCCGGCCATCCGGTAAGTCCACCAAAGTCCATACTTGGTTTTCGTACATGGATCCAATTTTAGATTTCATGGCTTCTTGCCATTTATTGGAATCTGGGCTCATCATCGCTTCCTCATATGTCGCAGGGTCATCGGTGTTGTCCACCAACATGACACTCATAACGGGATCATACCAATCAAGAGTGGTACGAGTTCTCATTGACCTGCGAGGTTCTGTAGCAAATTCAACCGAAGTTTCATGATCATCATCATTAGCTTCCTCTCTTATTTGTGTAGGCGCCACAGGAACTACTTCCGGTGCTGCGCTACTCGCAAGTTCGAGAGAAGGTTCAACAACCTCGTCGAGTTCTACTTTCCTTCCAGTCACTTCTTTCGAGAGAAATTCCTTCTCTAGAAAGGATCCATTCTTAGCAATGAAGATTTTGCCCTCGGATCTATGATAGAAGGTATACCCAATAGTTTCCTTCGGGTATCCTATGAAGACGTATTTTTCCGCTTTGGGTTCAAGCTTGTCCGGCTATAACTTCTTTACATAAGCTTCGCAACCCCAAACTTTAAGGAACGACAATTTAGGTTTCTTCCCAAACCATAATTCATACAGTGTCGTTTCAACGGATTTAGATGGTGCCCTATTTAAAGTGAATGCGGCTCTTTGTAATGCATAACCCCAAAACGATAGCGGTAAATCTGTAAGTGACATCATAGAACGAACCATATCTAAGAGAGTTCGATTACAACGTTCGGACACACCATTACGCTGTGGTGTTCCCGGCGGTGTCAATTGTGAAAGTATTCCGCATTTCTTCAAATGCTCGCCAAACTCGTAACTTATATATTCACCTCCACGATCAGAACATAGAGATTTAATCTTCTTGTTACGTTGATTCTTTACCTCACTTTGAAATTCCTTAAATTTCTCGAAAGTTTCGGACTTATGTTTCATGAAATAGATATACCCATATCTACTCAAGTCATCCGTGAAGGTAAGAACATAACGATAACCACCGCGCGATGCTACACTCATTGGACCACACACATCGGTATGTATGATTTCCAATAAGTCTGTAGCTCACTCCATCATCCCAGAAAATGGAGTCTTAGTCATTTTTCCCATCAGACATGCTTCACATCTTTCAAGTGATTCAAGAAGTCCATCGGAATGGAGTTTCTTCATACGCTTCACTCCAATATGACCAAGACGACAGTGCCACATATAGGTCGAGTTATCGCTCAATTTCAAATGTTTAGCTTCAATGTTATTAATATGTGTATTTCCACGATCGAGATTCAATAAGAATAGACCATCTATCAAAGGTGCATGTGCATAAAACATATTACTCATATAAATCGAACAACCATTATTCTCGGACTTAATCAAGTAACCGTCTCGCAACAAACATGATCCAGATATAATGTTCATGCTCAACGCAGGCACCAAATAACAATTATTTAAGTATAAAACTAATCCCAATGGTAGATGAAGAGGTAGCGTGCTGACCGCGATCACATCAACCTTTGATCCATTTCCAACGTGCATCGTCACCTCGTTCTTCGCTAGCTTCCATTTATTCTGTAGTACCTGTTTCGAGTTACAAATATGAGCAACCGAACCAGTATCAAATACCCAGGCACTACTATGAGTACTAGTGAGATACACATCAATAACATGTATATTGGATATACCTTTCTTCTTGATGTTGCCGTTCTTCAAATCCGCCAAGTACTTTGGGCAATTCCGCTTCCAGTGACCTTCTCCCTTGCAGTAAAAGCACTCAGTATCAGGCTTAGGCCCAGCCTTGGTCTTCTTCGTCGGTGCGGCAACTTTCTTACCACCCTTCTTGAAGTTTCCCTTTTGCTTAGACTTGCCTTTCTTGAATTTGGTGGTCTTATTTACCAACAACACTTGATGCTCTTTCTTGATCTCCACTTCTGCAGATTTCAACATGGAGAAGAGTTCTGGCAACGTCTTGTTCATGTTTTGCATATTGTAGTTCATCACAAAGTTCTTGTAACTTGGTGGCAGTGATTGGAGGACACGGTATATCCCCAAAGCATTAGGAATCACTATACCCAAACTTTGGAGTTTGTTTGCGTGCCCAGACATCTTAAGCACATGCTCACTGACGGAGCTGCCCTCTTCCATCTTGCAGTTAAAGAACTTTTCAGAAGCCTCATAACTCTCAACTGCCGCGTGAGCCTCAAATATCATTTTGAGTTCACGGACAATATCATGTGGGTCTTGGTTCTCAAACCTTTTCTGAAGCTCCAATTCCAAACCATACAAGATAGCACACTGAACTGTGGAGTATTGATTCTTCCGAGTGAGGTAAACATTCTTTACTTCATCGGTAGCAGTAGCTGCAGGCGGGTCACCCAACGGTGCATCCAGCACATAGGTCAAATTACCAGCATTGAGGACAATCCTCAAATTGCGGAACCAATCCGCGAAGTTGCTTCCATTGTTTTTCAACTTTTCTTTCTCTAGGAACGCATTAAAATTGATGGTAGGGGCCGCCATTGATCGACAACATATTTGCAATAGTTTAGACTAAGTTTATGACAAATTGAGTTCTAATTAATAGTTAAATTAATCTAGGTGAACTCCCACTCAAAACAATATCCCTCACATTGTTTTAGTGATCACACGAACCAAATCCATCACATCAAAACCGATCATCACGAGAGTTGATGTAGCTTCAATGGTGAACAATCAACATGTTCATCATATCTACTATATGACTCATGCTTTACCTTTCGGTGATCCGTGTTCCGAGACCATGTATGTACATGCTAGGCTCATCAAGATCAAACCTTAGCTTCCGCATGAGAAAATCTGGCTTGCTCACGTTGTATACACTTGCAGAATCTAACACACCCGATCATCACATGGTGCTTTGAAGCAACAAGCTTTAGCAACGGTGCTTACTAAGGATGAACACTTTAAAACTTGAAATTTGTGTGCTCGAGGGATCATCTTATAATGCTACCATCATTAACTAAGCAATACAAGATGCATAAAGGATTAACATCACATGCAATTCATAATATGTGATATGATATGGCCTTTCTTATTGTGCTTCCGATCTCCATCTTCAAGCACGAACATGATCTCCATCATCACCGGTATGGCGTCAAGGTCAATGGCGCCGCTTCATGGTTGTCGTCCACCATCTTCAACTATTACAACTACTTTGAATAGATATGCATGTCTTAACAAAAATTAAAGACAATCATATGGCTCTTGCCGGTTGCCAACTTACAATAAGGGACATTGCATACATCATATATAATCACAATCATGGCCATATCACATCACAGCACACCCCTGCAAAACAAAGTTAGACGCCCCTAATTTTCTTTGCATATTTTACGTGGTTTGGGGATTTCAGTAAGTGTCGATCTAACTTACGAACAAGAACCACAACGTTGATGTTTGAACTATCAAGTGCCCGTTGTAAATTGGATCTATACTATAATGGGAGAGACAGACACCCGCAAGGCCACTTATGCAATACAAGTTGCATGTTGAGCGTGGAGCAAGTCTCATGAATGATGTCATGTAAGGTTAGCCCGGAACGCTTCATCCCATCATACCGCAAGATGCAAAGTACACAAAAAGCAATTGATAATAAAAGCACCACCGCCCACAATGACCATTGTGTTCTACTCGTGCAACAGATCTACATATAGACATGGCTCTGATACCACTATAGGGGTTCGTAGCATGGAAAACAAAAAATTTCTACCGCATGCAAACAAACAAGCCAAGATCTATCTACTAGATTGTAGAAACGAGTCGATAGAGGAACTCACCCTCGAAGATTCCAAAGTGGTTAACGAGAGCAGATTCTCGTGGGTGATGTAGTCGTACTCTTGCCGATCTCAAGATCGTGTAGACGATCCTTCCGGCGCTGCGTTCCGGCAGCGCTTCCGCAGTCGGTCACATGTTCGGTACTCGATGAAGACCTTCCTCTCCCTTGTTCCAGCAGGCAGCGGAGGTTGTAGTACTCTCCTTGCGATTCCGGCAGCACGACGGCGTGGTGTCGGAAGTAGAGGGGAGATCCCGCAGGGCTTCGCCTTAAGCCGGTGCGAGTATGGTGGACTATGAGAGAGGCCTTGGTGATCTAGGGTTTAGAGGGCACCAAGGGGAGGGTGTGGCCAGCGGCTAGGGCTTGTGGAAGCCCCAAGTCACCGAGTTGGAGGGGAAACCCTAGGCGGCGGCTGCACTTGGAGGTGGAGGCGTGCAGGAGATAGGGTTTGAGGTGTGTGGGAGAGGGGAAGCCCTACCCCTCCTTATATAGGTGGGAGGGTGCGGCTTGGGAGGAGGGAGTCCTCCCCCAAGTCGGCCTCCTTGGCCGATGGGTGGAGGGAGGAGACTTCCTCCCCAAGTAGGTTTCCTACTCTCCCTCCACCAAGCAAACTTGCCGTTTGACTTTTTCAAATTGGCGTTTGACTTTCAAACTAGGATTTGATTTCTCCCTTTATTTTGCCCAGCCACTTTACCTAGTACATGATGCAACCATTCCATATTGTCATGACACATTCATGTACCCTTCCCCTCCGGAGTGCCGGACTTTCCGGACCCTTCTAGAACATTCCTGGTGAAAACACCGGAATCATTCCTCAACTCCGAAACATGACTTTCCTTATATGAATATTATTCTCCGGACCATTCCGGATCTCCGCGTGATATCCCAGATCCCATCCGAGACTCCAAACAACATTCGGTCTCTTTCTCATCATTCCATAACTACTCAACAACATCGAATCCTTAAGTGTGTCTCCCTATGGTTCGTGAATTATGCGGACATGATCGAGACACTTCTCCGATCAATAACCAATAGAGGAATCTGGAAATTCATATGGCTCCCACATATTTCTACGATTACTTTGCGATCGAATGAACCACTTACATACGATACCAATTTCCCTTTGTCTCACGATAGTTTACTTATCCGAGGTTTTGATCGTCGGTATCTCTGCATACCTAGTTCAACCTCTTTACTGATAAGTACTTTTTTCTCGTTCCCGTGATATGTGATCCCTTGTGAGCCAGTCACATGCTTGCAAGATAATTGGATGACATTACACCGAGAGGGCCCAGAGTATATCTATCTGTCATATGTATGGACAAATCCCACTCTTGATTCATGTGTCTCAACCCATACTTTTCGAATACTCAATGCCACCTTTATAGCCACCCAGTTACGGTGTGGTGTTTGATGTCATCAAAGCATCCTTCCGGTGATGGTGATAAGCATGATCTCATGGTCGAAGGAATTAGGTTACTATGTATCAGAAAGCTTAAGAAATTGAACTATTAAAATGACTTGATCTTTATGCTACGCTTATCTATAGGAGTATGTCCATCTTACTATTCTCCTAATGATATGATCTTGTTGTCAACAACATCTCAATGTTCATGATCAGAAAACCATGATCATCTATTAACCAACAAGCTAGTATTATAAAGAGGCTTTACTAGGGACTCTAATTTAGTTTACAAATCACACAAGTATTAATGTTTCCGGTTAATACTGTTATACCATGAATGTAAACATTTATCATAAACACAAAGATATAATAATAACTACATTTATTATTGCCTCTAGGGCATATCTCCAACAGTCCTTCCTTCTATCCAACTTGGGTTTGGGTATGGATTCAAACTCCCCTCTCCCAAGCTGCCATCCCTCTCATAAATAGAGGGGGAGAGCTTCCCCAAAGCACACAACACCATCCCTCCCCACCAGACGCCATGACGCCCAAGGCTACCGCACGCCGCCCGCCTCGCGTCGTGCCGTATCGCCCTAGCTACCGCCGACACCTCCTCCTCCTCTCCGGCCTTCTAAACCTTGATCGCCGGAAACCCTAGATCCACCATAACTCGCACCGGCTTAGGCAAAGCCCTGCGGGATCTTCCCTCTACATCCGACACCACGCCGTCGTACTGTCGGAATCGCGAGGGGAGAACTACAACCTCCGCTGCCTGCTGGAACAAGGGAGAGGAAGGTCTTAATCGAGTACCGAACGGTTATCGATCATGAGGCTGCCGGAATGCAGCGCCGGAAGGATCGTCTACGCGATCTTGAGATCGGCAAGTGTACGACTACATCACCCACGAGAATCTTCTCTCGTTAACCGCTTTGGAATCTTTGAGGGTGAGTACTCTAATCGACTCGTTGCTACAATCTAGTATATAGATCTTGGCTTGTTTGTATGCATGCGGTAGAATTTTTTGTTTTCCATGCTACGAACCCCTATAGTTCAACCCCAACGTGATCTTCCCCTGCCCGGCGTCGCGCCCTCCTTCGGCCTTCGGCGTGGACATCAACCTCCTCTACTCCACCTCTCTGGCGTACGCAAGCCCCGCTCTGCGTTGCGGACCGCTGCCTTTCGGCGGAAGCTCGGCGCCCTTCGGCGAGGCCGACGCGCGCAACCTGTTCGGCCGAATGCCGGGCGTCCTTCCGGCCGGCATGTCGGCCGAGGCGTACATGGAGGACTTGATCGCAATAGGCTCGGCCTCCAACCACCCCTCCTTCTTCACGGAAGAGCAGACCTGGGCCGACGCCGAGCACGGCATCGAGTCCCAGGACCTCGCCGACACCGACGCCAAGGAGACGCAGGCCGAGCAGATGCAGCCAGAGGACGCTGAGGCTGAGGCGAAAGGCAATAAGGGGAAGAAGAAGCCGGACACTTCGGCGGACGCTCGTATCAAGTGGACCGTGGCCGAGGACACTTGCCTCGCCGAAGCTTGGAAAACGGTGAGCATGGATCTAATCACCGGTGCTAACCAAAATTCAGAAAATTATTGGCGGCGCGTGAAGGCAGCGTTCGACGAGTGTAGCATGTGCGACCCAAAGTATCGCAAAATCCACATGGAGCGAGGGGAGAAGGCTATTACCAATCATTGGGCGATCATCCAGAATGCCTACAACAAGTGACACAGCTGCGTGGAAGAGGTCGACCGCACACAAGCCAGTGGGGAAAACATGGACAACAAGGTAAGCGCGAACACTAGCTTTGTCATGCACTCTCTTCCATTTTGATACACTTGACACACTTTCATTTTGCAGTTGTGTCGTGCACTTGCTTTGTTTCGAGAGGACATAAAGATGGAGTTCAAATTCCATCATGTCTTCGAGCAAATCGAGAATTGCGAGAAGTGGCGGGACACTCGCCTGAGTCTCTCCAAGAGCAAGAACGGCGTCTACAACCCCGAGGCCCCGGCCGCTGCTACAGGCGAAGGAAGACATGCGATCGGCCAGAAGAAGGCGAAGATGCTCAAGGCCGCCGGACCTCTCGCCGAGCGTCTCCAGGCTTTGATTGAGAAATGCACCGCCGACACGAGGGCTCAGGCCGAGAATAGGTCTGAGAAGAGCGAGGAGTGCTGGAAGCAGCTGATCGAGACACATGGGTAAAATGTGGCCCTCATCAAGACCAACCTCGCCGAGAAGAAAGCCAACCTCACCGAGAAGAAGGCCAACTACGCCGCCAAGAAGCGCAATACGGACCTCAAGTTCCTGATGGGTGGCGAGGACACGTCGAAGATGAACTCGCCGGTCAAGGCCTGGTACATGGCGCAACGTTAGGCCATCCTGCAGGGCGTGATCACGGCTTCCCCTTCCTCTGCGCCGAACGCGCCTGCGCCGAACGCCCCCACGCCGAGCTCTGCTTCTACTTCCTCCAACCCGGCGGCCTTCACCGGCGAGACGGGCGACAATGCCGCGTCGTCCACGCCGCAGGAGCCCATCCCCATCGACGACTGAGAGTCTTTTTCCGCCAAATTTGTGGGCGTTTCTGTAATAATTTGCCGCCGAATTTGTGGATGTTTCTGTTGAACACCTTGTGGCCAAACACTCGCCGGCGAAAACGATAAAGATTCAAATATGTCCCCGTTTTGTGTTCACCTGGGTACTCGGCCTGGGTAAGCGAGTGGGAAACTGGACGTACCTAGACCGAAATCAAATACCGTCCGGCCCAAAAAAGGTCCGGATTTCGGCATGGGTTCGCCCAGCAAGTGGAGATGCTCTTACCCGTTGCGTTCATGCTTGCTTGCCTCCTGATGTGCATCGTGTGGGACGACGGCGAGGTATGCATGTGAGACAACCGGCGACAGCTGCGACATCGTTGATGGCCAGAATCGACCTTCGGCGGCGATGGTGACAACGAGTCCGAGGGCACAATAGCTAAATATTTCTTCCCGCTAACCGTTTTTCCGTTTGCAGTAAACCACATCCGAAGCTTTCCATACGAAAAATATGCAGCACGAAAGCTTCTATTTGCGCGAACCGCAAAAACAAAATCGTTGCGGTATGATTTACTGTATCTAGAAAAGCCATTTTTCTGCGTTGTACGGCTATTTTGCTGCCAGACAGGACCGAATACAATATCTGCTGAGATGCTTCAAGAGCGCTTCCAAGACACAGACCGTACTCAATTAAACCCTCAAAGCATATTTACAAATTATGATGATCCCAAGTGATACATGATTTGTGAGTGCAGATTTAGTGCACATGGTGTAGATAGATTATTTCAAAAGTACACTTATCCCATAATAAAAGATGAACACATGGTGTAGATAGATTTTTTTCAAAAGTACACTTATCGCATAATAAAAGATGAACTTGTGCGGATTGCCACACATGAGTCCTCAACCTGTGCAGACTACCACACATGATTACATCAACAATTATCAACATTGTATTGTGTGGTGGAGACCAGCTGTTTTTTTCGTACCACATGGGCGTCGAGACGGCGGTTCCGGGCATGAAGGCAACGATGGTTGGGTTGGGCCTGGTGTGGGGAGTTTCGGCGGTGCGGATCTTGTCGATGGCAAGTTTGGGGTGGTAGCATGTGAAAACCGAGTCTCGGCCTTGATCTTGGCGGACGATGAAGGCGCTACTCGTCTCGAGCACCTGGAGCCGACCGGTGGTGTGGGGATTGTTGGATCGGCAAGAATAAAGGAGGCATCCTAGGGTTCCTCCCGCGCCAAGACGAAGATCTGCTGGCTGTCTATTCTCGTTGATCTTGCTAGATCGTCGTGTTCCGAAAGGCTCCGTCAACGAACTTCTATAGGCGACTATTCCTGAAGATTGCCAGATCGCTAGTATGCCCATGTTTTTTCTAACCATTTGATTTCAGAGGGAGCGTTGTGAAGCTCTGCTATCTATTACCATGTGTCATGTCTTTAATGATTCATGGTGAAGTCAAATACGGAAGATGTCATAAAAGCGGATGATGGTTTGAGTCTTTCTGGCGTTGAGGAGTAGGCTTGGTGATCTGTGACTCGCAGCAACGACTGTTAGTGGAGGCCGCGACACAAGAGAAGTACACGATCTTACCTTGCAGGGTGAAAATTCAAGGTCTGACCTTAATTAGTTGTGTCTGCCAATGACCATGTTGAAGGTATTGTTTTGTGAGCGAGGATTTTTTTGAGTGAAAACCTATGATCTTTGATCGGGTGAAGGCACTTGTGCATTGTTTTTTTCTTGAAGACGTCTTTATTGGAGAGGTTGGACTTTTGGTATTGTTTTGGGGGTGCTAGTGTAGTTGACAGAGGGAATTGATCGCTGTAGCAAGACCTTTTTTAAAATTCTTTTTTTTGGTTGTATGCATTTATAAAACCGCTAGGATAATACGTTGTTGCAGAGGCTGTGTGTAATTGATATTTTTATGATATTATTATATACTCTTTATTAAGGAAAAATATTCTTACAATACTGTCAATTGTGATAGAATCAAGATTTTTTAAGAAGGGGACTCTGGATACGAGGTGGAAATAGTGTGAGATGGTGATGACGGCGCAACAGCGTGGTGAGGAACATGGGGCGGTCTGGGAAGCTCTCCTTTATATGGTACTACAGACCGACTTAGGTTTTCGCGGGCCTTTTGATTTCCCATGGGCTGTTCTATCTTGTGTATCGTCTTGATGACTTCTTAATATTTCCAACTCATGATTCTTGCTTAATTTCCCAAGATATTAACATAAAAACTTACAAGTAAATAACAAAGGATATTTGTACATCTATGCAATAATTAGTGATTAGTAGAAGATCTAGAGAGGTAATCTCATCAAATATATGAGTAATATTAATTAAGATAAAAATGAATGTATTTCTCACTCATCAGCCGCGCCATAGGCCCTCCTGGCCGGTCTGTTGGGCTTTTAGTGGTCCACTTATTCTCTTCGATTCGTCTCAAAAAGTCCAAAACGTCCTCTTTGGACTTGTCCTTTTGAGTCCCATAGCTCTTGAAAAGTAAAAAAAATTAATAGAAGATTTTCTGCCATAAAGATTTAAATACCAAAATAATGGATTTTTATGGAAAATTCCATACATCATTAAGAATAGTGATATTAGCTCTAATATGATGGATTATGTCACGGTAAGCAATAAAATTCATGTATGCATTTTACATGTATGACCCGTCTTTGGTTTGTTGTCACACTTTCTTTTACTTTCCCTTTTCGTTCCCCTTACCAATGTTGTTGGACGGAGAGGAGTCACGAGGCTGCATGTTAGAGTCGAATCTGTGGGCGCGTCTATTATTCGTTTCATCTCCTGTCGCGTGAGCATCGAGCGACACCGGGCAAAGGATGGGGACGTCACCATGAGGAATATGAGATCAACAACGTCGTCGTTCTTCTCAATGGGACCATTGAGGCAGTAGATTACATGAGCGGTGTGTGGACCGAGCCATAGAGATCGGCAAGGCCATCGATGAGGGTTTTGAGCTTCAGGAGGTACTCGGTCATGCTCATGTCATCCTGGCAGATCTGGCCAATCTTAGCGGAGAGGATGAGCTGCTGATTCTTCTTATGGCCATTGAAGAGACCGTTGATGGAGTTCCAAAGGTTGGTAGTGGAGGGGTTGTTGCCTGGGGTTAGAACGGTGTTGATACTCTCAAGAGAGACAAACCCATAGATCAATGACACCAACGTGGCATCAAGGAGAGACCATTCTGGCGTGGGCAAAGGCGGAGCGGTGTCGAGGTGGTCTAGAATGGCGTACTTGCGAGCGGCATCATGGAAGAAGGTGCACCATTTGTTGTGAACACCGTGTCGAGTGCCAAAGTGAAAGGGACATGCCCCTTGACGTTGTTGAGGCCGAAGGCTTACGCATGCAGGGGCGAGAGAGAACTGCACTAAGCCATCACCGGGTAGATTGGACAAAGAGGAGAGCGCCAGCTTGTCCTTGGTGATCTGATCTGTGCGCTTGGCGTCGGCAGCGGTGCGCTCGTCGACGGCAATGGTGGTGGCTACTGGAGGAAACTAGGGTTTTGGGGTGGGTTGTTTCGGACGGAACAAAAGAAAGGGGACACGGAAGTAGAGTTTTATGTGAGTTTTGTGTGTGGTACCGTGTAAGATTAAAGAAACCACACGTTTTTGCACAGTGTATTACTAGAGGTTACGAGTGTATGTTCTTCACATTACCAGTCATGAACACATATACAAGGAAACGTATACAAGACCGTATATCTATAGTCATGTATTCTAACAATATAGTCCTGCTGCTTCCTTCTTTCTCTAAAACCGTTCAGGGGCATGCGTACACATTTTGTTCAGCCCAAATGTGAGCATTGCTGCAGTGCGACTGGCAGTTGGCAAAATTTTATTAGTGCACGCAAATATTGTCACTGAACAAGGAATCTGCTACTACTTGCGTCATGACCTTGGTGGCTGGTTTGCTTCCCTCTCATTTTTTGGTTCTTGGCCCGCGTATGATAGGCCCTCTTGTGCAGGCCAGCGTGATCGCTGCTGGCCCATTCTCCCTTTCCTGAACCTCGCGTCTTCCTCCTTGATGTGCCTGCCCCGGCACGCGCACAAACGCACGACCTCGTTTTCACCGGAAGTACCCAAGAAGCAGCCAGCCACAGCCAGGGATGGCCGTCACCACGCATTGCTGCGGGATTTCCTTACCTGCTTCTCACCGTCAAAGTCAACGGGTCCATCGATCTGTCACAATCTCTCGCCCCACTCCGTGCAATCCCGGCAGCATGCAATTCCGTTCACGCCTGCTGTACTTGCTGCTATGTGTACTCCTACCCTCAACCGGTACCCTGTCATTGCTGCATATTACCGGTCGTGAGAGTCGTGATAGTATCCCGTCGTCACTTATCGAACTGTTGTTGTTTTGCGCGCGTCTGGTAGCCGCGTTCCGATCGGCGAACCGTGAGAGTAGAATTTCCTCCTCCCTACTCCATTAGTTTTCACCACCCTGATCTCATCTGATCTGATAACGACGCGCTGCTTATGCCGATAAATCACACCTCCGGCTCCGGTACGGAGATAGATCTTGTTGATTAGCGGCTATAGCTCTTGGTCAGAGTTCCTTTTCTCGGTCCAAAAGCAAAAGCTCGCGAGAGACACGATTCTGGAAGGACAGTGCTACGCGTTTCCCGGGATAAAAACTTCTCAGGTCCTCGTGCTGCACATGTCTACCCAAATCCCGTTTTTGCTACACAATGCCCCGCTTTTGCCACACTGTAGCAGAAAACGGTTGGCCCAGAAATAGAAAAACAGATTGGTCGGAGATTTCGCCGGAATCCTCGCCCCGGAGACCGTGTAGCAAAAAAGTTAGGCTAACGTAGCATATTCGACCTCGCCGGAGGCTTTCGCCGATAAACCTCGCCGAATACCGTGTAGCAAAAACTCAACGCTATTGTAGCAAAAACGCAAAACGATGGTAGCAAAAAAGTTGTGCCAATGTAGCAGATCTGACCTCGTCGGAGACCGTGTAGCAAAAACTCAACGCTATTGTAGCAAACTCATAAAACAGATGTAGCAAAATATTTTTTCTAATATAGCAAAGGGGACATCGCCGAATACATCGTCGGAGACCACGTAGCAATAAAAAATTGGTTATAGCAAAAAAATATGCCAAAGTAGCAAAAAATATATGAGTATATAATAAAAATAATATGTTAAAGTAGCAACGCTCGTAGCAAAGACAAACACAAATACAGTAGCAACACATGAGGCCGAAGAGAGCAACTCTTGGCACTGTAGGTAGCAGAGTTTGCCACGGTTGGTAGCAGCGAGGAGATCATCAGAATCGACGGGCGTGCGAGAATGGAAAAGGTTGGTTTTGTCTAGTGTCTAGCGAAGGAACCAATGTACGCGCGCGGTCCCTCCATGTAGCAGCGGCTTCCACCGCGTGTAGCAGCGTTTGTCACTGCCGTCGTCGGCGCCTTGCAGCAGCACGCGTGGCAGATTGACGGGAGTTCTTAACGGGCGGCGCGCCGAGGAAGGAGTAGGGCGGGGCACAGAGGGAGGGGCATCACG
Organism: Avena insularis; assembly: GCA_023614405.1. Classification (NCBI taxonomy): domain Eukaryota; kingdom Viridiplantae; phylum Streptophyta; class Magnoliopsida; order Poales; family Poaceae; genus Avena; species Avena insularis. The sequence continues at coordinate 370,320,786 of CM042697.1, read as the reverse complement.
CAGGGGGCGCACCGAGGGAGGAGCGAGGCGGGACACCGAGGGAGGAGCAGGGGCATCACGGGGGAGAAGCAGTCGGGAGCGTCATGGACTTTTGGTTTAGGAAGGATGGAGAAACAATCATGGAGATAAGATTGCGGTGGTGGTCCCATATACGTCCGTGTCTCGTATAAGTCCGGACATGCGTCAGTACCGGGAACCGGGGGACGCGAGTCACGCGATCCCCCGGATGAACGGGATCATTTTCCATAGAGAAAGCAAGCATGGTTTTCCCCAGCGGATTTTGATGCGCTCCTGAGCATGCATATACATACACGGATGCAGGACGCGAGGAGACTAAGAAAAATAGTACTCTCTTCGTTCCAAAATAGACATCTTAGATTTGTTAAAAATTAAATGAATCTAAACACTATTTAATATATAGGTTTATCTAAATTTTAACAAATCTAAGACATATATTTTAGAACGGAGAAAGTATTTAGTAGGTTGAAAAAAGCGGCCGAGGGCCACGCTAGAAAAAGCGGCCGAGGGCCTCTGCCGATTTCGTGGCTCGACCGGCGTTGCGTTCGTGTTTCGATCCATTGGATAGCACCGCATCTCCAAAGTCTACGCAGACGACGTCGGCGGCCTGCGCTGCGTGGTTTTTTATTCTTTGCCGAAAAGGAATATTACCAACTGTCAAACTGAAACTGAATGACAGTTGCTGATACGGAGTTAACTTGAGAAAAGGAATTACTGTTCCACCAGGTTCGACTGTTCTCACAAAACAAGCTACTTCTTGTAGGAAATTTTTGGCAGAGGACTTTTTGTAAGGTGTCAAATGGGATCTTATCAAAATTTCACTTCTAGTTTATTTGGCAAAATCTAGTATAAAATGATTAAAATTTTATACTCCCTCCGATCCATATTAGTTGACTCCAATTTAGATGTATCTATCACAAAAACTTGTCTAGATACATCCAAATTAAAATCAACTAATATGGATCGGAGGAAGTACTAGATTTTGGTAAATAAACTAGAAGTAGGATTTTGTGTAATCCCACATAACACCCTACCTTTTTGGGAAAAAAAGGATCCACGAAGGAGTGGCCTACCGGGTTAACAGGGTCGCCGCATAAGCTAATGGCACCTACTCCATTCGTCTATAAATATAAGACATTTTAAATTTATAAAATGAATGTATATCTAGACAAATTTTGTGTATAAATTTGAAGTAAACCTATACTAAATTTTTTAAATATATTTTATATTTCTAAACAGAGCGAATTCGTATCAACCTCTGATTGTGGAGATCAGAAGGCGCAAATGGCAGTTAACCGCTGTTTCGCAACCTGTGTGAGTTGACCAGACGGTCCAAAGCTGATGGTTAAGCAGTTGGCGTACGTACGTACGTACTGGACCTGACCTGACCTGACGCCAGGAAACACGAAACTTCCCTCTCGCGTGCGTGCTAGCGTCTACCCTCTCCCTCGCTTTCTTCTGCAATTCGCCTGGAATTTCGCACGCTAATCATCTCGATCGACTAGTTTCTTCTACCGTTACCTACCGGGTGTTTCACAAATCAGAGTAATAAGAAGCCAACAAGTACAGTCTGTGCCGCCTCTCGACCTCTCGACTGGAGTGCATGCCTTGGATCGGCCGGATAACGTGATCTTCTCAAAGTCCACGCCTTTGTTGAGTCGTCACCGTGCTACGTCCTTGAGTCGATATTTTCTTCTCCAAAGAGCCCAAGCTAGCGGCGCCACTTGGTTCTTCCATTTCTGTAGTACTCCTATTAATTGAATTTGTGTCCGACAAGTCAACAGGACGATGCGCGTACACGGTGGGACCCGCAGCGCCTTCCTTGGACGTACGTAATTGGGTCAAATCGTCAACTCGACGGAACTAGTTTATCACACTGATGAGTGATGATGGGATGGCTTGCAAACTCGGCATTGCTCCGGCAACGCCATGAGGACACATGACAAGTTGACCATGAGTCGCTTGGTTAATTAACTGCATTCGTGGACCGTGCACCGGATTACGTTTGGCACTAATAATAATTAGGAAAACTGGATTATGCTAATGTGAGGTAACGCATGCGTAGCACGTACTGATTATGCGTAGGATCGGATTAGGTCAAGGATGTCACATCTCTCATGCATGCGACAAATGGAACCTTGACGGAAGATTACTGATAGTAGGTACTAGGATGAACCGCTGAGGAAGCATATGGACATGGGCGTACAAATGAAATTAAATTGGTACCAATGCACGTAGAAACTACAGTACATGGGAGTACAACAGTGTACAGCCATGCATATGCTGCTACAATAATAAATATACTGAATTATCTAGCAAGGTTTAAGTAGAGCGATGGTGCAGAAGTTCAGTGAACTTGAGATTGAAGTGGGAGCACGATCGAGCCGGGAACCGCGTGCTGATTTGGTCAGAGCTCAGGGAAGTCAGCAAATGTGTGCCGCTGCCACGCGCCTCAGGGACTATTATATTCAAAGTCAAGTAAACCTCAGCTCTGCTCCGCGCTGTCAGAGAGCGACTTCTCCCGTTGGGTGTACGCCTCTATCTATCGCCGTTGAAGCTCAAGATAAATATGAGAATCTCACAGAGTTTTACTGCTTGAGCAACAAAATTTATACTACCTCATCGGGGAGTTACCGAGATCAAACACAGCAACTTTTCACCACCCCATCAGAGATTTTTTTTAGCGTGACTTTGACGGGCTTACATCAACCTGAACATTGTCATAACTTCAAAAGGATCTTTACATGGAGGTTACGAAAGAAGGGGAGGGGGGCATCATATCTATTACACCAGTGATTCAACTTAGCTGATGGCGGAAACATGGCATGTTAGTAGGGATCCGGGCAAGCCAAATTTGAGCAGGGCTGCACTCTTCCAAATTTCATCTCGGAGGGTGTTTCATGTCATTATCATGATGATTATGAACTAGTGCTACCTCCGTTTCAAATTATAATAATATGTTTTAGCTTTTTTCTGAAATAGATGCATCGAGACATCTTTTAGTGTGTAGCTTCAAAGTAAAATGAATAAATCTACTAAAATACGTCTAGATACATGTGTTTAGAAAAAGAGTGAAACATCTTATAGTTTGAAACGGAGGGAGTACTACTCTATGCCGGTTGCAATCGCAGACAATTCTTTTTCCATCATTTGCTTGACTTTGAAGGTTTTGCCCCTTTTGTTTTGCTAAAAAATTAACGGTTTTGTTCACCATACTCGTTCTTTTGTATTTGGACCGGCTTGCGTATATTCAGAGTTTCACACACACGCCAAGTTCTATTTTTTGTTTGTTTGCGGGGGACACGCCAAGTCTTTCAGATAAACTATAGCCTTTTTTTTTGCGGGTAGATAGTACTCCCTCCGTTTAGAAATATAAGATGTTTTAGGTTTGTGAAGAAGATGTATCTAAACACCTTTTAATGTATAGGTTCAAATGAATCTAGACACTAAAAGGTGTCTAGATACATCTCATTTACAAATCTAAAACATCTTATATTTCTAAACGGAGCGAGTATAGTTGTACAGATAAACCCTGGCCAAACCGCTGGAAACACATGGGAAACCCAAGTGGAAAATTATTATGGATCTATAGTGTTTAGCTGATTGTGGCTAGCAGCATGCATGATTGATGCATGATGCATGCATCGAACAAACTATTGACGAAGTTGACGACGAGGCTGGCAAGGCATTACATTATGAACAGCTTGAACGCCTGCCATTTGCCACACCATTCATACGGAATTTCCGAAGAATTCGGCTCTCCTTAAGCTTGTCCACATCGCATGACATGCTAGCTGATACAATTATATGCATGCTTACTTTAAATATAGACATTTCTGCTGTCATTTCACTGTAAATATATGCAAAAGAATCTTCCGTTTTTTTTGTCGCAAAGAAATCTTTTTGATAATATAGATGCACCAGTTAGGTGATTCGCCGGTTAATTAATACATCGAACAATCACATGTACTAGTTGCTAGCTTGTATGATGGAAATCTGGCAGGTTTTATGGGTTGTTAAACAGCTATTAATACCCTGGGGTCAACTTTGTTAGTAGCAATGATATGTACTATGATTTGTTTTAATTGATGGAAAGTTGTAATTAACTTAGTCACACATATTATTGCCTACCTTATTATTTTCGTTGAAGTAGTTAAACATATATCTTGGCACATGGAATGGGAAGAAAACCCGCCTATCAGAAATGTCATAATACATCACAAAGAGAAGACTTGTACATAACTTATAACTAGTTCTACATTATTGACATGCATGCATAAAGCATGGAGTAGTATTCAACACAAAAAAAAAATATTAATTTGAGAAGTCGAATAACACCTCATCAGCAGATGGATTTCTAAACTTGGTTTGGATAAACACTCCTAGATGCTAATTAAGTATGTCTCTCCTGATGAGTGCATGATGTATGGGTGACGTGTAGCCGAAAAGGATATATTCCCCATGCATGCAACTAACTCCCCAGAAAGCTATTTTCCTTTTTTTTTTCGAACTGTTTGGGTGGCCTTGCAAAACGCAAGGAAGATTCTACACCTTTTCCTCCATGGTTGTTGGGCGTGCATGAATCTATGCGAGGCCCACCATAGACGAGGAGGAGAATGTCACACTAGGGATCTCACTTTCTGTAGCCTCTTCCCTTTTGCATGGATGTAGCTCAAGCAATAAAGGTTGTACTAGCAGTAGATGCTATGTGAGATCGAGCGTGCTATGATAATTCACATCTCACAAAGTACCATAGACATGGTCACATCTGCTTCCTAATAGTCTACATTAATTTTTTAGGACAAACAATAGCTAACAAAGATATTATTAAATATTTAAGTAGCTAGCGTAGATCATGATCAATGTGCTTAGCAAACCAACTTATGGTTGGATGGTTAGGAGGGTAGTTGTACCCTAGCCCACTAGAGTTCAAACCTTAGGTTTGATACTGTGTGTTGCATAAAAAGCGAAATATTTTTTCAGTGGGAGGCAATGTTCCCGTCAACAGCGAAGCACCTGTGGTGACTTCGTCAATCTCAAGAACTGATCTGCCAGCTCAGTTTTTCGGAGGTGCTCATAGGGATAGGGTGTGCGTGTGTGCGTTTATAGGGGTGCGTGCATGTATATGTTGTGAGTGTCTTTGACTGTACTATGTTTCTAAAAAAAAGATCGATGTGCTTAAGATTCTTGTTTGGTGATCCATCATACACTCTAGAGAGATGTCATAAGGGTGAGAATGATACTCTGCGTTTAGTTAAAGTCAAAGATCCGTAATATCAAATTTATATACTATGAAATAATGTTTATGATGATTCTAATGATACTAAATTTATGTTTATGATGTTGGCACGGTTTTTCTATATATATTTTGGTTAAACGTTGGAAAGTTTGATTTTGACTAAACCCCCACAACGCGGGGTAATTATGAATAAATGTAACTCGGAAAGAAAGAGGGAAACATTCACATAGAAACACATATTGCACAATAACTCTCGTGGCCTTGGTGCCCCTGAAACAGGACCCTGCTACTCCATTTTAGTAGAGTGCTTTCCTTTTGAAGAATCTCAATTACTACTACCAAAAGAGGTCCCTCTCTCTAGTCCCTATCATATGAGTTAAAAAAAGTTTATTTGTAAATATTTTCCTGGCCAGAGAGATCGCGTGAGCACACCACACACGCAAGCGGACGCGGCTTCTGATACGTCGCCTCCGACCATAGAATGCATCATCAAGAAAGTGTAGACGTCGAAGAGGCCACTAGAGACGGAGAAGAGTAGCGATCGAAAACGACAATCATTTCACTACACCTGAAATATATATATATATAAGGGAAGGGGACAAAGAGTGGTTTAGATTTGTTAACGCTATGAATTCCTCGACCTCGACCTCGGTACTTGCCCGTTAAAACATTGCGACAATGAAGTTTCCGACTAATATACACAAAGCAATTGAGCCGGATTCCATAAGACAAATTAGCCGGAATAGAATGTACCCCAGTGGCAGCTGCTTATTCTTGCAATCGTGGCACCATACATCATTCACCAATTCACTATACAGCTAGTACAAATTGTTGTTTGTGTAGAGAGAGAAAAAAAAGCAATCGGTTGAAGAAGCCGGCCATACATTTCAACTGGAAGTTTATGTCTGGCACGTCCCACTCAACAGCTTGAATCGCTTAATTTTTATTTATTTTTCCAGGGGAATTGCTTAGTCCATGGCATGCTGAATTGCTGATGAAGTTCGTCGGCAGCGACACACCTCTCTGTAGCCAAATGGCACGCACGCCTGGTCCAAATAGCTACAGTAGACTAAACACGCGTAGCACCGATTCATCGGTGCGTATCTTCATTCGAAATTTACGTCTAAACAAATGGCACACGCGCCCAGCTGGTCCAAACGCGATATCTCCGAGCTGTTTGATTCGAAATTGAAACCAGAGAATACCACTGTATGTACGTAGGCTAGAGTATAAAATTTGGACGAACCATGGTTAGTATCCGATTATTCAGTATCATTGGAGTACCCACCACACTGTGGTGGTGCTAAGATGTTACAAGTTCACTGTTGAAATGACTTTATTACGGATTTAGTCTAGATCTAACAGTAGCACTATACATCACCTTTGTAGATCGAGAACAGAGAGAGAGAGAGAACCGAGATGAACTCTACCTGCTCCCTGGCTCGACAAACACGAACCAGAGGGAATCCCCGAGCTGGTGCCGGAGCTAGAACCTCCGTCGTTGGCCATGGGTGGTAAGGGGTGAGTGTGGCGGCGGTATGGCCGGGCGGCTTAGCCTAGATCGGATTGGCTTGTAGGTGGGGCGGCTAGGCACGGCTAACCTCGTAGGTCGTCTTGCTGCTCCCCACCACTTTATATATAGCGCATGGCTGGCCCACCGTCCTAGATAAGGATGGGCGCCCGATCAGGGCGCGATTAGAAGCGTCTTTGGGCGTTGGGCCCGATCACGTTCTATCTAACATTCTCCCCTAGATCTCACTTTACTTTTAACCTTGTTCTTTACTTATTTTATCACAGAATGATACATAGAGCATGTTTCATCGTCTCAGCTCAATTGCGGTAGAATCGGATACCACTACACACCTTCATGTTCGAAACAAATTACATACTTTTAGGCCTCTATAGTCCAGGAATCATAGGCTTGCCGTTAAACCCATGCCGGCTATGTGTTCCTTAAACACATTGGGTGGTAAGCCTTTCGTTAGCGGATTCGCAAGCATATCCTTTGTCCTTATATGCTCGAGACTTATAGTTTGATCCTGGATTTTGTCCTTCACAACATAATACTTTATATCTATAGACTTTGAAGCATTACTCGACTTGTTGTTGTGAGCATAGAATCGTGGGCTCGTTGTCACAAGACATCTTTAGTGGCCTCTTGATCGATCAACCACTTTCAAGTCGGGTAAGAATTTCTTTAACCATAACGCCTGTCCCATGGCCTCATAACATGCTATAAATTTTGCATACATCGTAGATGATGCAACTATTGACTGTTTGACGCTTCTCCACGAAATAGCACCTCCTGCGAGAGTAAAGACATACCACATTGGACTTTCATCGTCTTTATCTCCATAAAATCTGATCTGAATACCCTTTTATCTCTAGGGAATCAGATCGTCTATATGTTAGCATGAGGCCTTTTGTGCCTTGCACATAGCGCAAAGCTTTCTTTACCATCTTCCAATTGCTCTATGCTGGATTCTCTTGATATCTACCGAGTACCCGGTGATAAATGCTAAGTCAGGGCGAGTGCACACTTGTGCATACTGTAAGCTTCCAACAGCCGAAGCATATGGTACTGACTTCATTTGATCGATCTCATATTGATTCTTTGGACATTGGGATTTCCCAAAACTGTCGCCCTTGACTATGGGGCGGTGTTGAATTACTCGCATGCATATTGTATTTTTTAAAATCTTTTCTGTACGCTTCTGCGACAGTCCTAACACTCCATTCTTTACATCTCGGTGAATTTCTATGCCCAAAACATAAGATGCTTCACCAAGGTCTTTCATGTCAAAGTTTGATGACAAGAACTTCTTTGTTTCTAGTAGTAGACTAACATCACTGCTAGCAAGCAGAATATCATCCACATATAGAATTAGGAAAATATATTTCCCACTTTTGAACTTTGCATAAATGCAATTGTCCTCAACATTTTCTTTGAATCCAAATCTTTTAATGGTATCATTAAACTTTAAATACCACTGCCTAGAGGCTTGCTTTAACCCATAAATGGATTTCTTTAGGCGGCATCCCATATGTTCCTTCCCCTCCATGAAAAAACCCTTGGGTTGTTTCATGTAAACATTTTCTTCTAAATCTCCATTTAGAAATGCCGTCTTGACATCCATTTGATGTAACTCTAAATCAAAATGTGCAACTAGTGCCATGATGATTCTGAAGGAGTCCTTACATGAGACCGGAGAAAAAGTCTCATTGTAATCTACGCCTTCTCTTTGCGTAAAGCCTTTTGCCACGAGTCTAGCTTTGTACTTTTCTACATTCCCATTGGAGTCATACTTTGTTTTGTAGACCCACTTGCATCCTACTGTTTTGGCTCCTTTGGGAATTTCCTCTAAGTCCCAAACATTGTTGGAACTCATTGATTTCATTTCTTCTTCCATTGCCTCCACCCACTTGGCTGAGTGAGGGCTATTCATGGCTTCTTCATATGAGGTAGGATCGCCCTCCATATGAACTACATTGTAAACTTTGTAGATGTCTTTGGAAATGGCTGGTCTTCGTTCTCTTTTAGACCGTCTGAGTTCATCAGACTCTTGCTCATTTCTTGCCTCGGGTTCAGGCACATTTACAGTAGGTGGCTTCGGCTCCCTTTCGTGCTCAACAGTGGGTTCAGGTGGCTCCTGATGGACAGGTTCCGAACTTTCGCCCATTGTTGTCACGTGTGGAGTCACAACAGGTGCCGACACCACAACCTTAGGGGTTGTAGATGGTGGTACAACAGGTAGCGAGAAAAATGGCTCCTGAGTCATCGGATTAGGTGCATGCACCCTCTTCTCCTCAAGATCAATTTTCCTAGCTACCGTGCTCCCCCTCATCAGTTCGTCCTCCAAGAAGACTACATGTCTCGTTTCTACAAACTTTGTGTATCTGTCGGGACAGTAGAAACGATAGCCTTTGGACTTATCTGGATAGCCAATGAAATGGCAAGATACTGTTTTGGGGTCTAACTTTGCGATGTTTGGATTGAAAACTTTGCCTCAGCTGGGCTCCCCCAGACCCTCAAGTGGTGCAGAGAGGGGACTCTGCCTGTCCACAATTCATATGGTGTTTTGGGCACCGACTTACTTGGTACTCTGTTGAGAATATGAATGACGGTTTTAAGCGCCTCCATCCACAATCCCAATGGGAGGGTGGAATAGCTCATCATGCTGCGCACCATATCCATAAGGGTACGGTTGCGCCTTTCAGCTACTCCGTTTTGCTGAGGTTCGCCCGGCATAGAATACTGGGCGACTATTCCGTTTTCTTGCAGGAACCTTGCAAAGGGTCCTGGTACTTGTCCATATGGAGTATGCCGACCGTAGTACTCCCCCCCACGATCGGACCAGACTATTTTGATTCTTTTATCGTGCTGATTTTCTACTTCAGCTTTGAAAATTTTAAATTTATCCAATGCTTCCGATCTTTCTTTAATTGGATAAATATAACCATACCGGGAGTGGTCATCCGTGAATGTTATGAATGAATCATAGCCATCCACACTTTTCACCGGAAACGGTCCACAAATATCTGTGTGGATTATTTCTAGTGTAGCTATGCTTCGGTTTGCACCCTTTTTAGTTTGTTTGACATACTTTCCTTTAATGCAATCTATGCATTGTTCTATGTCGAAGAACTCTAACGGAGGAAGAATTTCATTTTTAACGAGGCTTTCTATTCTTCCCCTCGAAATATGGCCTAGTGTACAGTGCCATAGTTTCGATGAGTCAAGAGTTCGCTTTCTTTTCTTTTGTTCTTTGTTCGACAAGGAAACTTTTTCATTGACATCACATACAGAAAAAACTTTCTCATGCAGGGATAACAAATATAACTTATCAAATAATGTAGCAACACCCACACATTTGTCTTTCAACCAAATGGCACACTTGCCATTTCCAAAATAACATTCGTAAGAATCTTTATCCAAACAGGAAACACTTATTAAATTCCTATGTAATGAAGGAACGAAAAGCACATCTTTGAGCAAAAGCAAAGAGCCATCAGCCAGCTCCAGAGGGACGTCACCAATGGCCTCCACTTCTGCTTCTATTCCATTCGCCACTTCAATGTGTCTTTCACTTCTTGGCGTGGTCCTTGTCGAATGGAACCCCTGTAAAGAGTTGGCAACGTGAACAGTTGCTCCAGAATCAATCCACCAAGTGGATCTAGTAAACTTTTCATACAGAGATTCATTAACAAAAGAAACAATATCTTTACCATTTTTGGCCATGATGTACTTCAGCCAAATCGGGCAGTCTTCTTGTAGTGGCCCGGCTTTTCAATGATGGCTTGATCCTTCTCCCTGTGGGTGGACTGGTGATCTTTGTCTTGGTGCTGCATTGGACCCTTGCTATGGGGCTTGGAGGGTGAGCCACCATGGTTGCCACTGTGAAGCCTCTCTTCCTGTTGTCCTTCACGAAGTTCGGAGAACGCCGTGAAGGGCTTTCCCTTTCCTCTTCCCAGGAGCACATTCCAATGGTCTTTTCTATGTCCCACTTTTCAGGGGACATATTATAGTTTATTACAAAGTTTTCAAAAGGCTGTGAGTGAGGCCATCACAAGGTGCACCAAGTCTGGCTTTAGCTCGAGGTCCTCATCCATGGGCTTGAGCTTCTGCCATGTTTGACATCCTCAAGATGTGCTCTCTTATTCCGTGGGGTCCTCCTGTACTTTTCAAGAACCGGTGCTTTAACAGCTAGGTCGCATACATCTTTGAAGAGCCAGTAAACTGGTTCTTTATCTTGGCGAGATACTCGCCCACGGTAGCACACTCTCCAATTGAGCCCACTATTGCGTTCTCAATTGTGTTCTTTACGAAAGCCAGAGTCTTCTTGTTGGCGTTCACCCATTTCTGGTTATCAATAGAGTAGGCCAGCTCCAATGGAGCATGGTCCTCTTCCTTTCTCAAAGTCAAGACTTTCCTCAAAGAGCCCCGACCGGGTCATCGGGCTTGACTGGTTGCTTGGTGTCAACCACCCAATCCACTTGGTAGCATCTGAGCGCCAAGTCAACTTTCTTCCTCCATTCGAGATAGTTGTCCCCTTAGGGCGGGATGTCCTTCAAACATGCCATGAGGTTGAGACCTCCTGAAAATCACAAAAGATGTGAGATCACTAAGTAAAACAACTGTATGCGTTAATTCAACGTTGGTATAAATTAAGCATGCAATCATTTCGTGCTATTTAAAATTACATCACCGTTGGGCAGAAATAAATTTAAATGCACCTTTAATACTCAATGAAAAAGATTATGGTCATGTGTATTAATAACGTTGGTCAATTAATAGCATGAGACATAATCACTTTAATCACATCTTTGTGTCAAGATTTAAACAACTTTTATTGCATTATTGCAATTTAAACCATCTATTTGCAGCGGAAACTTAATAATAACTTTCTTTATACTTTGGACTTTACAGAAAAATTCTGCCTTTAAATCATTCTCTAGTCAAAATATACTTGCAATAAGATGAATAGAGAAAACTATGAAAGAATGCTTAAAAAACCTTAAGCAAAACAATTAAATCAACTCTGAAAAAAGAAAAACAGAAAAAACTGACTGCTCTGCGCGGCCCCACAATTGACACACAGGGCTACTACACTTGGCATGGCGCTAAGCGGCACCACCCAGCCCGCTAAGCCCGCCAAGCTCATGACCATCCAAGGCTTAGCCGCCATTGCTCGCTGCCCAGCAGGCCTGGCTGGCAGCGCCAATGCCCAGTGACCTGCAGCCCAGCGCCCAGCCGCTTCATCCTGGCCCTCCATCGCGCCCGCCCTAGATCGGACGGCGCAGCGCGCGTCTCGGGGGTATAAGAACCCCCCCGGCCGCCGCCCCCTTAACCCTAATCCCACTCTCCCCCTCACACTCTCCCGCGTGGCCCGCTGGCGCTGCGTCAGCGGCAGCCGCGTGTCGGTCGTAGCGTCCTCGCTTCGCCACAGGTCGGAGCGTGGCCACTGGCGGCGCGCGTCTGTCTTGGCCGGGCGTGGTCGCGTCCACGCGTCTGCGGCGCCGTCGATCATGGCGGCGCCCTGGCCCTCCAGCAGCGTCGGCTGCCGCGTGCCGCAGCTGCGTGCACCCAGCCAACTTCGGTGGCTCCGCCGCGTGAGGTTGAGGCGAGGCGGCGCGCCCGCTGCGCCCTCCTCTCCCTTGGCGGTAACGTCAGACACGCCGCGGAGGCGAGGCAGCGTCTGCAGATCCTCTCCTCTCAAGCATTGGCGCGCCGAGCGAAGGCGGCGGGCGAGGCGTCAGCCGCCTCCTCTCCACTGGTTGGCTGCGCCCGAGGCTGGCAGAGTCGAGCCCCTGTCCTGCCCGGCGCCCCGAGGCGGGCGGCCGCCTGGCGAGCCCCTCCTCTCAGCTGCTCTCCGGTACATGCTCCTCAGCCTTGCCGGTCGTCCACCCGAGGGTGGGCGCACCACCGTCAAGAGGGGCGGCGGCAGAGCCTTTTGCTCCCTTTTTTTATTACTTGGTCCATAATGAAACTGCGGCGGCGCCCCCACCTTGCTCCTTGCCGATGTGTGCATCCACCCGAGAGTGGGTGCACCGTAAATCAAGTGCCGAGGCGTTGAGACTTCCGGCGATGGCGGAGGGACCCTTTTCTTTTATTTGGGGATCTATGGGGTTACGACTTGCATTCGGGATCTTTTGGGACTTTAGATCTAGGGTTTTGCTTTGCCCCGAAGGGTGTGTTCTTCTTCTAGATGTCTCCACAATGGATGCCCATCTAGATCGAGAGGAACGGCGCGGCCATAGGGCAGGCGCACTTTGGATCTAATTCTTTCCTTTTGAACTTTTTACTTTCTACAAAAAGGCACTGTAAAATCTAGCAACTAAAACCTGGCTCTGATACCAATGTTAAAATGACTACCACGGATCTAGTCTAGATCGAACAGTAGCACTATACATCACCTTTGTAGATCGAGAACAGAGAGAGAGAGAGAGAACCGAGATGAACTCTACCTGCTCCCTGGCTCGACAAACACGAACCAGAGGAATCTCGGCTGGTGCCGGAGCTAGAACCTCGTCGTTGGCCATGGGTGGTAGGGGTGAGTGTGGCGGTGGTGGAGCTTCCGTCGGTATAACGCTTAGCCTAGATCGGATTGGCTTGTAGGTGGGGCGGCTAGGCACGCTAACCTCGTAGGTCATGCCGCCGCTCCACCACTTTATATATAAGCGGCATGAGGGCCCACCGTCCTAGATAAGGATGGGCGCCCCCGATCAGGGCGCAGTTAGGGGGCGTGCTGGGCCGTTGGGCCCAGTCACGTTAGAGATCTATCTAACATTCACATCTTCTACAAAGCCTTGCTCCCTCGGTTTTCATGTCCGATTCTGATTAGAGTTTTTCTTCTTCTTCTTAACAATCCACATAACTTTGTTTAGCTGCCATGCCAAAGGCATCTTTATTTTTTGGGAAATTGTATCTTTGCTAAGTATATATTATTACAATTTTACGTTAAATTTGCCAAAACACACCGCGTAGCCAAAAATGAAAAGTTGCACTTTTGTTGCCTAGGATGCATGCTATGGCTAGTTTTGAAAAAAAACTGTGCACGTGGTGTGTTCTGTCAAATACTATGCCACAAAAATATAATGGTACCTGATAAATATATAATCAAGCTGTGTATTTTAGCAAACGCCAAAAAATAAGATATCATGTAGGAAATTTTTCACTTGTTTTTCTTTGATCCCCAATTGAGAGACCCTCCGGCTAGTGGGGGAGGAGATCCCACAGCTGGGGCAGCGGCGCAGGGGATCCCTGGGACAGTTTCCTGCCGCGCTGGAGTCAACGGTCAACCAGCCCGATTTATGCGCTCGCGCGTTCACAGGCAGACACAGCGTATGCGGGCGATGGAAGGGGGCATGGCCGAGGCCCCTCCGCTCCCTATAAAGAAGACGAAGAGTCCAACGCCTCAGTCTCTCTCCCTTCCTTCCTTCCTGGTATCACCCATCCCCTCCCTCTTCCTCTCTCCATTGCTTGCTGAAGACAAGCTCTGCCGGCCAGCCATGGGGACGCAGGCAGACGATCAGAACTACTCGACGTCGTCGCCGCCCAAGGTACGTCATGTGCAAATCTCCCCCTCTCCTCTACCCATATGTTTGTAAATTCTCATCTCATCGAAGAGGAGACGTACGGTAAAAGTGTTAGAGCCAGGGAGAGAGAGAGAGAGAATCAGGAACCAACCAGAGTTGGCGCACGAAGGTGCGGACGGAGGCGGACATGACATGACATGGACAAATTCGAACCAAAAGGCGCGCGGGGGGAAAAAGTGGCCTTTTGGCTGGATTTTCATGGAGGATTCTCTTCCATCGGCCGATCCATAGTGGGGACACCGGACGCCGCGCGCGCACCAACCAGCTAGCCACCAAACCACAGATTCCCGGCCCCTCCTAGCTAGTTATTACCACTTCATCTTCTTCACGTGAAAAAGAAACAGTTCATATCCTCTTTCTTTCTTTCTTTCTTTCTAGAAGATAATTCCAAAATTTAATTATCCCATCAAGTAGATAGTATCGTCTTCATAGAATTTATGTGATTCCTGCTGCTTCGCCTTAATTGCCGAATGCTCCCACCCCCACACCCCTTTGTCTCTTGCCAGAAGAATGGGTTCTGTGTTTACCTGTTCTTGCGCAGTAACTGAATCTGTCTGCTGGCTTACAGCAACCATCATCCCTCCAGTCCGTTTCCTTGCTATGGCCGGCAACCGAGTATGTGTTGTTTTTGTTTCGGAAATTACATAAGAGTCAAAGGAGTACTGCATGACAAGTCTCTGGTTGTCCCTGTCGCATGGTCCACACACCTTGTCTGGACTATGAAGTATGAACGGTCACTGTACTTTCCGAGTAAGAACTAGTCCTATATCTCGCTATAGCGTCCAAGACCAGAAATATCTCTCGATTTTTAAAATTCACCAGATTTTTGCCCCCATGAAGTCTTTGTTCCAAACATAATACAGCTACTACATCCGGCAAGAGAATTGGATGGTTCTCTTCTCATCCTATTTCCTACATGTATTTCCGTACGTAGAAACATTCTCAAGCCTCTGTAACGGAATTGGCACTGTCTTTTATGCCCCCTGTTTAAAAGAAGCATTAAAGGATTTTTCCCCAGTAAGTAGTACGTAGTACTAATATTGTGGTGAATTAAAGTTTAAGTTTTTAAAAAACGCCGGCGCGTTATATTTCTGGACATTGGAATAGCCGTTGGGTTCTGGCCAGCTGCTGTCACGAGATTGCATCACAGCTAACGAGGGGCCAATCCAAGTTAATTAGCCATATAATTCAACGTATTAGCTTTGTCACGATCTACAAGAACAATATGCTAAAGATTGAGTCAGTAGCAAGATAATTAAGATAAAACAACTAGCACTACTACTACTTGCAAGCTGCTGCTGCTGCCACTTGGTGCCCTCAGCGGAATCTTGGCTTCAACTTTGAAATCACAGCTTTGAAATCACAGACTGGCCGTGATTTGTTATTAGTAGTAGTATAAAAATAAAATGGTTGCCGTTGTGAGTTGAACATGCCAGATAAACAATTTTATCTTTGCCATGAGGTGGCCACGACAACCTAAGAATGGATCCATGATCTTTGACTTTGTCAGCTTGGCCATGTAAGTCAACAGCCGGGGAGAAACGGAATCACTTGACGGCATAAGTTAATCCAAATGTTACTCTATCTAATCTTGTACAAAGTTGCAACGAAGTCCTTCTCTTTATTTTTGAATACAATTTCTCGCCAATTAGTTAGTTATCCTTCCACTTTTTTCAATTTTCTCCTAAGTAAGATGAACTCCATGGAAATGCAACCAGGGCACAGAATATTTTAAACGGCAGATTGTTAATTATGCGAATTATTTGGTTATATGAATAGACATCCTTTTGTGGTTGATCTTTTAGCTAGGAAGGAGTACTAGCTTTTGTATTGTACAATGAAACGAAATTCATGGCTGACAGCGAAACCTCGATTTGGCAGGATGAGAGGACGGCGGAGCAGAAGAAGATCGACGACTGGCTCCCCGTCACGTCGTCGAGAAACGCCAAGTGGTGGTACTCTGCCTTCCACAATGTCACCGCCATGGTCGGCGCCGGCGTGCTCAGCCTTCCCTACGCCATGTCCGAGCTCGGCTGGTACGTCGTCCTCCATGTCCGAACATCATCACCTCTCGATCGATGGTTAACCCGGCCCGGCAACTGATCTCCGGATCGTGTATGTATGCAGGGGCCCTGGCATCGCCGTGCTGGTGATCTCGTGGGTGGTCACGCTGTACACGCTATGGCAGATGGTGGAGATGCACGAGTGCGTGCCCGGGAGGCGGTTCGACCGGTACCACGAGCTCGGGCAGCACGCCTTCGGGGAGAAGCTGGGCCTCTGGATCGTGGTGCCGCAGCAGCTCGTCGTGGAGGTCGGCGTCAACATCGTGTACATGGTCACCGGCGGGAAGTCGCTGAAGAAGTTCCACGACGTGATCTGCGAGGACAAGTGCAAGGACATCAAGCTCACCTTCTTCATCATGATCTTTGCGTCCGTCCACTTCGTCCTGTCCCAGCTGCCCAACCTCAACTCCATCTCCGGCATCTCCCTCGCCGCCGCCGTCATGTCGCTGTCCTACTCCACCATCGCGTGGGGAGCGTCCGTGCATAAGGGGAGGGTGGCCGACGTGGACTACAGCGTCAGGGCCACCACGACGCCAGGCAAGGTGTTCGACTTCTTTGCCGCGCTTGGAGACGTGGCGTTCGCCTACGCAGGGCACAACGTGGTGCTGGAGATCCAGGCCACCATCCCGTCCACGCCGGAGAAGCCCTCCAAGAAGCCCATGTGGAAGGGAGTCATCGTCGCCTACATCGTCGTCGCCCTCTGCTACTTCCCCGTCGCGCTCATCGGCTACTGGGCATTCGGCAACACCGTCGACGACAACATCCTCGTTACCCTCAACAAGCCCAAGTGGCTCATCGCCATGGCCAACATGATGGTTGTCATCCATGTCATCGGAAGCTACCAGGTACTGACCAAACACAGCAAATCACTCTACACCATCACACTAGCCATGATCTCCATAAATAATTCTAACATGCTATTACCATGGAAACGATTTCCCCCACGTAGATTTACGCGATGCCGGTGTTCGACATGATTGAGACGGTACTGGTGAAGAAGCTGCGGTTCCCGCCCGGTCTGATTCTCCGCTTGATTGCCCGGTCACTCTATGTTGGTAATGCCCCTTCCTCTTCAGTCTTCACTTTTAAAATGATGTCTTGCACTGAAGAAATAATACTGATGATGAGATGCAAATGTTATGTTGCAGCGTTCACGATGTTCATTGGTATCACCTTCCCCTTCTTCGGCGGGTTGCTCGGGTTCTTCGGCGGCTTCGCTTTTGCACCGACGACCTACTTTGTAAGCAATTCTCGGACGATCCTCTTCGATTCCAGTAACCATTCATACCACCTCTAAGGATTCAGAGTTTCTGACGAGAACCAACCTCTTGTCCCTGCCCTGCAGCTTCCGTGCATCATGTGGCTCTCAATCTACAATCCCAAGAGATTCAGCCTCTCATGGTGCTGTAACTGGGTAATTCAAATAAACTTTTCCTCGTCCATACATACCATAGTACATAAACATTTTCCTTTCTATAGTTCATTCTAATTTTGTTTGTGTTTCCATGATGTTTCTCAGGTCTGCATCATCCTTGGGTTGTGTCTCATGATCGTGGCGCCCATCGGAGCTCTCAGGCAGATCGTCTTGAACGCCAAGACTTACACCTTCTACTCATAGATCGGCATTACTGTGACCATCACGTATCGTCAAGTTTAGATTCGGAATGCTTGGAAGAAATTAATCTGTTGCAGCGTCGATAAAAATACGGACTTTTTTTTGGGTCCTTCAAATCAAAGAAAACAACAGGAAAAAAAATAGTAGTCCGCGGATTGTTAATTACGGATGATGGAAGGACGTTTGTTAAGTGGGGCTTTGTCAAAGCAAGAGTTGGTTGTATTTGGGTTAAACGTGCGTAATATATATGGCGTGTGTAGATTTGTTCTCTGTATTGTTCGATGGGTGAACATGGCTTCGCTTTTGTTGAGCGCTGAAGACAGAACGGGCAATTCTTTTCTGCACATTTCACGGTTTGCTGTAGACCTGTGGTGCTACTTTGAGATGATGTGTTCGTTGTGGTCAAATACATGATGTTCTCAATCTCTTCTTTTGTACTTAGAAGACAGATGGGCCCAAAATCATCTTCATACATCATTGTTCCATCTAAATTGCAGAGTGATCACCCTTCTCCCGGGAGGGCCTAAGACTTCCAAGATTCAACAATGCATGCTAATTTGTTTGCTAAATGTTACCTTCGGAACTTCTAAAAAAGTTGACACTACGCATAACCACGGTGGTTTTTAAAGGTTATTCAACCTCTAGAGAGATTATGGAAGATTGCACAGCTTCAATAGGGTCGGCTGTCACGTATATATATAGATAATTACAGGGTACAATCCAACGGTTACACGGAGACCTACTGTAATACAATTACATCTCAACACCCCCGCAGTCGAAGGGTCGGTACCGACACATAGACTAGATCGGAACTCATCAAAGGTCGACGTCAGCAAGCCCTTTGTCATGATATAAGCAAACTGCTGAGAGGTCGGCACATGAAGAACTCGAACGTGACCGAGAGCAACCTGCTCGCGAACGAAGTGGATATCCAGCTCGATGTGCTTAGTACGTCGATGATGAACGGGGTTGGTGGAGAGGTAGACAGCCGAAACGTTGTCGTGAAAGACAACAATAGCCTTATCAATAGGACAAGAGAGCTCGGAGAGAAGCTGACGAAGCCAGGTGCACTCGGCAACGGCGTTAGCCATGGCGCGATACTCTGCCTTTGTGCTAGAGCGCGAGATGGTGGGCTATCTATTGGACGACCAAGAGATGAGCGACGAGCCGAGGTAGACACAATATCCTGAAGTAGAGCACCGAGTGTCAGGGCAGCCCGCCCAGTCCGCGTTGGAGTACGCCACGATGTCTGAGGACGGCGAGGCGGTGATCGAGAGGCCGAGATCCATAGTGCCGCAGATGTAGCGAAGTACCCGCTTGAACGCAGTCCAGTGGGTGTCCTGTGGCGCATGCATATGAAGATACACCTGCTGCACGGCATACTACAGCTCTGGTCGCGTAAGCGTCAAGTACTGCAAGGCACCGAAGATGGAGCGGTAGAGCGATGCACCAGGAGCCGGTGAGCCATCGGTGGCGGACAACTTGGCCCTCGTGTCGACGGGAGTGGGCGCAGGATTGCAATTAAACATCCCAACGCGCTCGAGAAGCTCATGAGCATACTTCCGCTGGTGAAGAAAGAACCCGTCCGCTCGACGGACCACCTCGAGGCCGAGGAAGTAATGGAGCGGGCCCAAGTCCTTGATGGAGAACTCAGCGCGAAGGCGATCGGTGAGCCGTCGAAGGAGATCAGCAGTGCTGGCCGTCAAGATGATGTCGTCAACATAGAGCAGCAGGTAGGCAGTCTCGGTGCCATGTTGAAAGACAAACAGCGAAGCATCAAAGCGCGTAGAACGGAAGCTGAGCTCGTGGAGGAATGACGCGATGCGTTGGTACCAGGCGCGCGACGCTTGCTTCAGGCCATACAAGGAGCGCGAGAGCAGGCACACGTGCTCGGGGTGATCGGTGTCAATGAAGTCAGTGGGCTGCTGACAGTACACCTGCTCGGAGAGGTGTCCATGAAGAAAGGCATTGGAGACGTCCATCTGATGCACCGACCAAGCTCGAGAGGCGGCGAGGTGCAGCACCGGATCGTGCCCGGTTTGACAACCGGGACGAACGTATCCATGAAGTCGACGCCGGCATGTTGGCGGAAACCGCGAACCACCCAACGCGCCTTGTAGCGCTCGAGAGTCCCGTTAGGCCACAACTTGTGCTTGAAGACCCACTTGTCGGTGATGACGTTGGCGCGAGGAGGTCGAGGAACGAGCTCCCAATTCCGATTGCACTGCAGCGCATCAAACTCTTCCTGCATGGCAGCTTGCCAGCGAGGGTCTCGAAGGGCAGCACGAGCGGAGGTGGGCACCGGAGAGAGTGTCGACAAGGGCGCCGAGTAGAGTCCGCGCAGACATACTCGGTGGAGGGGTAGCGAGTGGACGGGCGACACACACCCGCGCGAGCCCGAGTGACAACACCTGCGGGAGCAGGGGGCGGGGTGTCGGAGACCGATGTAGAAGGCGAGGCGGCGGCCGACGTGGCCGACATCGAGGTGGAGGGCGACGCGGCTGGCATTGAGGGCGCAGAAGGTGTCGACGCGAACGGTGTCGCATGCGCCGTAGGGGTGGACGCGAACGGTGGCGGCGGCCTGTTCCTGGGCGCTGGCGGAGCCAGCGGGGCGGGTGCCGAGGCGGGGGCGGCGAGGAAAGACCGGCGTCGTCCAGGGGTGGCCTCAAGCGGAGCCGCAGGTGTCGCCGAAGGGGTCGCCAAAACTCCCTGCTGAAATGGAAAAACCAACTCATCAAAGTAAACATGCCTCGAGGTGATTACGCGATGAGAGACCAGATCGTAGCAGCGATAGCCCTTGGTGTTGGCAGGATAGCCGAGGAACACAAAAGGCAAGGAGCAGGGGCGAGCTTATGGGGCGCGGTGGCGATAGTGCTAGGGTAGCAGAGGATGCCAAAGATGCGGAGATCATCAGAGGACGGAGGCGTACCAAAGAGGAGATGGTGCGGCGCGTATTGCCAGCGGGAACGACATGGGCAAATGTTAATGAGAAGAGTAGCGGTGGCGAGGGCATCCGGCCAGAATCGTGGAGGCATATACGCGTGGAACGAAAGGGTGCGAACACAATCGTTTAGAGTGCAGAGGATGCGTTCAGCATGACCATTTTGTTGAGAGGTGTAGGAACACGTTAGACGGAAGACGGTGCGATGAGAGGCGAGGAGGGTGCGGACAGTGATGTTGTCGAACTCTTTGTCGTTGTTAGTTTGGAGAGCATGTATGAGGCGACCGAATTGGGTGAAGACGTAGGCGAAAAAGGAGGCGAGGGTGGAGGAAACATCTGACTTACGGCGTAGGGGAAAAGTACATACAAAGTGCGAATAATCGTCTAAAATCACAAGATAGTAATTAAAGCCAGAATTACTCAGAATCGGCGAGGTCCAAACATCACTATAAATTAATTGAAAAGAAAAAAACGCTATTGTGGAGGAGGAATTAAATGGAAGGCTGTTTGCCAAGACGACATGCTTCACAAGAATGAGTATCCGTTTTATTACATGTAAAAGAAAATCCTCTAATTATTTGACAGAGAGTGGTGGAGCTAGGATGGCTGAGGCGCGCGTGCCAGAGGTCGACACCGGCGGAGAGGGCGAGGCGGCTGGTGGTGGGGGCGACAGTGGTGGAAGATCCGACAGGGTACAGATCGCCAGAGCTGTCACTATGGTGGATTAGCATTTGGGTACGACCATCCTTAACAGAAAAACCAAAAGCATCTAATTCCACATTCACAGAATTGTCACGAGCGAGATAACGAACTAAGACTAAATTCTGAATTAATTCAGGAGAGATGACAATATTATTTATAGTGATAGGAGTGGAGTTAGAAGGAAAGGCGGCGAAGCCGGTGTGAGTAATAAGAAGAGCATGGCCATTGCCAACTATGATGCGAGACAAAGTGGAAGTAGGGAAAGAAGTGGAGAGGTTACCGGGGTGAGAGGACATGTGCGCGGAGGCGCGGCTGCCCATGAACCAGTCACCGCCGACACCATAGGTGCCAGCGATAGGGGTGGACTGGAGGACGACTGAGGCCCGGGATAGTAGGGGGGCAAAGGAGCGGTGTAGGGCGTAGATGCGACCGGCCCCGCGAAGAACGCCTGGTGGTGGACGGGCGCGGCCCCATGATGCCCGGGTAGGGGGCACGGCATGGGCATCGTGTAGGCGTGGACGACCCCTGTCCAAGGGTTGGTGGCCGTCATCTAGGGCAGGGTCGGGGCGGCTTGTTGCGTCGGGCAGGGCGAAATTGGTGTTGCCCCGTTGTCGCCGTTGCCCCCCATTGCCGTGCCGCCGCCGCCGACCGCCGTTGCCCCTATTGCCGCCGTTGGTGGGAGGCGGATAGGCGGGCTACTGAGGCGCGTAGAAAGCAGGCGGGGTAAGGGCCTGTGCGCGAGGCGCAGGAGGCGCCATGGGCGACGGAGTCGTGGAGGCGCGGGAGAGGTCAGCGGCGAAGGTGGTGTAAGCCGCCCGGGCCCGCAGGTGCTTAAGCCGCCGCTCCTCGAGCCGGAGGTACGCCACGACGTGCTCGAAGGTTGGCGTGGTGAGAAGCGTGAGGTTGGAGGCGGCGTTGCTGAGGTCTTCGCCGAGTCCTGCCGACAGCGTGGAGAGGAGGATCTTGTCATCGATCGTGAACTCCAGGTCGCGTAGCTCGTCGGAGAGGGACTTGAGGTAGAGGAGGTAGTCATCGAGGGAGATATCATTCTGGTGGGTGCCAAAGAATTCCTGCTGGAGGAAGGTGACCCGCTGGAGCTTGTTGTCGGTGAAGAGGCCGGTGATCTTGGTCTAGACCGTGTGCGCGGAGTCGCCGTCCTTGACGACGGTGCAGAAGATCTCGTTGGGGACGGTCTGGAAAACCCAGTGGATGATGGTGGCGTCGATCGCCAACCACTCGGGGTCATTGGGCATGGCGAGGAGGTCGATGGTGCCGTCGACGTGGTCGAGGAGATCGTACTCGCGGAAGAGAAGCCCGAAGTACGTCTTCCACGGGAAGAAGTTAGCAGCTGTGTGGGAGAGATTCACCGGCACACGCTCGGCGATGGAACATCGTGGATGACAGCGAGGGAGGGGCCGTCGAAGGGGTTGGTGCTGCCGGAGCGGGAGGAGTTGAAGGGATCGGATTTTCCAGAGGAGGGGGCGAACGCGTCGATGGTGAGGAGGCGGCGGAAGCGGAGCCGGCGACGCCTGAGTGGGTGGCGGCGGCTGGGTGGAGCGCGCGGAGGCGGCGACGGCTAGGTTAGGGTTGGGGAGGATCGGTTAGGTCGATACCATGTAGAGAGATTATAGGAGATTGCACAGCTCCAATAGGGTCGGCTGCCACGTATATTATAGACAATTACAGGATACAATCCAACGTTTACACGGAGACCTACTGTAATACAATTACATCTCAACACCCACTCAAGTGGCTCTTTTTTACTTAGTCGCTACATCTGTAAGACTATTCATGAACTTCATCGTAAGAGTAGAGTAATATTTAAAATAGATTTTGGAAACGCATAAGATAGAGTTTGTTTGGTTGTTTTGTGTAACATCCTAAAAATACTAAACTTGGATCATCAAACTCTAATCATCAAATTTAGGGTTAACAAAAACTTTTTAAATAAAACTATGAAGGCATGCATATGTGTATGCATTGATTTTGAAATTCTTTGAACCACCTTGTTTATGTGTTCCATTGCTTGTAAATGGATGCTTAGGTGAAATAAACATCATCTAAACAATTCCCAAACTTTTCTCAAAGACAAATAAATCAAAACAAAGATAAATGACTGAATGGTCACTTTGACCAATTTAACTCCCATGCCTACTTTGGCTACCTCAAACTTTCAGAACCTAACAGAAACTTTTCTGGATCTTTGCACCCCTTGAATGTACTCATAACAAAGTATCAAGGCCCACTTTGTGATCATCCAGAAACTTTCAAATGCATAGTTTAAATGACAATTCAAAATTGAATCTTTATCATATGAGAAGATCCCACTTTTTCAAAAACCACTCAAACAAGCTCAACTTTCAAAACCCAAGCATCTGCAGACTCACCAGCACCAACCTAGCACACCCACCAAAAATCTTTTCAAAATTCAAAACTTGAATTCATGTGGCCATTTCATCAAACAGGTTGCAGACACAAATCATATAAAATCTAAACACTATAGTGAGCAGTGATTGAAGCCTAACTTGTTCCCTCTCTAGCTCACAACCATCTCAGTAGATCATCTAGCAAGTTAAACCAAGCACTAGCCCCACTGTAATCTTGACATTTCCATCAATGGTGAACAGCCGAGCACACCCATGCCACCCCAGTGGAGACAACAAGCTAGGAGAA
This sequence comes from Avena insularis, assembly GCA_023614405.1. Lineage (NCBI taxonomy): Eukaryota > Viridiplantae > Streptophyta > Magnoliopsida > Poales > Poaceae > Avena > Avena insularis. Next base: position 370,296,439 of record CM042697.1, on the reverse strand, counting down.
GATTAAGCCGTGCCAACCTTGTCTGGGAGGCAGCTCACCGTCCACCGCCACTCCCTGTCCCAGCCGCGAGCGTTGCCAAACCCTGGACCACACGCACAGACCGCGCCCAGCTCGCCAGCGACCATGCCGAGCGTGCGCCAGAGCGCCACCCTCGACCGAAGCCCACAGACCGCGCGCCCTACCGGCATATACACAATCACCACCGACCAGAGACCGCCAGACATCCTCGTTCGCCACGCCTGACCGTCATCGCCGAAAGACGCCGCCTCTGCCACGCAGAGCGTCGCGTGTTCCGGACCAAGCCGCACCGCCCCATGCCTCGAAACCATGTCGTTGAGCATCGCCAGGGAACACCGCGACCGTCCCTACCTTCGCCCATGCATAGCCAATAGTCATACCATCGCCCCCGACGAGCTTACCATGCGCCCCGTCGGTCCCCTCGCTCGACTATAAATAGAGGCCACCCCCGCTCGAATTCTTCACACCATTCTACTCCCCTCCCATCACTGATCGTGCCACACCATTCCCGGATCAAGGCGAGCACCACTTTGCCGGAATTTCACCAGAGCCCGCCACCTCTGGAGAATAAGGGAGCCAGCGATTGAAGCCGCCCCAAGAGGAGCCACCGGTACCAGGAGATTCACCGTCGTCGACTTCGTCGTTCGCCCGCCTCGCCGACCCTCGCCTGCACCCCGGTGAGCCCCAGAACCCCCATCGGCGCTTAGGTTTCTTTCTCGCCGGCGTTGCTCAACGTCGACGATGACTCCCAGCCGTTGGATTAGAACCAGATCGAACGTCCCACGTTTCCGTGCACCGCCGCACTTCGTTTCAGCGACGAGTGGGGACACCCACTTAAGCAGCCATGAGCGCCACGCTTAGCGGCCCAAGATCGTTTCCAGCAGCCCAGTTATTTGAATTAAACCTTTTCTATTTTATTTCAAACTCACTTCTGTACCCAACTTCAAAAATCAACCCAGATCGATTCAGTGCACCAAATTGAATGAAACTAATTTTGTTAGAAAGTGTTGGAATTATTCCCTAGAGGCAATAATAAAGATGTTATTATTATAATTCTTGTTCATGATAAAGTTTATATTCCATGCTAGAATTGTATTAAGCGGAAACATTAATACTTGTGTGGTTTGTGAACAACACCGTGTCCCTAGTGCGCCTCTATGGACTAGCTCATTGATCAATGATGGTTAAGGTTTCCTAACCATAGACATGAGTTGTCAATTGATAATGAGATCATATCATTGGGAGAATGATATGGTGGATGACCAAACTAAGCGAAGCAATTAGATCGTGTCTTTGTGTTCATCTTTGCGAAGCTTTTCTCATGTCAAATATTGTATTCCTTAGACCATGAGATAATACAACTCCCTGGTATCGGAAGAAAGCTTTGAGGTCATCAAACGTCATCCTATGAGAGGGTGATCATAAAGGTGTCTCTGTGTGATCGGAAAGTATCTGGGTTGTATGTATCGAGATGGAATTTGTCCTCCCAAGTCGGAGAGATATACTTGGCCCACTCGTAATCGATATCAACACCGCTTGCAAGCATGTGGTTAAGGAGTTAATCACAAAGTGATATCGGATTACGGAACGAGTAAAGTATTTTTGTGAACGAGATTGAACTAGGTATGACGATACCGACGATCGAATCTCGCAAGTAAACTATCGTGAGACGAAGGGACTATATATATGGGATTGATTGAATCCTGGCATCGTGGTTCATCCGATATTATCATTGATGAATGTGGGAGTAAATATGGGTGCCTGCACCCTGTTGATTATTGATAAAAGATCATGTACGCATATTCTCGAACCATAGGTCACACACTTAACGTGTCTCACGCTAGGATAGATTGGATAATTGGTTTATGAATTTTTGTTCGAGTCTCGGATGGGATCCGGGACATCACGAGAGGTTCCGGAGTGGTCCGAGAATAAGATTCATATAAGGCAAAGGCAGTTTTTGGAGTTCGAATTGTTCGGGTTAATCGGTATTGTACCGAAGCTTCTAGAACCTTCCGGAAGGGGCCAACGTGGTCCCACCTTCCGGGAGGGGAATGGGCCTATGAGGGAGTGTCCTGGCGCATTGGGCCAGGGGCACAAGGCCCCATAGGGCCCAGCCGATCCTAGATAAGTTTAAATCGTTTAAACTAGAGATAAGATAAGATAGGATTTCTAGATAAGGAGAGTTTAAATTGTTTAAACTAGAGATAGGCTTGGAGGAGAGGCTGGCCGCACCCCCTCTATATATAGAGGGCTGGTGCGCCTCTCACACACCTTACACCTTCCTCCAAACCCAGTTGCCCCGCCTTCCTCTCTCCCTCCCGACTGTTTGTAGGCGAAGCCCACGCAGTAAATTCTCCACCATATACACCACGCCGTGTCTGTAGATCCAATCTATCTCTCCACCATACTTTCTGGTCCGAGGAAGGAGGAGACGCCGAGGTGCCGCACGCAGTGCATCTCACGGAGGCACCGCCACTTGTGGTGCTAGATCGGATCGGATCGCGAGGAGGAGAAGCGAGTACGACTACATCACCCACGTTCGACGAACGCTCCAGGCGAATTTTCAAGGGTATGAAGATCTAATCCAATCCTCTCGTTGTTTGCATCTCCTAGATTAGATCTTGGCGTTCCCTCTGCTCGCTCAGTAGAAAATTTTGATTTACTATGTCAAAACCCTTCAGGTATCGAGCTAGATCTATGCGTAGATGTGTTTCACGAGTAGAACGCAACATGGTTGTTGCGCGCTGATGTTTTCTGCAAGCCTCTTGTTTGTGTTCTTCTTATGGCGTGGGATAGTGAGATTAAAGCGTCCAGGCCAACCTTACGTGACATCGTCATGTAGACCGGCTCCGCACTTGACGTGTGGCTTGTACCATACATGCGGCTGGTGGATGTCAGTTTCTCTCACTATAGTTGTCATGGGATTAACACCGGAGTTTGGCAACCATAATATCACCGTTGTGGCTTTCCGTAGGTAAGAATCGTTCTTAGCATCTACTCCCATAAGCCACGTAAAACATGCAACAACAAAGTAGAGGCGTCTAACTTGTTTTGCAGGAGTGTTTTCTGTGATATGGTATGGCCCAAGATGTGATGTGTATATTGTATGCGATGATCATGTTTTGTAATGTTTCACGACTTGCATGTCGATGAGTACACAACCGGCAGGAGCCATATGGTTGTCTTTATAATTGTGTATGACCTGCGAGTCAACTTCTTATACGCCATGTAATAGCTTTACTTTATCGCTAAGTAGTTAGCAATAGTTGTAGTTGCTATTCGTGGTGGAGGCAATCATGGTGGAGTGATGGAGATCATGCCGGAACGCACAAGATGGAGATCATTCTTGCGAAGATTGGCTATACCATGTCACATAAAGTTATATGCATGTGATGTTTATCCTTTTATGTATCTTATTATGCTTAGATCGCGACGGTAGCATTATAAGATGATTCCTCACTTAAAGATCAAGATAAAACTGTGTTCTCCCCATGTATGCACCGTTGCGAAAGTTCGTCGTGTCCAAGCATCACGTGATGATCGGGTGCTATAGACTCTACGCTCACATACAACGGGTGCAAGCCAGTTTTGCACACGCGGAAATACTTGGGTCTAACTTGATGACCCTAGCATGTACATACATGGCCTCGGAACACACGAACCGAAAGGTTAAGCATGAGTCATATGAATGATATGATCGACACTTCGTTGTCCACCATTGAAACCACATCTCTTCTCGTGATGATCGGATTAGGTGTGGTGAATTTGGATCGTGTTCACTAAACAACTTGAGGGATGTTGAATTTAGTGGGAGTTCATCTAGTAATTTGATTAAGTTGAACTATTTATCATGAACATAGTCTAAATTGTACTTGCAAATACTGTAGATCCAATGGCCAAGTCCAACTTCAACTTCAACGTTTTTGCTGAGAAAGAAAAGCTTAGAAACAATGGGTCTAACTTCACCAACTGGTTCCGCAATCTAAGAATCATTCTGTCTGGCGGACAAAAGGACTATGTCCTTAAGAAAGCGCTAGGTGACGCACTATAGATGCTACCGGTGATGAAAAGCTGTTTATCACCGCATAAGGATGATTATGATTTGATTAAGATCGTCATGTTGTATGCTATGGAATCGGATCTTCAAAATCATTTTGAGGAGTTCCGCCCTTTGAGATTCTCGAGGAGCTGAAAAACATGTTTCAGACTCAAGCCTGTTCTGAGAGATATGAGATCTCTAAGAAATTCCTTAACTACAAGATGGAGGAAGGGAGTACTGTTAGTGAGCACGCCATTAGGATGATGGGCTACACTCAACGCCTTTGAGCAAATCGGATCGCAAGATTCCAGAGGAGCTCAAGGTTGACACTCTAGCTACAAAAGTTTTGTAGTTGATCACAATCAGATTGGTTCCACTGATATGATCACTGAGCTCTTTGCTAAAATGAAAGTAGCGGAGGTGAACATCAAAAAGAATAATCATGTGTTGATGGTCAACAAGCCCCCCACCTTCAAGAAAGGTAAGGGTGCAAGGAAGCCCTTCAAGAAAGGCGGCGGCAAGCGCTGCTGTTCGCCGAGAAGAAGCTCAAGTCTGGTCTTAAGCCGGACATCGAGTGCTTCTATTGCAAGGACAAGGGTCACTGGAAGAATCGTCCAAGTACTTAGCGGACAAGAAGGCTGGCACCATCAAAGGTATATTTGATATACATGTTATTGATGTTTTCCTCACTAGCCCTCGTTGTAGTGCCCGGGTATTTGATCTTCGTTCGCCATAATATTTGTAACTCAAAGCAGAGCTACGGAATAGACGGCTTACGAGGGATGAGGTGACGATGCGCGTTGGCAACGGATCAAGAGTTGATGTGATGGCCGTCGGCACGCTCTCCTTAGTTTTACCTTCGGGATTAGTTTTAAACCTTAATAAATGTTATTATGTGCCTGCGTTGAGCATGAACATTATTTCTGGATCGTGTTTATTGCAAGACGGTTAGTCATTTAAATCGGAGAATAATGGTTGTTCTATTTATATGAGTAACATCTTTTATGGTCATGCACCTCTTGTGAATGGTTTATTTCTTCTAAATCTCGAAAGGGATGAAACACACATCCATAACATTGAGGCTAAGAGATGCAAAGTAGATAGTGATAATACTACTTATTTGTGGCAATCGTGCTCAGGTCATATTGGTGTAAAGCGCATGAAGAAACTCCATTCGATGGACTTTGCAGTCTCTTGATTTTGAATCATTTGACACATGCGAACCATGCCTCATGGGCAAGATGATCAAAACCCCGTTCTCCGGTATGATGGAGCGAGCAACGGACTTGTTGGAAATCATACATACCGATGTATGCGGACCGATGAGTGTTTCGACGCGCGGTGGATATCGCTATTTTCTCACTTTTACCGATGACTTAAGTAGATATGGGTATATCTATTTAATGAAACATAAATCTGAAACGTTTGAAAAGTTCAAAGAATTTCAGAATGAAGTGGAGAACCATCGTAATGTAAAGATTAAGTTTCTACGATCCGATCATGGGGCGAATATTTGAGTTATGATTTTCTCACGCATCTCAAAGCAAGTGGAATCGCTTTCGCAACTCACGCCACCGGAACACCACATCGCAATGGTGTGTTCGAGCAGGAATCGAACCCTATTAGATATGGTCCGATCGATGATGTCTCTTACTGATTTGCCGTTATCATTTTGGGGTTATGCATTAGAAACCGCTGCATTCACTTTAAATAGGGCTCCATCTAAATCCGTTGAGACGACACCGTATGAACTATGGTTTGGTGCTAAACCTAAGTTGTCGTTTCTTAAAGTTTGGGGATGCGAAGCTTACGTCAAGAAGTTGATGCCGGACAAGCTCGAACCAAAGCAGAGAAATGCGTCTTCATAGGATACCATAAGGAAAATATTGGGTATACCTTCTATCACAGAACCGAATGCAAAGTGTTTGTCGAAGAACGGTTCCTTTCTTGAGAAGGAGTTTCTCTCGAAAGAAGTGAGTGGAGGAAAGTAGAGCTAGACGAGGTTATTGAACCTTCTCTTGAATTGGAGAGTAGCAACACCTGAAATTGTTCCAGGTCGCTGCACCAACAATAGAGGAAGCTAATGACAAGGATCATGAAGCTTGGACGATGCCGCTCTTGAACGTCGCAGAGTCGACAAGGTCGCGTGCCCCCTCGAGTGGTGCAGCAACCCTGTCTTATTTGTCTTGTTAGTAGAAAACAGCGAACCTACGAACTATGAGGAAGCGATGATGAGCCCAGACTCGAGAAATGGCTAGAAGCCATGAAATCCAATTGGGATCCATGAGCGAAAACCAAGTATGGACTTTGGTGGACCCTCCTAGCGACCGAAAAGGCCGTTGAGTGCAAATGGATCTTCAAGAAGAAAACGGACGCGGATGGTAATGTTACCCTATAAAGCACGCTTGTTGCGAAAGGTTTTGACAAGTTCAAGGTGTTGACTACGATGAGACTTTCTCTCCGTAGCGATGTTTAAGTCCATTCGGATTTTATTAGCAATTGCTGCGTTTCATGATTATGAAATATGGCAAATGGATGTCAAGATCGCTTTCCTCAATGGCAACATTGATGAAGAGTTGTATATGATGCAACCCAAGGTTTTGTCGATCCTAAGGATGCTGATAAAGTATGCAAACTTCAGCTCCATTTATGGACTGAAGCAAGCGTCTCGGAGTTGGAACCTTCGCTTTGATCAAGTGATCAAGAGCTTTGGATTTGTTCCAAATTGCTACGAAGCTTGCATCTACAAGAAAGTGAGTGGGAGCTCGGTGACGTTTCTGGTACTATATGTGGATGACATATTGATTATTGGAAATGACATCAACATGCTTAACGATGTGAAGAGTTATTTGAACAAGTGTTTTCAATGAAAGACCTAGGTGAAGCTGCTTATATATTGGGCATCAAAATCTATAGAGATAGACAAAGACGCTTTGATAGCTTTAAGCAGTACATACCTAGACAAAGTTCAAAAGGTTCAGAATGGATAAGGCATTGAAAGGTTCAGGCCTATGTTGTCGTATGATATTGAGCAAGGCTCAGGTCCAGCTATGGTAAATGATAGGAAGCTATGAGCAAAGTGCCTTATGCCTCGCCATAGGTTCCATCATGTATGCCATCTGTGTACTAGACCGGATGTGTCCAATGCTCTTAGTTTGACGAGCAGATATCAAAGTGATCCAGGAGTGGAACACTCGACAGCCGTGAAGAACATCCTAAGGTACCTAAATAGGACTAAAGAAATGTTCTTAGTCTATGGGGGTGATGAACAGCTCGTCGTAAAAGGTTACGTCGATGCTAGTTTCGACAATCGACAAGGATGATTCTAAATCTCGCAGGATACGTGTATATTTTGAATGGAGGAGCTGAGTGGAGAAGCTGCAAGCAAAGCGTGATCATGGGATCTATAGTAGAAGCGGAATATATGGCTGCCGCAGAAGCGCCAAGTGAAGGAGTTTGGATCGAAACTTCATCATCGAGCTTGGCGTGGTTCCAAGTGCATTGGACCCTTGGATATATTGTGTGACAACATCGGCGCCATAGCACTTGCTAAGGAACCAAGATATCATCCAAAGACCAAGCATATCAATTAAGTTTCATATAATCCGAGATTATATAGCAGATGGAGATCTAAAGATCAGCAAAGTACATACAGATCTGAATGTCGCAGATCCATTGACTAAACCTCTTCCACGTGTAAAACATGATCAGCACCTCAGTGCCATGGGTGTGAGATTGTTGCCAAATGTAAACTAGATTATTGACTCTAGTGCAAGTGGGAGACTGTTGGAATTATGCCCTAGAGGCAATAATAAAGATGTTATTATTATAATTCTTGTTCATGATAAAGTTTATATTCCATGCTAGAATTGTATTAAGCGGAAACATTAATACTTGTGTGGTTTGTGAACAACACCGTGTCCCTAGTACGCCTCTATGGACTAGCTCATTGATCAATGATGGTTAAGGTTTCCTAACCATAGACATGAGTTGTCAATTGATAATGAGATCATATCATTGGGAGAATGATATGGTGGACAGACCCAAACTAAGCGAAGCAATTAGATCGTGTCTTTGTGTTCATCTTTGCGAAGCTTTTCTCATGTCAAATATTGTATTCCTTAGACCATGAGATAATACAACTCCCTGGTATCTGTAACTACCTCGGTGAATTACGCTCCTAGTACAAGCCTGGATGATCAGAAATGGTTGAAATAGTACGGTGGGGCCCAAATGCCACTCACAGGTAGACCTTTCGGCCGTCCCAACCATTTCCAAACATCGGGACAAGAACAGGGGCGAATCGGCAGGCGAAGGGATCAACTACATACACAAATGAGTATGTATGCAAGCCACCATACAATAGTACATCAGAGCCATTCCATCTAAAAAGAAAGGAAATATAGCAACGCCATACGGCAAGATCCAAATATCCTAGGTAGATATAATAGTGTAGGATATCTCCTCATACATCAATCAACAGAGTATCAAGCGGAAGCGGAAGACAAAATCCGAGTACGGATAAGAAGCAAATCGGCATAAGATGCCCCATAAATAAGTAGATCCCGCCCACAGATCTCACGGATCCCCGTTCTGGAATCTCTACGAATGATCGCTGCCCACATCGTCTGCCTCTTCCACCCAAAGATCCGTCTTGCAGTGTACTGCTCATCCGAACCAATAATTTATCGTGTGAGACCCTAGGGTACTCAGAAGTCTTTATGCCTCTAAAGGGGACACAACCTGGGTGACGAATTGCAGCAAAATATAAACCCTAGCAATTCTATAGAAACAAAACCATCCGCCTAACCAAAGATAGACGGATGTCCGTGATGAAATAACAATGCTTATAACAGATTATAACGGTAATCTTAACAGATCCATCCTCCTCCTCGCTTACCGACGAGGAAGCGGACGAACAACCCCCATCCGTTGGCAGTTTTATTATCCATTCCATGAGTATTGCACTATTTACTAGTCAGATACCTAGTCTAGACAAATTAAAAGCGGTACTTTAGTTATGCTTGTCTATGATCGAGAAACTGTGCTCCAAGTCGTCCATAACCGCGGACACGGCTTTCCGAAAGTTTTACCCTGCAGGGGTGCACAAATAGCAACACACACTCGATATGCCTCGGAAAAACCAAATCAAAACCCAACGAGGCAGTCACGACAAAGCGATCACAGGATTCAGAAATATTTCAGGGGGCCACCCCATTGAGCTACCCGCAACGAAGTTAGCTGACTCCGAGACGGCCTCAAGGTTTGCGTGGCTGTGGAACGATCGGGAACCCGAAATGTGACTGGCTTGTCGACACCGAAAAACACTCCGCTTTCCTAAATAAGACAGTGTGCTCCTCGCACAATCTTAAATAAAGCGGTAGAGCATGGCATAAGTACATGATAGAAAAATAAAACCTCAAACTAGTTTGTGGCCCCAAGAAATAAGAATGAATCAAGCTCTGGCTCAGGGGGGTTCATAAGCCTCCCGGATGTGGATAGCGCGAATATTCTTGGAACAGGAATCAAGTACTCGGGGTCTTACGGGACACAAGTGAGCCTGAAAAACCAAATAGCGAATATAGCTCACCGGTGCCACTTTCATTAGTTATCCCATTACTACTCAGGTTAAGTTGTTTAGGTACCTCGTTATCCACCAGACACTCACATACCCTACACATGATGTTCTCGACTCGCATGGCTCAAACAACTCCTGTAGTAATGGCTCATGGGATGGAGGAACAAGCTTCGGTGGGGTTTAAAAGTAAAGGCTATGCAATACTTGGGATTCAATTTAATGCAATCGCGACTCAATGATGCAAGAATAAGATAGAGGCAATAGGTACTATATGTATGCAAGCATGTGGTAGTGCTTGCTGGCACTCGATTGAAGCAAGGGATGGATCTGGGTAGTGCTCTGGTTCTCTTGATATATCCCACCTTGGCGTCTATTCGAAGAAGAGCCAAACAAACAAGGGACAACATAAATAAAGTGCGCAAGCATATGGAATAAGTGCATCAAGCAAACAATCATGCCATGATGAATGGTGCACAATTTGCATGGCAATAAGGTAGCATGGCATGGGTGAGGTGTGGAAAACAATAATAAAGCATTATATTAGGTTTTGGCCACATTTTATTCACAATTAAGTTGCTGTACACAGTATATTTATATGATGCATGCTTCAAAACAGATAATGGAATGCATAAACAGAAAGGTCTCGTCGAGCTAATCATTTTAGACATATCATTTGTTAAATTTGGAGTTATAAAACAAAAGATATTAATTAATTAAGACAAAAGGGCATTTTATTGTAATTTTAATTAACTTGGAAAATAAAGTGTCCAAAATATATTTTAGATGGCATATTTGAAATACTCACATTTTTCTGATTTGAAAACATATATCCTTTGTATTAATTGGGTTTATATTTTAAAAGTTATTTAAAAACAGAAATAAATTTGAATTTGAATTAATTTGGAAAAGATTTGAATTTAAACAGATAGACTGGATTACTTTTTGTACTCAGACAAACCTAGCCCCTGACGCCGACGGGTGGGGTCAAGCTGACTCAGCAACACAGGCGTATAGAAAGCTTTTTACACCGTGGCCTTAACTAGCCACAGAGGCAGACAAGTGGGCCTAGAAGCATCATGACCCACACGCCAGTGGGCGGCTCGAGGTTGCCACGTGGCTCAGGGGGGGACCGCGGGTTGAGTCGACCAAAGCAGGGGAGCCTTTTTATAAAATCTCCCAGAGGCAGACAGGTGGGGTCGGCAGGAGCGCGGGTTGAGGAAAACAAAGGGAGGGTTTTACGCAAGCGTTGCCGCGACATTTGTTTCTCTCTCTCTCGATGAAAAGACAGAGGCAGGGCGCTGCACGGGCTTCGATCTCGTGACTGGGCTTGCACGCAGGGCGGCTACATTGCAGTGGCTTGGGCTAGGTGATGTAGAGAGGGGGGCGCGGCTAGCTAGGGCTTCGTGATCGCTTCTAATGAGGCGGACCGAGCGCGACGCCGGCGCACAGAGCGTGCACGACGAAACGATCGGCGAGGCTAGGGCGAGACGGCGAAGGGGACCTTGTCAGGGAGGGAGAGGGGCTCACCGCGAGGCTGTCGGCGCGGTCGGAACGGGCAGGGGAGCAGGCGATCGGCGTCGAGGCAGAGGCCGGGCGGCTAGGGTTTGGTGTCGGCCTTGGCGTCGATCTGGCGGCTCCGGTCCTCCTCCTTCTCAACAGCGTCTGCATAGGGGTGGTGCAGGGGCTCGTCTGGGTCTCCTCGATCACCTCCCCTTCGTGCCCGTCGTCTGGAACGGTGGGGCGCGGTGGAGGCCGACGGTGGGCGTCTAAGGGTAGCCGGCGACGGTGGGTAAGAGGGGAGAGGCAGGGCGTCCTCGGGGTAGATCTGGGGAACCAGAGGAGACGGGTGGCGGGGGGTAAAGCAGAGGGGGGAGAGGAGAGGAGCGTGGGGAGCAGGTGGATGTAAAAGGTGGCTCGGGTGCCACCTTTCTCCTCCTCCTTGCTCACGTCTTTGGGGTCGGCCGGGGCAGGGCAGGGGTGGCTACTGTGGGGTCGACGTGAGGGCAAGGAGGCAGGATGTGCTCTGGGCTGGGGCCCTTAGGGCAGAGAGAGAAAAGAGAGGGGGAGGCTCGGGTTAGATTGCACTAGGGTCGGGTTAGGGTTTTGCTTGGGGTGGAGGGGGTAGCTAGGTGGGTGAGGTGGCCAGGGAGAGAGGGTGCCCGGTGGGGCCTGCATGGTAGAGAGCAAAGAGGCCGAGAGGGGGAGATGTGGTGGTAGCTTAGGGTTTAGGTGAGAGGGGTATGGGGGTTAAGGTTAGATGGGGTATGGGTATGGTGATGATGGAGGATCTAGGATAGATGATTAGAGAGAGGGGTGATGGATTAGGGCTTAAGGAGCTTGCATGCTCCACACTTGAACAAGCAAGAAGGTGGTGAGAGAGAAAGAGAGGGATGTGGTAAGGTGGTTTAAGCATGATCAAATAAGATCAAGCCAAAAGAAAAGATAGAGGTAGAGATGATCCACTCCAAGAACAAATAAAATCCAAATGACAAGCAAAAGGTGGTGCTTGCATGGGCCATGCAAAACATTTAATGCCATGTTGATACTTGTGAAAACAATATTATTTCATGGCATTATTATTATGCATCCCAAATTATGGAGTAAGGCCCAAGCAAAGGAATTTAGAAAGAATTCCAAGTGGAGTATATGGGGATGATCACATTGGATTATAATTGGGAATTACTAGTGTGTATATTCCACTAGGTAGTTAATAAGCCCACAAAATATTCCAACATGAGCATAATTCCATGATAATCCAAATGGAAGCTAGGAGAAATGGTCCCACTCACAAGGGCAAAGGTGGCCATGTGGCTCTCATAAACCACTATTGTGAAAACAACATGATGCTAAGATGAGAGCATGTGGTAAAAGAATTGGATCCATCACAACCCACATGAGCTAGAGGTAAAACCAATAAGTGCCAAACTCATATTTAGTTGGATGGTGGGATTATAAGGTGGTGAAAGAAAAGGTGGTGGAGTTAATAAGAGATATGCCCCCAACTCAACTTGGGCATTTAAACAATATATCAAGAGCCAAATACAATATCAAGAGGCAATTGCAAATAATAATGCATATGAGATAAGAACCAAACAAGAAGGGGTTTGATATGATGCTCAAATGCAAGGAGGCATGATGACATGAGCATGATATAATGATGATGCAACAATTATATATTTGAAGTAGCCATTATATTACTAGACCAAGTAGCATTACAATTGTTAGATAATTGGGATGCTACAACTCTCCCCCACTAAACAGGAATCTCGCCCCGAGATTCTAGGAAGAAGAAGACACAAAGAGGGTAGGATACTTGGCACAGAGCTCATCTTCACGTTCCCAAGTGGCTTCATCAACGGAATGGTGCGACCACTGCACCTTGCAGAACTTGATGGACTTGTTGCGAGTCCTTCTTTCTGCGACTTCAAGGATTTTTGTGGGGTGTTCTTGATAAGACAGGTCTTCTTGGAGATTGATAAGCTCATGGTCCACGACCCTGCCGGGATCCTTGAAGCACTTCTTGAGCTGAGAGATGTGGAAAACATCATGGACCTTGAGTTTTTCCGGGAGCTCAAGAGCATAAGCAACTTCTCCTCTTCTTCCACGAACTTTGAAGGGACCGATGTATCTAGGAGCCAGCTTTCCTTTGATACCAAAACGGTGCGTGCCTCTCATGGGAGTGACACGAAGGTAAACGAGATCACCAGGGACATACTCCATGTCCGTGTGCTTCCTGTCATAATTGCTCTTCTGGCGACTTTGAGCAATCCTCAGATTTTCAAGAATGATGTGAACCTTCTCCTCCGCTTGAGTCACAATGTCAGGGCCAAACAAGATCCTTTCACCTGCACCCGACCAACCAATCGGAGTTCTGCATTTGCGACCATAGAGAGCCTCAAATGGTGCCATCTTTAGACTTTTCCGAAGCTGTTGTTGTAAGAGAACTCAGCATAAGGAAGACATTCTTCCCACTTCATGCCAAAAGAGATGACGCAAGCACGAAGCATATCCTCTAGAATCTAATTGATCCTTTCAACTTGTCCTTGCGACTGAGGGTGGTAAGCTGTGCTGAAGTTCAACTTTGTTCCCAAAGCATTTTGGAAACTCTCCCAGAACTTGGAAGTGAAGATGCTTCCACGGTCTGAATTGATCTCGAGAGGAACCCCATACAGAGAGACAATTCTGTTGATATAGAGCTCCGCCAACTGAATTGCGTAAATGGTTTCTTGACGGGAAGAAGTGAGCCACTTTAGAAAGCCTGTCAATGACAACAAAGATTGCATTGTTGCCCTTCTGCGACCTCGGAAAACCAGTGATGAAGTCCATCTCTACTTTCTCCCATTTCCATTCCGGGGGTTTCAATGGCTGTAGAAGTCCGGAAGGTTTCGATGAACAGCTTTCACTCTGCGCACATCACACCGAGACATACTTGGCACAATACCTTTTCAAACCAGGCCACCAATATTGTGTCTTCAAGTCCATGTACATCTTTGTGCCGCCAGGTGGATAGAAAGAATGTAATCGGCGCCTCCTTGAGAACTTGTTCTCAAACCCGGTAGTTCGGAACAAACATCCGTGTTCAAAGAAAAGCGTGCCTTGATCATCAACATGGAAGGACTCATACTGGAAGCTGAACTGGAGATGATCTTTCTTGTGTCGGATCACCAAGCTGAGAAGAGCGAACCTTTTCTTCCAATAGAGGTGTTGCTAGAAGGTTCGGAGATACCCTTGTTCCACAATTTCGTGTTGAGTCGACGGAATTCCTCGCACAAGAGAGGCTGTTGTTCTTCCATCATGAGGTTGTTGACATAAGCTTTGCGGCTGAGGGCATCTGTCATGACATTAGCTTTGCCCGGGGTGTAGTTGATGGTCAAATCGAAGTCATTGATTGCTTCAATCTATCTCCTCTGCCGAAGGTTGAGATCAGGCTGAGTAAAGATATACTTCAGACTCTTGTGATCAGAAAAGATCTCGCAACGGTTGCCAAGCAAGTAGTGCCTCCATACTTTCAAAGCAAAGACAACTGCTGCGAGCTCGAGGTCATGTGTAGGATAGTTGATCTCATGCGTCTTCAACTGTCGAGAGGCATAAGCAACAACTTGTTTTTCTTGCATAAGGACCGCACCCAATCCATGCAAAGAGGCGTCACAGAAGATCTGGAACGGCTTGGATGTATCCGGAGGAACCAAGACTGGTGTGGAAGTGAGCTTTTCTTTGAGTGTCTCAAAGCTTGCTTGACATGCAGGAGTCCAAAGGTATTTCTTGCCTTTCTTGAGGAGATCGGTAAGAGGCTTCGCTATCTTCGAGAAGTTCTGAACGAAGCGACGGCAATAACTAGCCAAACCAAGGAAACTCCGCACTTCTTTGACATTAACAGGAGGAAGCCATTCAACAATTGTCTTCACAGTTTCCGGGTTGACTGCAATGCCCTTGGCAGAGATGACATGACCAAGATAGGTAACTTGAGGCAGCCAAAACTCACACTTGGAGAACTTTGCATACAAGCGGTTCTCACGAAGCTTGCTTAGGACACACCGAAGGTGTTCTTCATGCTCTTCTTGTGACTTAGAATAGACTAGGATGTCATCCAGGTAGACCACAACGAACTTATCAAGATACTCCATGAAAACCGAGTTCATGAGCCTCGAGAAGGTGGCAGGTGCGTTGGTGAGACCGAAAGACATGACCGTGTACTCATACAGGCCATAGCGGGTGGTGAAAGCTGTCTTCGGAACATCTTCCTTGCGAATCTTGATTTGGTGATAACCACTTCTCAAGTCAAGCTTAGAGAATACCACAGCTCCAGCTAGCTGATCAAAGAGATCATTAATCCGCGGAAGGGGATACTTATTCTTGATGGTTTTAGCATTGAGAGCCCGATAGTCAACACAAAGTCTATCAGTCTGGTCTCGCTTCTTCACAAAGAGAGTAGGGCTACCCCAAGAAGAAGTACTATGTTGAATGAAACCCAACTTCTCTTGTTCATCAAGCTGTCGTTTGAGTTCAGCCAACTCAGCAGGACCCATCTTATAAGGCCGCTTGGAGATAGGAGCGGTACCAGGTTCAAGCTCAATAACAAACTCAACCTCACGATCCGGAGGCATACCTGGCAACTCTTCAGGAAAGACATCTGGAACCGACAGACACCGGAACACTCTGAATAGCTTCCATAGCATCAACATTCAGAGCCGCCAAAGAGAAAAGCTGGATAGCAGGAGTCAGACTTGGAGAATAGACTATATGGCCTTCAGGAAACTTCAGAGAAACCGAGCGTTCAGCATAATCAATCACAGCTGCATTTGCTGTCAACCAATCCATGCCCAAGATGACATCAATGTCAGAATTGCCCAGAACGATTAAGGAAGCCGAGAACGAAGAGCCACCAATCTCAATTTGATTGCCATGGCTGATTTTAGAAGCTGCCATCTTTGCTCCAGGAGATAGGACCATTAACCGCTTAAGGAGAGGATCCATCACTAACTCATTCTCATTTGCAAACTTGTGAGACACAAAAGAATGCGATGCACCAGAATCAAACAAAACTCATGCAGGGACTGAGTTAACGGGAAGCATACCCATCACAACTCCAAAGCATGCTCGCCTTTGAGCGGCGTTGATGCAGCTGGCACGAAACAAAGCAGACCCGGGCTTGGTGTTGATGTTGAGAGCCCGAGGTGGTGGTGCACGAACCAAAGGAGAGCTTGCCGCAGATCTTGGAGGTGGTGGAGGAAGAGCCTTGTTCTTCATCGGACAGTTCCATTGTTGATGCCCAGAGTCTCCACAAGTGTAACAAGCACTGTGGACGTGGAGCAACGTAGCTGGGGACTCCGCCAGCGCCTGTGGTAGTGGTGGTTGTAGCCCCGGGAGCAGCAAAGTGAGGAAGTTTGGTGGCCTTGCTGCGAAGCTTGAAGGTCTTAGTGGAGCCGAGCGACGGTGGGTGTTAGGAACCCGGACACGACGCTTAGAAGGAGCCGACATAGCTGAAGAGCTCTGCATCACGGCTGTGTTTCTTTGACTCCTCAAACACTTACCTACTTGCTGTTCCTGCAGATGTATGCTGAAGTTCGGAAAAGATGCCGGCCTTGCATGTGTGATTGCATACTTAATCGATGCATTGAGCCCTTGCCTGAACCTCTTTTGCTTCTTCTTGTCATCAGAGATCTCATCGCCACCATAACGAGAAAGGTTCATGAAGTTCCTGATGTAGGTATTGACATTATCATTGCCCTGCTTGAGGTTGAGAAACACTTCCTTCATCCTCTCCATGACAATTTCTGACAGATACTGCTCTTTGAAAGCTCCAGTGAACTGTCCCCAAGTAGGCAGAAAACCGGCAGCTTTGCCTTCGTAATTCTCCCACCAGAGCTGCACCTCCCTTCGTAAGGTGAGTAGCACACTTTACCCATTCTTGCTCAGGAACATCAGCAGTTGCCAGTAACCTTGACATCTCACGCAACCAATCATCAGCATCAAGTGGTTGATCAGAAACATCAAACTGGCGAGGGTTGAACTTCAGGAAGCTCTTGATGTCTCCTCGCTTGGGAGGTGGAGGTAGCGGCACAAACTCATTCCTCCTGACACTTTCCTCAAAGCGTTGCTGGTTCTGCTGCATTGCTGCCAAGGCATTGGCGATGCTTGACAACGCTGCCCCCAGTTCAGGTTGTATGTCCTCCTCAGAACGGCGTGGTGGTGCCATCCTGTGATTGATATAACACACAAGTCAGTACTATGATGGAGAATAAAAATAATCCACAATAGTACCAAAATGGAATTAACCAAGATTAAAGGATACAATTTACTAAGATGATATTAAAATATCAACGAAGTTCAAAGCACCTAGAAGATATTAAGCATATCGCACACGACTGAAAAGGAGTGTGGTACACAAATATACCAAAGAATTTTTTTTCACAAATTTCGGCATTAAAATACCAATAGATGCGCAAAATCACTTAACGAATCAAGATTAGTGACTCTACCAACTCAATATACAAGAGCAATAATAAAAGTAGTGGTATGGTCGCGACTCCATCCCGCACTCAAATCATTACTCCGCACATGAATAAGTAAAACACATATCCCAACACCTTCTCCTCACGATAACCTAAAGATTGGTAGCTACGGAAACGAACACCACAAACAAGATAACGTCGGATAACAAAGAGTAAGACAGATCGCCGGTAGATACAACGAATCGATAGATCGCGTCGGTTTAACAAGCCTGTTGGTATGGAATGTACCAACAGTTGATAACCAAAAGGCCGATAAAGATAACAACTTGGATGCAACAGATAGACAAGGAATTACACACACACACTCACACACACAGATACACAACCTATGGTACTACGGAAACCCAGAACACGTGAATCCTAGTTTGAATTTAAGACGAGGATTGAAAACGTTACACTTCCTTACCAGAAAAGGGTGGGTGGGTGGGTAAGAAGAAAAGTGGAAGCAGTCCTACTCGCTTTTGTTTTTCCCTAGTATACATAGCTACCAAAAATATTTGCTAGATGACAACGACCATTTGGCTGAGACCACAAGGGCGGGATGGCTCGATACCAATTGTAACTACCTCGGTGAATTACGCTCCTAGTACAAGCCGGATGATCGTAAATGGTTGAAATAGTACGGTGGGGCCCAAATGCCACTCACAGTAGACCTTTCGGCCCCAACCATTTCCAAACATCGGGACAAGAACGGGCGGCGAATCGGCAAAGTAAGGGATCAACTACATACACAAATGAGTATGTATGCGCCACCATACAATAGTACATCAGAGCCATTCCATCTAAAAAGAAAGGAAATATAGCAACGCCATACGGCAAGATCCAAATATCCTAGGTAGATATAATAGTGTAGGATATCTCCTCATACATCAATCAACAGAGTATCAAGCGGAAGCGGAAGACAAAATCCGAGTACGGATAAGAAGCAAATCGGCATAAGATGCCCCATAAATAAGCACATCCCGCCCACAGATCTCACGGATCCCCGTTCCCGGAATCTCTACACCGAATGATCGTTGCCCACATCGTCCGTCTCTTCCACCCAGTATCCGTCTTGCGAGTGTAAATTGCTCATCCGAACCAATAATTTATCGTGTGAGACCCTAGGGGTACTCAGCAAGTCTTTATGCCTCTAAAGGGGACACAACCTGGGGTGACGCAATTGCAGCAAAATATAAACCCTAGCAATTCTATAGAAACTCGCAAACCATCCGCCTAACCAAAGATAGACGGATGTCCGTGATTAAATAACAACAGTTATAACAGTTATAACGGTAATCTTAACAGATCCATCCTCCTCCTCGCTTACCGACGAGGAAGCGGACGAACAACCCCCATCCGTTGGCAGTTTTATTATCCATTCCATGAGTATTGCACTATTCACTAGTCAGATACATAGTCTAGACAAATTAAAAGCGGTACTTTAGTTATGCTTGTCTATGATCGAGAAACTGTGCTCCAAGTCATCCATAACCGCGAACACGGCTTTCCGAAAGTTTTACCCTGCAGGGGTGCACAAATAGCAACACACACTCGATATGCCTCGGAAAAACCAAATCAAAACCCAACGAGGCAGTCACGACAAAGCGATCACAGGATTCAGAAATATTTCAGGGCCACCCCATTGAGCTACCCGCAACAAAGTTAATGACTCGAGACGGCCTCAAGGTTTGCGCTGGTGGCTGTGAACGATCGGGAACCCAAAATGTGATCGGGCTTGTCGACACCATGAAAATACTCCGCTTTCCTAAATAGTACAGTGTGCTCCTCGCACAATCTTAAATAAAGCGAGCATGGCATAAGTATGCAGATAGAAAAATAAAACCTCAAACTAGTTTGTGGCCCCAAGAAATAAGAATGAATCAAGCTCGCCTGGGGTTCATAAGCCTCCCGGATGTGGATAGCGCGAATATTCTTGGAACAGGAATCAAGTACTCGGGGTCTTACGGGACACAAGTGAGCCTGAAAAACCAAATAGCGAATATAGCTCACCGGTGCCACTTTCATTAGTTATCCCATTACTACTCAGGTTAAGTTGTTTAGGTACCTCGTTATCCACCAGACACTCACATACCCTACACATGTTGTTTCGACTCGCATGGCTCAAACAACTCCTGTAGTAATGGCTCATGGGATGGAGGAACAAGCTTCGGGGTTTAAAAGTAAAGGCTATGCAATACTTGGGATTCAATTTAATGCAATCGCGACTCAATGATGCAAGAATAAGATAGAGGCAATAGGTACTATATGTATGCAAGCATGTGGTAGTGCTTGCCTGGCACTCATTGAAGCAAGGGATGGATCTGGTAGTGCTCGGTTCTCTTGATATATCCCGCTCATTGCCTATTCAAGAAGAGCCAAACAAACAAGGGACAACATAAATAAAGTGCGCAAGCATATGGAATAAGTGCATCAAGCAAACAATCATGCCATGATGAATGGTGCACAATTTGCATGGCAATAAGGTAGCATGGCATGGGTGAGGTGTGGAAAACAATAATAAAGCATTATATTAGGTTTTGGCCACATTTTATTCACAATTAAGTTGCTGTACACATTATATATATATGATGCATGCTTAAAAACAGATAATGGAATGCATAAACAGAAAGGTCTCGTCGAGCTAATCATTTTAGACATATCATTTGTTAAATTTGGAGTTATAAAACAAAAGATATTAATTAATTAAGACAAAAGGGCATTTTATTGTAATTTTAATTAACTTGGAAAATAAAGTGTCCAAAATATATTTTAGATGGCATATTTGAAATCCTCACATTTTTCTGATTTGAAAACATATATCCTTTGTATTAATTGGGTTTATATTTTAAAAGTTATTTAAAAACAGAAATAAATTTGAATTTGAATTAATTTGGAAAAGATTTGAATTTAAACAGATAGACTGAATTACTTTTTGTACTCAGACGAACCTAGCCCCTGACGCCGACGGGTGGGGTCAAGCTGACTCAGCAACACAGGCGTACAGAAAGCTTTTTACACCGTGGCCTTAACTAGCCACAGAGGCAGACAAGTGGGCCTAGAAGCACTGCGGACCCACACGCCAGTGGGCGGCTCGAGGTTGCCACGCGGCTCAGGGGGGGACCGCGGGTTGAGTCGACCAAAGCAGGGGAGCCTTTTTATAAAATCTCCTGCAGGCGACAGTGGGTCGCAGGAGCGCTGCTTGAGGAAAACAAAACGGAGGAGGGTTTTCAGAAAACGTCGCCGCAACACTGTTTCTCTTCCTCTCTCTCTCTGACGGAAAAGACAGAGGCAGCGGGCGCGGCACGGGGCTTCGATCTCGTGACCTGGGGCTTGCACGCAGGGCGGCTACCGCTGCGGTGGCTTGGGCTAGGTGACAGAGAGGTGGGCGCGGCCTAGCTAGGGCTTCTGCATCGCTACAGCGAGGCGGGCCGAGCGCGACGCCGGCGCACAGAGCGTGCACGACGAAACGATCGGCGAGGCTAGGGCGAGACGGCGAAGGGGACCTTGTCAGGGAGGGAGAGGGGCTCACCGCGAGGCTGTCGGCGCGGTCGGAACGGGCAGGGGAGCAGGCGATCGGCGTCGAGGCAGAGGCCGGGCGGCTAGGGTTTGGTGTCGGCCTTGGCGTCGATCTGGCGGCTCCGGTCCTCCTCCTTCTCAACGGCGCGTACAGGGGTGGTGCAGGGGCTCGTCTGGGTCTCCTCGATCACCTCCCCTTCGTGCCCGTCGTCTGGAACGGTGGGGCGCGGTGGAGGCCGACGGTGGGCGTCTAAGGGTAGCCGGCGACGGTGGGTAAGAGGGGAGAGGCAGGCGTCTGGGTAGATCTGGGGAACCAGAGGAGACGGGTGGCGGGGGGTAAAGCAGAGGGGGGATAGGAGAGGAGCATGGGGAGCCGGTGGATGTAAAAGGTGGCTCGGGTGCCACCTTTCTCCTCCTCCTTGCTCACGGGCTGGGGTCGGCAAAGGTGGCGGTGGGGTGGCTACTGTGGGGTCGACGTGAGGGCACGGAGGCAGGGACCGGCTCGGGCTGGGGGGCCCTTAGGGCAGAGAGAGAAAAGAGAGGGGGAGGCTCGGGTTAGATTGCACTAGGGTCGGGTTAGGGTTTTGCTTGGGGTGGAGGGGGTAGCTAGGTGGGTGAGGTGGCCAGGGAGAGAGGGTGCAGTGGGGCCTGCATGGTAGAGAGCAAAGAGGCCGAGAGGGGAGATGTGGTAGCTTAGGGTTTAGGTGAGAGGGTATGGGGTTAAGGTTAGATGGGGTATGGGTATGGTGATGATGGAGGATCTAGGATAGATGATTAGAGAGAGGGGTGATGGATTAGGGCTTAAGGAGCTTGCATGCTCCACACTTGAACAAGCAAGAAGGTGGTGAGAGAGAAAGAGAGGGATGTGGTAGGTGGTTTAAGCATGATCAAATAAGATCAAGCCAAAAGAAAAGATAGAGGTAGAGATGATCCACTCCAAGAACAAATAAAATCCAAATGACAAGCAAAGGTGGTGCTTGCATGGGCCATACAAAACATTTAATGCCATGTTGATACTTGTGAAAACAATATTATTTCATGGCATTATTATTATGCATCCCAAATTATGGAGTAAGGCCCAAGCAAAGGAATTTAGAAAGAATTCCAAGTGGAGTATATGGGGATGATCACATTGGATTATAATTGGGAATTACTAGTGTGTATATTCCACTAGGTAGTTAATAATCCCACAAAATATTCCAACATGAGCATAATTCCATGATAATCCAAATGGAAGCTAGGAGAAAGGGTCCCACTCACAAGGCAGGCAAAGGTGGCCATGTGGCTCTCATAAACCACTATTGTGAAAACAACATGATGCTAAGATGAGAGCATGTGGTAAAAGAATTGGATCCATCACAACCCACATGAGCTAGAGGTAAAACCAATAAGTGCCAAACTCATATTTAGTTGGATGGTGGGATTATAAGGTGGTGAAAGAAAAGGTGGTGGAGTTAATAAGAGATATGCCCCCAACTCAACTTGGGCATTTAAACAATATATCAAGAGCCAAATACAATATCAAGAGGCAATTGCAAATAATAATGCATATGAGATAAGAACCAAACAAGAAGGGGTTTGATATGATGCTCAAATGCAAGGAGGCATGATGACATGAGCATGATATAATGATGATGCAACAATTATATATTTGAAGTAGCCATTATATTACTAGACCAAGTAGCATTACAATTGTTAGACAATTGGGATGCTACAGTATCGGAAGAAAGCTTTGAGGTCATCAAACGTCATCCTATGAGAGGGTGATCATAAAGGTGTCTCTCAGGTGATCGGAAAGTATCTGTTGGGTTGTATGTATCGAGATGGAATTTGTCCCTCCCAAGTCAGAGAGATATACTTCGGGCCCACTCGGTAATCGATATCAACACCGCTTGCAAGCATGTGGTTAAGGAGTTAATCACAAAGTGATATCGGATTACGGAACGAGTAAAGTACTTGTTGTGAACGAGATTGAACTAGGTATGACGATACCGACGATCGAATCTCGGGCAAGTAAAATATCGCGAGACGAAGTGAATATATATATGGGATTGATTGAATCCTGGCATCGTGGTTCATCCGATATTATCATCGATGAATGTGTGGGAGTCAATATGGGTGCCCAGACCCCGCTGTTGATTATTGATAGAAGATCATGTCTGCATATTCTCGAACCCGCAGGGTCACACACTTAACGTGTCTCGACGCTAGGATAGATTGGATAATTGGTTTATGAATTTTTGTTCGGAGTCTCGGATGGGATCCGGGACATCACGAGAGGTTCCGGAGTGGTCCGGAGAATAAGATTCATATAAGGCAAAGCAGTTTTGGAGTTCGAATTGTTCCGGGTTAATCGGTATTGTATCAGGAAGCTTGGAAGGGGCCAACGTGGTCCCACCTTCCGGGAGGGGGCATGGGCCTATGAGGGAGTGTCCTGGCCGCATTGGGCCAGGGGCACAAGGCCCCATAGGGCCCAGCCGATCCTAGATAAGTTTAAATCGTTTAAACTAGAGATAAGATAAGATAGGATTTCTAGATAAGGGAGAGTTTAAATTGTTTAAACTAGAGATAGGCTTGGAGGAGAGGCTAGGGCTGGCCGCACCCCCCCTCTATATATAGAGGGCTGGTGCGCCCCCTCTCACACACCCTTACACCTTCCTCCAAACCCAGTTGCCCTGCTGCCTTCCTCTCTCCCTCCCGACTGTTTGTAGGCGAAGCCCTGCGGCAGAAATTCTCCACCATATACACCACGCCGTCGTGCTGTAGATCCAATCTATCTCTCCACCATACTTGCTGGTCCGAGGAAGGAGGAGACGTCGAGGTGCCGCACGTGTGAATCTCACGGAGGCACCGCCACTTGTGGTGCTAGATCGGATCGGATCACGAGGAGGAGAAGCGAGTACGACTACATCACCCACGTTCCGCCCGATTTAACGCTGCTTGTAATCTTCAAGGGTATGAAGATCTAATCCAATCCCTCCCATTGTTTGCATCTCCTAGATTAGATCTTGTCTTTCCCTCTGTTCGCTTCCGTAGAAAATTTTGATTTACTATGCTGCGAAACCCTTCAGAAAGGTCTGGGAATGCTGAATCCAAGCCCGTTGGATTCAAGTCATTTGGATCTATAAATCACCCATGGTAAAAATAACAAGGCAGAAGCTTTTCTGCATTCAAACATTTTTCAAATTTAAACCATAATAGCTTTTGAGTTGATTCCAACTCTCAAAAATCACATTTTACTATACCTTTCAGAATATATAAAAATATATAGGTTTACTTGCAGAAATAATGTTCAAGTAATAAAAGAATGCCCCATAGGCATTTCTAGTCACTTTATTTAATTAAAATAAAAGGGTAAAACCTTATTAAATTGTGACACCACTTTAAATCATATTTCCATGGACTAAAATATGTGGTGATGACATGTGTCAACATGATCCCATGTTTGGTTTGGAGAATATTAAATCTTAAAGTAGTTTTTCAATGAGTAGAAATTACTTTTCTAAAAATAAAAGAAATTAAACCAAGCCTTAACCTTGTAATGATTAGAGATGATGTTAGATCATCAATAGGACCCTTGTGTCTGATGAATGCAAGTAGTTAAGTATTGTTTGGTGACTGTGTACACCGTATTTATTTATAGACGCTAGTACCGACCAAGGATACGAGGAGGAAGGAGGATACTACGAAGAAGAAGCCGAGGAGAAATTCAACCACTGCTCTGCACAAGGCAAGCTAACACTTGCAAGATACTTTACCTATGCAAGCCTAATACTACTAGTTAAATGTGCAAGCTAACACTTGCAATTTAGCAAGCTTATACTAATTTTGATGCAAGCCAATACTTGCTTGTTACCATGACCACTATATGCCTTCAGCATATGTGATCATATCCACTTGATAAACCAATCCTAGTTTTACTTGCAAGCTTCTTACTTTATTTCTTTATCAAAGCTCTTACTTAGAGTTTACTTAAGAGATTGGTAGATACTATAAAGATATGTGAAGGTTGCATAAAGAGCATAAAATTTGGCCTAAGCTAGATAGTCTTGATGTCATCTTAAGACATGAGATTGAACTTAGTTAGAACCCCACTAGTTTACCACCCTTCATTAATTTCTTAACCCCACTTGTAGATGCTAGTGCTAAGCATAAAACTTGATCAACTTTAGATGGGAATACTTGGTGGAAAAATGGTTATGAAAACCTTGGAATGATGGATCATTCTATTGAAATGTTTTGGACATGTGTTTCCGAACACCTGATGATTTTGGTGATGAAAATGTTGAGGCATGAGCCTTGGCCCTTTATAAAACTGATGGTTGTCTGGATGCGATTCCATTCCAATTTTATCGTACAACCACGATACCCGAGAATTGGGTAGGGCTTGAATGGAAACTTATATACCTTAGTATTAGTTCCCTCACGGCCAAGGTCTGAGCTGAGGCTACCTTGTGAAGACTGTCCACCTGTGCAGTACCCAAGATGACAGTTGGTCATGGTTAGGAGGCCAAACTCACAGGAGAGGTGCTTATACTAGGGCGTGTAATTAAAAGGTTAGGATTGATTATCCGCATACTGAGTATGGTGAATTCAGGATTTGTTCCTTACGGATGTATCGAATGTTGTGGTGAAAGTGTACAATCTCTGCAGAGTGTGAAACTATTCGAATAGCCTCATCCGCGGTTATGGACAGTTGGAGTGGCCATACTGTTCCCCCGTCAGACTTTTCAAAATGACTTGTGAAATGAATTGAGACTTTGACTTGACCACAACAGAGTTGTGACATGAGTTACCACTTCCCCCTTTAGGAGTTATAAAATTGTGACTAGCTTCTTTCTAAACTAAGTAGAGATAAATCTGGCTTCTTGCAAAACAACCCTAGAGCCTAGTGTCCTATTATCCAAAAACCCCTTTACTTGTTAGTATTAGTTTGCGAGTACTTAAAGAGTGCTCATGGCTTTGTCCCTGGCTATTCCCATGGACATACTATGAAGAGGAGTACCTGGAGGATGGACCCCAGGAAGGTTACGACAACTAGGATCATCTCCCATCGTCAGCATTGCCTGTGACCCCGAAGATGGAGCTTCGCCTATGCTATCGTTATTATTACGTATATTGCTACTTGAAGTTGTATTATGAACTGGATCATGAGATCCCTATTTGTGTAAGACCTTATATATGGTTTGTAATGGATGATGTACTGTGGTATCCAATTCTGTTATGTCTCGCAAAAATGGTAATCCTGGGATTGCGATGTATGGCATAACAGGCATCTGGGATTAAAAATCCGGGTGTTGACAAGTTGGTATCAGAGCCATCTTGACCATAGGAGACCCTAGTTAGATTGGACGTTTGAATCAAAAACTTAGTTTCCAAAACCAAAGAAAACAAATATTTACAAAAACTTATTCTCATTCTTATCCCTTTGATTCTTTCATAAAAATTCATGTTCCTCAAAAACTCTTGTGAATACATAAAATTTTGACACACTTGATCACTCTACTAACTTACTCATCCTCTATTCTTATAGATGGACGTGAAGTACAGCCAGTTTTATCAGTTGGGGAATGGAGGAGACCTTATCTTTGAGAGGGATTTGGACCAGCTTTCGGAGCTTGGAGGCGTCACTCGAGTTCTTTGGAGCTTAGCTCAATGATCAAGGAGGAGAAGACCTGCAGTGGCTAATTGTTGCAAGTCTCTGAGGAAAGATTGAACCTCCCACTGCGGAGGGAATTCAGTATACCTTGAGGGAAAACAACTGGCTCGATGGACTTGCCAGAGCAATGCAGGAAGCTCTTTCTCGTATGTGTGGGCAGAGCATCAATCAAATTAAGGGAACTCGCTTTGAGTTTTTCCCAAGGCTTGATGCAAATGGACAACCACTGGAAGCCCCATACCACCCCGAGCTGAAGACTCAATTGGACCACCTTAGCTTCATGATGTACGATCGTCAACAGGAGTTGGACAACTGCCGTGACTACTGCAACCACAAGTCTGCCATCATCAAGACAAAGGACCAAACCATCGCCATGTTAGCAAAGGATCGCAAGTCTCGTCGCCGTCAGCTCAACAAGAAGGAGCGCATTATTGCCCGTCTTCGCCAGCGCATCTCATCTTTGGAGGAGACCATCCACGAGAGAGACATGCAGTTGGAGGAAAGGGAGAATGCCGGAGAGGAGTAGTAGCTCTTGAGGAGTAGTAGCTCTTGAGCACTAGCGTAGTGAGTAGTATTCGGTCCCACTGAATCGTAGTTCTCAGAATGGTTCTTAAAACCATCTGCTTTTCTTTGTTGTGGTGTGTGTTGTATCGTGTGCTATGAATGAATGAATGAAAAAGCAAGTTGCTAGAAAATCTGAGTCAAACTTTAAAAAAATTTCCAAGACCCAAAACTTTAGAAATTTCCCTCTTTTCTCATGATCTATCTTAATCTTCAGATGCCACGTGGAGGAAGTGGTTCAGCCCCGGACCCGATGTTGCAGATTCTGCAAATGTTGACTTCTGACCGTGAAGCTGAAAGAGCGGAACGTCAAGCCAACCTAGCCACTTTGCAACAGATAGCCCAGCTAGCCCACAACAACCAAGGCCACGGAAATCAGGACAACCATGGATCTAAGCTCAAGAATTTCCAGAATACCAACCCACCCGTTTTCACTAAGTCAGAAGAACCCCTAGATGCCGATGATTGGCTGCAAACCATGGAAAATAACCTAGAAGTCACCAGACTAGAAGCCAACAGAAAGTTCTGTTCGCCACCCACTATCTAGCCGGAGATGCCAGGGCATGGTGGAACAGTGTTCGCGCAATGACCGGAGGCCAGATGATGACCTGGGAGGAATTCAAGGTCAAGTTCAGTAGAACCCATGTGCCACCGGGTTTGTTCAAGAGAATGAGAGACGAGTTCAGAGAGCTGAAGCAAGGAAGGATGATGGTAGTGGAATACCGTGACAAATTTTTGTCATTAGCTAGGTATGCCCCAGATGAGATCGACACCGAAGCCAAGAAGAAAGAAAGATTCCTGAATGGTCTGCTTAATGAAATGCAGACAGTGTTAGTCAATATCCCCTTTGCTGATATTGAAGCCCTTGTGGACTCAGCTATCCAGATGGAAGGAAAGATCAACCAAGCCAATGAGAACCGCAAGCGTCGCATGATGCATCAACCAGGAACCCATCAGACCCCAAAGTATCGCCCCAACCCATCTCCAGGATTTGCCCCAAGAACCAACAGACCCCCGATGAACCGTCCAACCTATCCCAACCGTGGAAACCCTAGGCCCGGAGGAAATCACAACAACCCCGGCAACGCTAGCAATTTCAACCGTGCCCCACCCAAGTTCAACAACAACAATGCTGCCACCAACACCAACACTGCCCCTAGGACTGGAAGCAATGTGTGCAGAGTACCAAGGACAAGTCGCAAGTGACCTGTTATGACTGTGGAAATAAAGACCACTATTCCAACGAGTGCCCCAACAAGAATAATGCTACAGCCCCCAATGCCAATGTCCCAGCTCAGCAGCAGCGTCGTGTGCAGCCAGGAAGAAGGTTTGCCCCAGGGAATTCACTCAACCGCAACGGTCGTATTTTTCTCATGCATGCTGAAGAAGCTCAGGAAGCGCCAGACGTCGTGCTGGGTATGTTTTCTGTTTATTCGGTACTTGCAAGAGTGTTGTTTGATTCTGGTGCATCGCATTCATTTGTCATCGAAGAATTTGCATGCACTAGTAAAATTCAACCAACCAAATTGAAGCATGTTATGATTGTTCAAATTCCCGGATCAACCACCAAGGCTAGGCGAATTTGCAAAGCCGTCCCTATCCGAATCCATGGCATAGATTTTTGTGCAAATCTGATAGTACTCGGAACTAAAGGTTTGGAAGTAGTACTAGGAATGGATTGGATGTCCAAACATAAAGGATTGATTGACTGTGCCAAGAAAGCCATAACCATGACCAGTACAGACGGAATATCAGTCAAACATATATCTGAAACCTTACCTCGTCAATTCAAGTGCAACAAGAGTATAGCCCAACCTACCATTGACCAAGTCCAGATAGTCTGTGAATACCCCGATGTATTTCCAGATGTTTTGCCCGGTATGCCCCCAGATCGGGATATCAAGTTTATCATCGAACTAATCCCTGGAACAGGACCCATAGCCTAGAGACCCAATAGTATGAACCCATCGAAGTTAGAAGAACTGAAGAAGCAACTGGATTCCATGCTAGAAATTGGATTGACTCAACCAAGTGCGTCACCTTGGAGATCACCTGTCTTGTTTGTGGACAAGAAGGATGGAGGTAACCGTTTGTGTACAGATTATCGGAAGTTGAATGATGTCACCATCAAGAACAAGTACCCCTTGCCCAAGATAGAAGATTTGTTTGATCAGTTGACCGGTGCCAAAGTGTTTTCTAAGATTGATCTTATAACTGGCTATCATCAACTCAAGATTCGTGCAGAGGATATCCCAAAGACTGCCTTTACCACGGTCTGGATTATGCAGTATCTGATCATGTCTTCGGACTAACCAATGCCCCGCTTATTTCATGAATCTCATGAATAAGATTTTATGGACTTCTGGATAAGTTTGTCGTTGTTTTCATCGATGACATTCGATTTATTCCAAATCAGAAGAAGAACATGAGCTACACTAAGGACCATTCTTGGAACCCTTAGAGAGCATCGGTTGTAGGCGAAGTTTAGCAAATGTGAATTCTGGTTCTGAGGTAGGATTCCTCGGTCACATTGTATCAGCCGGAGGAATTGCTGTTGACCCTGCCAAAGTGAAAGATGTAGAAGATTGGCAAGCCCCAACCACTCAAACCCAAGTTCGTGCATTTCTCGGATTGGCGGGATATTACCGCAAATTCATAGAAGGATTCTCGAGTATCGCCAGACCCATGACCCAATTGCTGAAGAAGGACAAGAAGTTTGAATGGACCGACAAGTGTGAAGCGAGTTTTCAAGAACTCAAGAGGAGATTGATTTTAGCCCCAATCTTGATCATGCCAGATATCACGAAGCCCTTCGATGTGTATTGTGATGCATCCAAGATTGGTCTCGGATGTGTGCTAATGCAAGAAGGCAAAGTTATATCTTATCTATATCGACAATTGAAGCAACATGAGCAAAATTATCCAACCCATGACCTCGAACTCGCAGCCGTAGTTCTTGCCCTGAAAACATGGAGACATTACCTAATGGGAAACCGTTGTGAGATCTATTCGGGTGACAAGAGCCTAAAGTATATATTCACTCAGAAGGAGCTGAATATGAGGCAGAGAAGATGGATAGAGCTAATCAATGATTACGACCTGGACATGCACTATCACCCTGGTAAAGCCAACGTGGTAGCCGATGCCCTTAGCAGATTGCCGTGCTGCTTGAACTCCATGATCTTGAAGGAGCAACCAAGTTTGCACAAAGAGATGGAAGATTTTCGAATGGAATTAGTGAGCGAAGGATTTTTGGCTAGCATAGAACTCCATCCCACTTTGATCAGTCAGATTAAAGAGGCGCAGAAGGGAAATGCTAGTATTGATGGAATCAAGCGTCATATCGGTACAGGCAAAGTACCCGGATTCACCGAAGACGAAGAGGGAGTTTTGTGGTACAAAGGACGCCTTTGTGTACCATCAGATTCTGAATTGAAAGAAGTCATTTTGAAGGAGGCTCATGATACTCTTTATTCTATCTATCCCGGAGGAACTAAGATGTATCAAGATTTGAAAGAGCAATTTTGGTGGCATAAGATGAAGAGAGAAATCGGAAGCTATATCGCCAAGTGTGATATTTGTCAGCGAGTCAAGGCAGGACATCAAAGACCCGCTGGATTGTTGCAACCCTTGCATATTCCGGAATGGAAATGGGACTCTGTAGGAATGGACTTTATCACTGGACTGCCTACTTCTAGTAGGGGAAATGACTCTATCTGGGTCATAGTGGACAGATTGTCCAAAGTCGCCCATTTCTTACCCGTCAAGACCACATATCAGAGTTCGAAGCTAGCAGAGTTGTACATCACTAGAATCGTTAGTTTGCATGGAGTCCCCAAGAACATCGTATCGGATCGAGGAACTCAGTTTACCTCAAGATTCTGGAAGAAAGTTCAAGAAGGTTTAGGAACCCGCCTAGAATTCAGTACCGCGTATCACCCTCAGACCGATGGACAAACGGAGCGAGTAAATCAAATACTCGAAGATATGCTTAGAGCATGTGTGTTAGAATATGGATCCAAGTGGGAAGATTGTCTGCCGTTTGTAGAATTTTCTTATAATAACAGTTACCAAGCCAGCTTGCAAATGGCCCCATTTGAATTCATGTATGGAAGGAAGTGTCGCACCCCTTTGAACTGGTCGGAAGTAGGAGAGAGTCAGATTTTTGGACCCGACATCCTACAAGAAGCAGAAGAGAAGGTTCACAAGATTCGTGAGCACCTCAAGACCGCCCAATCCAGACAGAAGAGTTACGCTGACAAGAGACGTCGAGACCTCGCCTTCAACATAGGAGATTTTGTTTATCTGAAAGTGTCGCCATTGAAGGGAATGCAGTGTTTCCAACTCAAAGGAAAGTTAGCCCCCAGATATATCGGACCTTTCAAGATTCTGAACCGTCGAGGAGAAGTGTCGTATCAATTGGAACTACCCGAAGAGATGTCAGCCGTGCACAATGTGTTCCATATCTCGTTACTTCGCAAGTGCCTCGAAGTTCCAGAGAAGACCGAAGTATTCAAGAATATCGATCACCGGACCGTAGAGATCAACGATGACCTGACCTATCCGAAGTACCCATCCGTATTTTGGAAGAAGCTTTTCGAACTACCCGAACCCAAAGCATCAAGTTTCTCAAAATTCAGTGGAGCAACCACACAGAAGAGGAAGCTACCTGGGAGCGCGAAGATGACATCAGGACGGAGTTTCCCGATCTCTTCAAATCCTAGGTAATCTTTTTCGTCCTTTCTCAAATCTCGGGACGAGATTTTGTTTAAGGGGGGAAGGTTTTTAACATTCCAAAAATACTAAACTTGGATCATCAAACTCTAATCATCAAATTTAGGGTTAACAAAAACTTTTTAAATAAAACTATGAAGGCATGCATATGTGTATGCATTGATTTTGAAATTCTTTGAACCACCTTGTTTATGTGTTCCATTGCTTTTAAATGGATGCTTAGGTGAAATAAACATCATCTAAACAATTCCCAAACTGTTCTCAAAGACAAATAAATCAAAACAAAGATAAATGAGTGAATGGTCACTTTGACCAATTTAACTCCCATGCCTACTTTGGCTGCCTCAAACTTTCAGAACCTAATAGAAACTTTTCTGGATCTTTGCACCCCTTGAATGTACTCATAACAAAGTATCAAGGCCCACTTTGTGATCATCCAGAAACTTTCAAATGCATAGTTTAAATGACAATTCAAAATTGAATCTTTATCATATGAGAAGATCCCACTTTTTCAAAAACCACTCAAACAAGCTCAACTTTCAAAACCCAAGCATCTGCAGACTCACCAGCACCAACCTAGCACACCCACCAAAAATCTTTTCAAAATTAAAAACTTGAATTCATGCGGCCATTTCATCAAACAGGTTGTAGACACAAATCATACAAAATCTAAACACTATAGTGAGCAGTGATTGAAGCATAACTTGTTCCCTCTCTAGCTCACAACCATCTCAGTAGATCATCTAGCAAGTTAAACCAAGCACTAGCTCCACTGTAAGCTTGGCATTGCCATCAATGGTGAATAGCCGAGCACACCCATGCCACCCCAGTGGAGACATCAAGCTAGGAGAAGATTAAGCCGTGCCAACCTTGTCTGGGAGGCAGCCCACCATCCACCTCCACTCCCTGTCCCAGCCGCGAGCGTTGCCAAACCCTGGACCACACGCACAGACCGCGCCCAGCTCGCCAGCGACCATGCCGAGCGTGCGCCAGAGCGCCACCCTCGGCAAAGCATCGCCCGGCGTGCATACATGATCACCACCGACCCGAGACCGCCAGACATCACAGTTCGCCGCCCGTGGCCTGACACCGCTCGCCGTCGAAGACGCCGCCTCTGCCGCGCAGAGCATCGCGTGTTCCAGACCAAGTCGCACTGCCCCATGCCTCGAAACCATGTCGTTGAGCATCGCCAGGGAACACCGCACCGTCCCCTACCTTCGCCCATGCCAATAGCCGTCTGTACCATCGCCCCTGGCGAGCTTACCGTGCGCCCCGTCGGTCCGCTCGCTCGACTATAAATAGAGGCCACCCCCGCTCGAATTTTTCACACCATTCTACTCCCCTCCCATCACTGATCGTGCCACACCATTCCCGGAGCAAGGCGAGCACCACTTCGCCGGAATTTCACCGGAGCCCGCCGCCTCTGGAGAAGAAGGGACCCAGCGATTGAAGCCGCCCCGAGAGGAGCTACCGGTACTAGGAGATTCGCCGTCGTCGACTTCGTCGTTCGCCCGCCTCGCCGACCCTCGCCTGCACCCCGGTGAGCCCCCAGCAACCCCCACTGGCCGCGCTAGGTTTCTTTCTCGCCGGCGTTGCTCAAAGTCGACGATGACTCCCAGCCGTTGGATTAGAACCAGATCGAACGTCCCACGTTGCCCTGTACCGCTTCGCACCCCCTGTTTCACTGACGAGTGGGGACACCCACTTAAGCAGCCCGCGGAAGCGCTACGCTTAGCAGGCCGGCCCAGTATCGTTTCCCGCGCAGCCCAGTTATTTGAATTAAACCTTTTCTATTTTATTTCAAACTCACTTCTGTACCCAACTTCAAAAATCAACCCAGATCGATTCAGTACACCAAATTGAATGAAACTAATTTTGTTAGAAAGTTCTGGGAATGCTGAATCGAAGCCCGTTGGATTCAAGTCATTTGGATCTATAGATCACCCATGGTAAAAATAACAAGGCAGAAGCTTTTCTGTATTCAAACATTTTTCAAATTTAAACCATAGTAGCTTTTGAGTTGATTCCAACTCTAAAAAATCACATTTAACTATACCTTTCAGAATATATAAAAATATATAGGTTTACTTGCAGAAATAATGTTCAGGTAATAAAAGAATGCCCCATAGGCATTTCTAGTCACTTTATTTAATTAAAATAAAAGGGTAAAACCTTATTAAATTGTGACACCACTTTAAATCATATTCCCATGGACTAAAATATGTGGTGATGACATGTGTCAACATGATCCAATATTTGGTTTGGAGAATATTAAATCTTAAAGTAGTTTTTCAATGAGTAGAAATTACTTTTCTAAAAATAAAAGAAATTAAACCAAGCCTTAACCTTGTAATGATTAGAGATGATGTTAGATCATCTATAGGACCCTTGTGTGTGATGAATGCAAGTAGTTAAGTATTATTTGGTGACTGTGTACACCGTATTTATTTATAGACGCTAGTACCGACCAAGGATACGAGGAGGAAGGAGGATACTACGAAGAAGAAGCCGAGGATAACTTCAACCACTGCTCTGCACACAAGGCAAGCTAACACTTGCAAGATACTTTACCTATGCAAGCCTAATACTACTAGTTAAATGTGCAAGCTAACACTTGCAATTTAGCAAGCTTATACTAATTTTGATGCAAGCCAATACTTGCTTGTTACCATGACCACTATATGCCTTCAGCATATGTGATCATATCCACTTGATAAACCAATCCTAGTTTTACTTGCAAGCTTCTTACTTTATTTCTTTATCAAAGCTCTTACTTAGAGTTTACTTAAGAGATTGGTAGATACTATAAAGATATGTGAAGGTTGCATAAAGAGCATAAAATTTGGCCTAAGCTAGATAGTCTTGATGTCATCTTAAGACATGAGATTGAACTTAGTTAGAACCCCACTAGTTTACCACCCCTCATTAATTGCTTACCCCCACTTGTAGATGCTAGTGCTAATAAAACTTGATCAACTTTAGATGGGAATACTTGGTGTAAAAATGGTTATGAAAACCTTGGAATGATGGATCATTCTATTGAAATGTTTTGGACATGTGTTTCCGAACACCTGATGAGTTTGGTGATGAAAATATTGAGGCATGAGCCTTAGCACTTTATAAAACAGATGGTTGTCTGGATGCGATACCATTCCAATTTTATCGTATAACCACAATACCCGAGAATTGGGTAGGGCTTGACTGGAAACTTATATACCTTAGTATTAGTTCCCTCACGGCCAAGGTCTGAGCTGAGGCTACCTTGTGAAGATTGTCCACATGCGATACCCAAGATGACAGTTGGTCATGGTTGGGAGGCCAAACTCACAGGAGAGGTGCTTATACTAGGGCGTGTAATTGAAAGGTTAGGATTGATTATCCGCATACTGATTATGGTGAATTCAGGATTTGTTCCTGACAGATGTATAGAATGTTGTGGTGAAAGTGTACAATCTCTGCAGAGTGTCAAACTATTCGAATAAGCGTCATGATTATGGACAGTTGGAGTGGCCATACTATTCCCCCGTCAGACTTTTCAAAATGACTTGCGACATGAATTGAGACTTTGACTTGACCACAACAGAGTTGTGACATGAGTTACCAGTTCCCCCTTTAGGAGTTATAAAATTGTGACTAGCTTCTTTCTAAACTAAGTAGAGATAAATCTGGCTTCTTGCAAAACAACCCTAGAGCCTAGTGTCCTATTATCCAAAAACCCCTTTACCTGTTAGTATTAGTTTGCGAGTACTTAAAGAGTACTCATGGCTTTGTCCCTGGCTATTCCCATGGCCAGACTATGAAGAGGAGTACCTGGAGGATGGACCCCAGGAAGGTTACGACAACTAGGATCATCTCCCATCGTCAGCATTGCCTGTGACCCCGAAGATGGAGCTTCGCCTACGCTACCGTTATTATTACGTATTCCGCTGCTTGAAGTTGTATTAAGAACTGGATCATGAGATCCCTATTTGTGTAAGACCTTATATATGGTTTGTAATGGATGATGTACTGTGGTATCCAATTCTGTTATGTCTCGCAAAAATGGTAATCCTGGGATTGTGATGTATGACATAACAGGCATCTGGGATTAAAAATCCGGGTGTTGACATTTTGCTACAAAGGACATCATGCTTGCACAAGATGCTACTAGTTAACCAATGAACCCATGCCTATTTGCTCACATTAAAAGCCTACAAAAACATTTTCTCCTCTCTTTAGTATTGTTGCTTATATGCAATTTGGAAATAAAAAAAGGCATCATTTTTTTTGTGCAAGCATGTATGGCAACCATGGTAGGTGTGTGGGGAATAAGGACTTTATGCATTATTAATTACAAAGAAGATTTTATATTCAACTTCCTTCCTACATATTGATGATCCTAAAGCACCTCCACTAGCATTCCCAGGATGAACCTCTCCAGGCCTTTTTTTTTCATCCGGACGGCCAAAATTCGTCCACTCACGTTTCCAACACCCCGTTTTTTGATGGAATTGGCCTAACATTCATCCGGCATTGATAGACCAAACCCAACACGCCGGGTGTCGCCTAAGAATGTCAGATGGAAGAAAAAACTTGTGGGACAACCCTGTCGGCGAGACAACTCATTTCCCTACCACGATTCGGCTCTCCAGCGGCACCAAGCCTTCTCTCCACCTACCCCTCACCGCCATGTCACCGCCGATGATGCCCCAGGCCGCCATGCCGAATCCACGCCGATAGAAAGGTCCACTACCGTCGCAACGTCCCCTTCCCTTGCTGCTGACCTTGTTTCACCTTCTCGCGGTGTAGCTAGCAGATCGACTTTGTTCTGAGCTCATGCCCATCGCGTGCGTGAAGTGTTCGGCGTTTTGGCTTCGCAGCCATGGATATGATTTTGTTCCGAGCCTGTGCCCACCGTGCCCGCAAAGTGTTTGGCGTTTTGCCTGCTCGGCATGAACTTTGACGACCTTATAACCTAGTCATACGCTGTGTAGCTTATGAATGTAATCTCACCGAGTGGGCACGACGTATCTTCCTGTCACGCGGGAGAACAAATCCTGATCTCAATACATACGCATCAACCTATCCCTTCGAAATACGTGACATGCACATTTATGATCACCCTATTATGGTATGATGGTTGATGCAATCAAAGCAACATTGGGTGATAGTAATTATATATGATCTTACAGTCTAAGAAATAGGACACTTCGTTTCCTAATTATCACAATGATAAACTTTGTGACTGACACGTCGGAAACGTATCTATAATTTTTTATGCTCCATGCTTGTTTAGTATCTACTTTGATTTGTCTACACTTTGAGGTGTTTTTATATCTTTTTTGGAACTAACCTATTAACAAGTTGCCATAGTGTAAGTTGCCTTTTTTCTTCTGTTTTTAGTTCCAGAAAGGCAGAAAATCAATATTCTCGGAATTGGACGGGACAATATCCAAAGTTAATATTTTACCGTGGGCGACACGAAGTCCAGAGGGGAGACGGAGAGACGAACCAGGGCCGCCACACCCCCTAGGCGCGGGTGGGCCCACCCTGCGCCTGGGTAGGGTGTGGGCCCCCTGGCCGCCTCCCAGCCTCGCCTCTTCGCCTATAAGAAGCCCCCGATGCAGAAACCGTAGGCACCCGATCAAAAGTCCACGAAACCTTCTGTAGCCGCCGCCACCGTCGTCCCTAGATTGGGGGGATCTGAAGTTCTTCCTGGCACCCTGCCGGAGGGGAAATCATCCCGGAGTCCTTCTTCTCTGGTATGATGCGTGAGTAGTTCCACCTTGGACTATGGGTCCATGTAGTAGCTAGATGGTTGTATCTCCTCCTTGTGCTTTCATGTTGTAACATCCCAGGATTAGCACCTAGAAATAGTGAGGCCACATGTGTGTGCATTGCATTCATGCATAAGAAAATCCAGGGAATTTTCGCGCAAAACACAAGGAGTTGTAGAGGGATCGGGATATCTCTTGTTCTGATGAAAACGCCAGCTCAAGTGTATGGATTTCGACATGACCTCTACTATATTCTTGTGTCTTGGGAAAACAATTCAATTCATGTTTGGAATTGAGAATTGAAATTCAAATTTGAATACTTGGGAATATTTCTAGGATAAGTAAATAGTATATAAACAATAAAGTGAAAATTGTGGTACAAAATATATTCAATCATATAATAGATAAACATTTATAATTAAGTGGAATAATAAATTGCAAATAGGGAGTAAAAGTATTTCTTATAATAATAAGTACATGTTACAACATTATTTATAATAAAGGTATTAAAAAATATAATACAAAAGAATTATTATATTTAAAATAAATATGAATATTTATTGTCCTTTATATAATACACAAAAGAATATTTCTTATTCTGTTCCTTATTCAGTAACAACAAATCAACTAGAATAGAATTAGTAACATATTACCTCACAAGAATAATCTCAAAAGAAAAATAAAATTTATTAAATAAAAGAAGGTTCTTATTGTCTTTACAAGAGAATAAATAAAAGATTACATTGAAGATTAAATCCTAAACTACCATCTAACTATTTCCTAATCTAGTCTTTATTGATCTTCCACTGAGTAATTTGAATAGGGCAAAAAATATAAGATCTATTCTTATCAGCAGATTTTGCCTCAGACTGATGCATCATTGGCTAGTAAGGGGCAAGTTTCACCAAAGCCAGATTAAATGGTAAAAAGGTAAATCAACAGCAAATATCAAGTTTCCACTTGATATGATCCACATATGACACAATCAGGCACACAGCACAGTCATTGCATGCAGTAGCTGTGGTGTCAACACAACAAGGAGAGTCTGGGAAGTAGATAAGGGAGGGAGCAGCCGTAGCACAGCTGCTAGTGTACTATTTGCTTCTCCACCCAAGCAAGGACTCAAGAACTGGACCTAATACATCGAAGCACACAAGAGATAGAGCACCAGCCACAATACAACACTAGCACCAGAGATTTCCATTTCACTCCATAGCCAAGAAAACCACACCACCACATCACTAGCATCTGGTTGCTAGGAAAGCCATCCTAGAGCTAGGAGAGGAGGAGTTCCACAGGGAAGGCGGTAGCTTAGGAGGAACTGGCTAGAAGTTCAACAAGGAGCACAAGCAAGGTGATCAAGATCAACACTAGCCCAACAGCAACCACAACTCTACAAGCAACAGGTTTATATACTAAGATCATAGCAATGCCTCTCATCAGTTTCAATTCAAGCAATAGTTGCACCAAATTCCAAAAAGGAGTAGAAGTAAGAGTGCTCTCAGATTAGCATAGATGCTATGCTAGTCACATCATAGAGCTAATAGGCAACAGTAGTATCTATTCTCATCTTATATTGGGGCCTCAGCCTTTGCATCATAGGCTGCATCTCAATCCACAACAAAATTATTCCAACATGATGTTTCATCCACCAGTCATTTCCAATGACAGCAGGTGTCTTTAGAAAAAATGATCATATGGCTGTGTACCTCCAGGGAGGCATCAAAATAACATGACCATATTAACAGAAGCCACAAGGTGCTCTATTAGCCAAGCAATCAATAGCTAACTAATTCAGCAACATATCATAATACTAGAAACACCACTATGCACACTCCAGATGGAGGCACCACAGTAGGAAGATTCCAATATTAGAAGCCACTGAAATCACTAGCTAAGATTAACATCAAATACCCATGTTAAAAGAATGAGTTACATCCATGGGGTATTATTTCAAATCATTTTCCCAAAATTATCCTTTCTAGGAATCAATTGTCTAGATATCAAGCCATTAAGTAGCCAAAGAGGATCTACTTTGCATATTCCAATTCTTGTCTGACCCAAGATCATGCATGTGCATGATCTGATCCAGATCAACTCATTCAAAACCATCTGCAAGTAACCAAACAAGAATCTAAATCATTTCCTAGCTATCTTTTGCTAGGAATCATTTAAAAATGATGCAACTATATTCAAGAGAGGATCAAGATCATCAATGAATCAGATTCAGGGCATCAAATATATCTCTTATAAGATTAAAGCCTAGCCACCAATCTAGGAATCATCAAGTAAGATCAATGATCTGTCAAATAGACAGTACCATTTAGTGACACCATCACATCCAGATAACCTAATTACTTTAGCAAATGGCTTCAGTATAAAGAACCATCTAGCAATCTCAAATTGCTAATACATGGACAGACCACACGAGGCCATTATCCAAAAATTCAGAGAACTGAATTTGTATCAACAGTACTTGTAGTATACATAATCAAATGGCAGAGCCTGTTATTTAACCAGGCATAGCCAGCATCAAAATTACAAGTTTAGGAGAACATCTGCCAGCAATCTCATAGTAACCAAACATCACTACAGAGGGTATGAACCCTAGTTACAGAGATGTAACCTTGACAGGGGGTAATCACAGCAAGCACACTTGACATGGCAAGGTAGATAAAGCATTGAGAGAAACACAGTAGGGGAAGCACACTTACTCGAGATCGTCGCAATAAGTTAGAAGAGGAAGCAGAGGAGTGGCATGCGACGATGAAGAGGCAGCAGCACGGGGAGCACCCCCGGAGGGGTGCTGCAACCCGCACTTGCAGCTCATCAGGATCAGCCTGTGGAGAAGGGGTGAGCACCGTGTGCAAACCAGCACGGCGTCGACGAAGCACCAAGGTGGCCAACCCTAACCCTAGCCTCGGGCGAGGGTCAGCGCGGCCGGGAGAAGACTCTAGAGGGGAATCGACTTGGATAGAATCATGCGACATCGTCGACTCAGCAGTCTTGCACCACGACATGGTCATGACGGCGGAGTCACTGCCGGGATTGGGCAAGCGACGGCGCGGCGTCGCCAGCGTCCAGAAGGGGAACGCGTGGGTGCGATGTGAGAAAGAGGGATAAGATAAGGATCTACTGGGCCGAATTGGACCAAATCGGCCTATGGGCCAGAGTGACTCGTGGGTCAGGCCCAATAAGGGAATAAAAAGAATAAGTCAAGAAAAAAATATAATTACCAAAATACCCTAAGCTTATTTTAGCTCTACTAAAATATAGAAAATCTTAAATAAAAATGTATATATATTTTAAAACATCATAAGCATAAGATCTACCTAATAAAAATATAACTTTATTT
This sequence comes from Avena insularis, assembly GCA_023614405.1. NCBI lineage: Eukaryota > Viridiplantae > Streptophyta > Magnoliopsida > Poales > Poaceae > Avena > Avena insularis. The sequence continues at coordinate 370,255,226 of CM042697.1, read as the reverse complement.
CTTTAAGATTTATATAAAGCAAATAAATATTAACACCATTAAATCCTAAGTGAAATTTCATAAAATAAGGGAAAATCCTAAAAATGAATAAAAATCATATTTATGTATAAAAATAAATTTACTATTTTATAAAAATACTAACTTAATTCTTTTATAAATAAAATTTGAAGTAAGTATTCAAAGACATTTAAATCCTTAAAGAATTTTAATAAACACAAGACCAATATTTAAAAATAAATAAAAATCACTTTTAAGATCTTAACAAAATATAGTAAACTAGGAAAATATTAATTATACCATTAGAAAAGTTTTAAAGATTATAAAAAATAATAAATCCTTATCTATTACCTATTTATCATAATGAGACAACTGTTTTGTTAATTCATTTAAAAATTATTTCCTAAGTAAGAAATAACCACATTTCCTTATAAGACACTAAATTCTTTAAGATTAATTACTAAGTCCAAACCCATAATTATGATTCATAATAAAACTTAAATGTAAACTATTAACTCTATAATACCCTTTTGAAACCGTTAATCAAATTTAAACCAATCATTCACTTAAATACCAAATAAATTATCTCATACCCTAATCACACTTATCATAAATCAAAAATTTGGGAATAATTAAAAACATATTACACCTTAAGTTTCTTTGCCTTTTTAAAGTTAACTTTAGTCTAAAAAATTATAATCACCATGTCTAATAAAATACTTATGTTTTTATAGTTAACTTTGATCTAGTTAGATTAAGACATAAAGCATCTCAAGTCCAAACTAATCAATCACACACAAAAGACATTAATCATATCATATTAACAATGAAGATTGTTTAAACCTTAGAAAGGAAATATTGTCTTCAAATGTTATTCTTTTTGCCACTTCAAACAACAATCTCATATTAAGTTCTCCAACTCTTAACAACTTAACCCAAAGACTTTTATCATAGCCACCAAATGACAGTTAACTATAATCACATTATTTTATACTTTACTTATATATTTTGGGTTGTTAACACTTAAGTTCCTTATAAAGGTCATTGCTTATAAAGTAAAATTTGAAGATAAATCAACTCTTAAAAAAATCACCTAAAATCAAATCACTCAAAGTATTGGGTATTCACTCTGGGAGTTTTACAAAATGCATAGCATTACTTATGCATAACTACATATTGCTTATTTTAACATTAGTCCTTACCAGACCAATGATGTTGTTTTCAGATATTGGATCTTATATCGTCTCGAAGACCGTGATTGCATAATCTTGTGATCACAAAGGCAAGTTCACACTTGCTCATGTCCTGTGATTATTTTCTATAAAGTATTTTGAAAATCAAGTGTTGTCCTCACCTGCATTTCAAAAAGGTCAGAAAACACTATTTTCATAATAATATGATTATGGGATTATTTACCTTGAGGTAATAACCTACTATGAAAGTTTCGGTGGTAAAGGAACATATTATCTAGGACTTAACAACCAATGTTGCCAGTGATTCTTGCATCGTATATTACACGTTAACCATGAGATCTATATGGCTCTGGGGAAGTCAGCTGGATCGGCTCGCTCTCGCATGCATCGGACACTGTTCTAGGCATTTATAAGTTGCAGATCGTGGGTATAGCCGTTTTATACGGGAAAATTCTACCGTGGATCTGGGCTTATAAAAGACAGATTTCTAGTGATAATGGTTGTTGTGTGTATCCAACTAAGGTATAGCCATTTTATACGGGGAAAAATCTACCTTGAGTGTGGACATACAACAATTGCGCTATACGCGGGGTCGCGGAGAAGGGCAGTGATTGGCTTGGATCTTAGACTGGGCCCTATACCAAGGAAGTATGGACAAGGTCATGACTTGGTTGTGCAACAAGGCTAAGGTCTCTAATGGGTAAAGTAACGCAACTCTGCAGAGTGTAAGAACTGTAACTTGTTACTTCCTGTTCCGGGAAGGAGCTGCAAACGCTGCAGGAAAGGAACTCCACGAAAGTTCTGGTAAACCTGTGAAGGCTGACGGACATAGATTTTCAGAATAAAAGCAACCTTTGAAGAAATGTTTACGAAAACCTGCATGGCCTATGACCTTTAGTCTGTGGTTGTAGATAGTGCATCAAATACTCCTTTTTAGTGAACTTGCCGAATACGCTCGTACTCAATGTATCTTCTTAACCCTTGCTAGATTTTGGAGCAACCAACGATGAACCTAGAAGAGAAGCTCTTCTGAAGAATTAAAGGTATCTAGTGGAGATCAATAGGAGTCAACGACTATATCAGAAGTTTCTGAAGTCAAGATGGACCGTTATATATAAATAAATCCCTAAATATTAGAACCTACTTCTGGAGGGCATTACTTTAGTAGCAACGCCAAGCCATAGATAAATAGTAGCAGTGTTCTTGCATAGTCGTTAAGTTGTTATCTTTGGTTGTCTTCTATATGATATCTTCCTCATTGTCTCGAGGAAGCTCTCTGGATATTTTTGTAATGTGTCATATGTAATCTATAGTCATGTCTTGGACCTGCTGTGTTTCTGTTGTACCACTCTGAGGGATGTAATACTAGTGAATGGTGTTTCATTGGTGTTATGCAACGACTATAGTGTACTACATCATGAAGTGGTATGCTGGGTCATCGCACATGTATAGATCTTGTGAGCTCCGTTCATGATCAAGATCAAATCTATTTGTAATCATGCATGTTATGTTTGCGGGATCCGATGGATATTGAGATTACTATGTCAGATTGATTAATGGTTTTGTCTATTTGATACTATCATGTCTGTGTTGTTTATGATCTTGCATGCTCTCCGTTGTTAGTAGCTATCTTGGCCAAGTAGTTGCTAGTGACTCCAAGAGGGGGTATTTATGCTCGATAGTGGGTTCATGCCTCTAGTTTCCAAGGGAAGTGACAGAAATCTCTTCGGTTGTAGATGTGTTGTTGCCACTAGGGAGAAAACAACGGTCTCTTGTTCATATAACAAGTGGATTGTTTACCTTACACACTTTGATTAAAGCAGTTGTCTATTGCTTGCAACTTAATACTAGAGGGGGTTCAGATGATAACCTGAAGGTGGACTTCTCGTCATAGATGCAGTTGGATAGCGATCTATGTATATTGTTGTATTGCCCAATCGAATCTCATAGGATCTTTTTTTCTGGTATTGCATTGTTATGCCTTGCTCAGTTCCTGTCAATTTTCCTGCTGTAATTCGTTTACCCTTCATGCCATGTTGTTTATCTAAGGAGAGCACCTCTAGTGAACTATGGACCCCAGTCTAATCTTTACCATTGATACATCTTCCACTGTTAATTGTTTACTTGCTACAAACCATTACCTTCCACACCATACGTTTAATCCTTTGTTACAGCAAACCGGCGAGCTTGACAACCTCGCTGATTTGTTGGGGCAAAGTCTTGAGTTTGTGTTGTGCAAGTATCCACGTTGCTTGCAACACCTGTGTGACGTTTCCTTCCTCCTACTGGTTCGATAACCTCGGTTTCTTACTGAGGGAAAACTTGTTGTTGTGCTTCTTCACACCTTACTCTTGGGGTTCCCAACGAAGCGCTCCTACATCAACTCAGCGCCGCATCAGTGATTGATTGTGTTGCAAGACTTATGTTGGTTACATTCTCCATCACATAATTCAGTGATATGATCTCATTTTCAATTGACATAAATGTCCATGATCATAAAACCTTGATCATCGTGTGACCAATGAACTAGTTGAATAGAGGCTACTAGGGGCTTGGTTTATTTACATACCACATATGTACCAATGTTTCCGATTGATACAATTATAGCATGGTATAAAACCTATTATGAACTAATGAGATAGGATAATAAACACCATTTACTATTTGCTTCTATAGGGCATATCTCCAATAATAACGTGGCGTTCAAATATTGACATGCATGCCATACAAGATATTAAAGACAATGATATGGCTCCTGCTGGTTATCGTACTCATATATATGGAAGTCGTGAAAGATTACAGAACATGATCATTGCATACATCACATATAGCATATCACAGTTTTGGCCATACAACATCACATCCTGCAAAAACAAGTTAGACGCCATCAACTTTGTTCTTTCAAATTTAACATGCATTCTATGGGTACCGAATAAAAACCGTTGATACGTCGAAAACGTATCTATAATTTTTGATGTTCCATGCTTGTTTAGTATCTACTTTGCTTTGCTTTGTCCACACTTTGAGGTGCTTTTCATATGTTTTATGGTACTAACCTATTAACAAGTTGCCACAGTGCCAGTTGCCCGTTTTCTACTGTTTTTGGTTCCAGAAAAGCTAGTAAGGAAATATTCTCGGAATTGGACGGGACAAAAGCCAAAGTCAATATTTCACCGAGGAGAACACGAAATACAGAGGAGAGACGGAGGGGCGCCACAGGGCGGCTGCACCCCCCTAGGCACGACCTAGGGTGGGCCCGCGCCTAGGCAGGGTGTGGCCCCCCTGGCTGCCTCCCTGCCTCGCCTCTTCGCCTATAAGAAGCCCCCGATCAATATTCCACGAAACCGTCTGTAGCCACCGCCACCATCGTCCCTAGATCGGGGGGATCTGAAGCTCTTCCCGGCACTCTGTCGGAGGGGAGATCATCCTGGAGGCCTTCTTCTTCATCATGCCAGCCTCCGGTATGAAGCGTGAGTAGTTCCACATTGGACTACGGGTCAATGTAGTAGCTATATGGTTGTATCTCCTCCTTGTGATTTCATGTCTAGATCTTGTGAGCTCCGTTCATGATCAAGATCTAATCTATTTGTAATCATGCATGTTGTGTTTGCGAGGATCCGATGGATATTGAGATTACTATGTCAGGTTGATTAATGGTTTTGTCTTATTGATTCTATCATGTCTATGTTGTTTGTGATCTTCCATGCTCTCCGTTGTTAGTAGCTATCTTGGCCAAGTAGTTGCTAGTGACTCCAAGAGGGGGTATTTATGCTCGATAGTGGGTTCATGCCTCTATTTAATCAAGGGAAGTAACAAAAATCTCTAAGGTTGTAGATGTGCTATTGCCACTAGGGGAAAACAACGGTCTATTGTTCATGGAACAAGTGGATTATTTACCTTACACACTTTGCTTAAAACAGTTGTCTATTGCTTGCAACTTAATGCTAGAGGGGGTTCGGATGATAACCAAAAGGTGGACTTCTAGTCATAGATGCAATTGGATGGCGGTCTATGTATCTTGTTGTATTGCCCAATTGAATCTCATAGGATCTTTATGTCTAGTATTGCATTGTTATGCCTTGCTCAGTCCTGTCAATTGCCCTGCTGTAATATGTTTACCCAGCATGCCATGTTTGTTTATGTAAGGAGAACACCTCTAGTGAACTATGGACCCCGGTCCAATCTTTACCATTGATACATCTTCCACTGTTACTATTTACTTGCTGCAAACCTATTTTCACCTTCCACACCATACAGTTAATCCTTTGTTATAGCAATCGGTGAGATTGAAAACCTCACTGTTAGTTGGGGCAAAGTCTTGAGTTTGTGTTGTGTAGGTTTCCACATTATGACGTTTACTTCCTCCTACTGGTTCGATAACCTCGGTTTCTTACTGAGGGGAGACTTGTTGTTGTGCTACATCACACCTTGCTCTTGGGGTTTCCCGATGAAGCGCTCCCACGTTGACAAAGTGCCAACAAGCTTTCTGGCGCCGTTGCCGGGAAGGCTAAGGACGTCTTCACGAAGGGGAGTCCTCCTCGACCTTTCTATTTACTTTGTTTTTGGTTTGCTTAGTTTATTTTGCTTGGTTTTGTTTGCCTCTTTTTATCAAAAACTCCAAAAAAAAAGTTTGGTTTGCTTTCTCTTATCAAAAACACACAAAAAATAGTTCCTGCTCTAGCTGCTGCTACTGCTGTTTTTGGCTTGCTCCACTTTTGCCAAAATGAACTCTGCTGTGAACACCAAGTTGTGTGACTTCACTAGCACAAACAACAATGATTTCCTTAGCACTCCTATTTCTCCACCTGCTCCTGATGCTACCTTTTATGAAATTAAGCCTGCTTTGTTGAATCTTGTGACGAGAGAGCAATTTTTTGGTGCTAGTTCTGATGATGCTGCTGCCCATCTTAATAACTTTGTTGAACTTTGTGAGATGCAAAAGTATAAGGATGTAGATGGAGATATTATTAAGATCAAGTTGTTTCCTTTATCCTTGAGAGGAAAAGCTAAAGAATGGTTGCTATCCTTGCCTACAAATAGTATTGATTCTTGGATTAAGTGCAAAGATGCTTTTATTGGAAATACTACCCTCCTGCTAAGATTATATCTATGAGAAGTGATATTATGAAATTTAAACAACTTGATAATGAACATGTTGCTCAAGCTTGGGAAAGAATGAAATCTTTGGTTAAGAATTGTCCCACTCATGGACTTAGTGCTCGGATGATTATCCAGACTTTTTATGCAGGTTTGAACTTCTCTTCAAGAAACCTGTTGGATTCAGCTACTGCACGTACCTTTATGACCATCACCTTGGGTGCTGCAACAAAACTCCTTTATAATATGACGGTTAATTATTCTGAATGATACACTGAGAGCTCCACATGGTAAGAAGGTAAATTCTATTGAAGAAACCTCCTCTTTGAGTGATAAGATTGATGTTATTATGGCTATGGTTGTTAATGGGAAAGCTCCTTTAGATCGAAATAATGTTCCCTTAGCCTCTTTGGTTGCTCAAGAAGAGCAAGTTGATATGAACTTCATTAGAAACAACAATTTCAACAACAATGCCTATAGGAATAATTTTGTTAGTAATGACAATTATAGGCCTTATCCTCCTAATAATGGCAATACCTATGGAAACTCCTACAACAATGCTAGAAGTGCCCCCTCTGAACTTGAAGTCATGCTCAAATACTTTATTAGTAAACAAACCACTTTCAACAAGATTGTGGAGGAAAAGGTTTTAAATGTTGAGAAAAATATTTCCTCTTTGTCTGAAGCACAGTCCTCTTTGATTAATAAAATGGCTGCTAAACCTGAAACCATGGAAAGTACCTTTGCTACTACTCATGCCATACAAGTTACTGATACGCCCAATTTGCATCACCTTTCTATATCATAATTATCCTCTATTCATTGATATTTGTCAAATTATGAGGTATCACTTATGGATTTTTCATCTGTTTATGCATGTTGGATGATTCCTGGAGGATGGACTGCTGAAGTTTGGATTCTAATGGAAAAGAAGGTGTTTCGGTGCAATTTCGTGAAGATCAAAAAAATACCAGAAAAATATGGAAACATATTATTTTACCAGAAGACGAAGGAAGCCTTAAGGAGGGACGAAGTGGGGCCTCAAGGGGCTCACACCCCTAGGAGTGAGCCCACTTGACCCAGCACCTAGGGCAGGTGTGGCCCACCTGCCCGGCCTCCGACTCCGCCCCTTTGCCTATATCTTCCCTAAGATACCCTAAGGTTCAGGGGGCGACCACAGATAGATTTCCGCCGCCTCTAGGGGGCGGAAAACACCGAGAGAGAAAGATCTCTCCGGTAGACAGATTTCTGCCAGGGGAATTCCTTCCCGGAGAGGGGAGAACGTCGCCATCAACACGGTCATATGGCTAGGCTTCATAGGGATCATCATCATCATCCACACCATCATCTCCACCAGCACCATCATCACCACTCCGTCCTGCTGTAACAATTGTATTGGATCTTGTAGTAGTTTTTAGGGGAAACTTTCCCGGTGTTGATTACTATTGTAGTTGATGCTTGTGAGTGGAACCATTGGATTATTGTTTATGTTCATATTGTTATCCATTATCATATCATATTTGATCTTGATCCATATGATGTCTTGTGAGTAGTTCGTTTAGTTCTTGAGGACATGGGAGAAGTCATGTTCTTAGTAGTGAATCTGTGATGAGTTATTATTCAATGGTTTAGTATTTAAGTTGTGGTGCTATTCTTCTAGTGGTGTCATGTGAACATCGACTACATGGAACTTCACCATTTATGGGACTAGGGGAATGCATTGTGTATTTGGCTACTAATCGTGGGGTTGCCGGAGTGATAGAAACCTGAACCCCCGTTAGGACACCTTTGCACAAGGGAGCGTAGGATCTCAAAGTTTAAGGCTGTGGTTAGATTTATATCTTAATTACTTTCCTGTAGTTACGGATGTTTGTAGGGGGTTTAATCACAAGTATGTATTAGTCCAAGGAAGGGCGGTATGTTAGCACAGGTTCACCCACACAACACTTACAAACACCAGAGAAGAGTACTTAGCTATTTGAAGCGAAAGCACTTGACAAAATTCCCATGTGTCCTCGAGAACGTTTGGTCCTTATAAGTATTTCCACCGGCTTGTCCTTTGCTAAGAAAGGATTGGGACACTTGCTCCGTTTGTTTGTTACTTTTGTTACTTGCTCTTTGTTTTGTTGCCTTGTCAGAAAACCACTAAAAATCCGTTTGCTAAGTATTCACAGGGATTTCCTGCGACATACCACTGTTCAGCACCTTCTGCTCCTCGTTGGGATTGACACTCCTATTTATCGAAAGTACTACGATACACCCTCTATACTTGTGGGTCATCAATACTATTTTCTGGCGCCGTTGCCGGGGAGTGTAGCGCTATTGAAGAGTGGAACTGGTAAGGGAAACTTTTACTGTGAGTATTGCTTTTGTTACTGCTTGTTGCTTTGTTTCCAATATGGATAACCCACTTGGTTTTCTGTTTGGGAAACTACTACCACTGCTAGGGTAGTACATGAACCACCTCCTATTGAGATAGATCCTTTTAAGATAGCTACAAGTATTGTTAATCATGTTATGGATAATTATTATTTTGGGGATGGAATAGTCCATCCTAGTGATCACTTGCTTTTTATCCATGAATTATGCAGGTTGTTTAAGTGTGCAGGTATCACAATTGAACAGGTGCAGAAGAAGTTACTCTCCATATCCTTGAAAGGGAGAGCTAAAGAATGGTATAAGCTGCTGAAGAATGGACAATCCATGGAATGTGAGGAGATGGCATCTCTCTTTTACTCTAAATTTTATCCTCCCAGTGAGATTCATAAGGATAGAAATCTTATATATAACTTTTGGCCTCTTGATGGAGAGAGTATAGCTCAAGCATGGGGGATATTGAAGTTACTAATGCTTAAATGTTCTATTCATGAAATCCCTAACAATATTATTCTCAATAACTTTTATGCTAGGCTTTCTCTTCATGATAAAGATTTACTAGATGCTTCTTGTGCTGGATCATTTACACATATGAAGGAAGAAGCTAAATGGGATCTTTTAGACCGTATTCAAGACAACACTGAAGCTTGGAGAATGACAAAGGAAGAAAGTCAGGTATAAACTATGATTATGAATGCATTAAATATTTTATGGGAACTGACAACTTCCGTGATATTAGCAATGAGTTTGGTCTTGATTCCCAAAGTATTGCCAACTATTTTAAGGCCTTTGCCTCTTACATTGAAATTCCCCAAAAGAAGTGGAATAAGTACCATGCTCCGTATAGAGATGTTGTTAATCATGTTCCAGTTAGAAGTACTCAAGTTTGTACTACTAATCATATTGTGCCTGAACCTCATGTTGAGAAAATGCGTTTTCCAGCTAAGGTGAAGGAGTATTCTATGATTATTAGTGCAAATAACAAAAGTACCATGAAAATTGGAGCCTGGTAAGCATTTGAGTGATGAACATGTGGTAGATGTTGTGAAAGACATTGTCACTAGAAATATAGAGGATGATCACATTGTCTTCTGTGAAGACGCTTCTAATATTATCTCTCATCCTAGTAAGGCTAGAAAAGCTAGTGTTCCTGTGCTTTCTGTTAAAATTGGTGATCATTGCTACTATGGTTTATGTGATATTGGTGCTAGTTCTAGTGCTATTCCTTATGAGCTTTACAGGGAAATTATGTATGAGATCAGTCCTTGTGATCTTGAGGACATTGACGTGGTTATCCACCTTGCTAATAAGGAGACCATTTGCCCCATTGGCATTGTAAGAGATGTGGAGGTTCTCTGTGGTAAGATTAAGTATCCTGCTGATTTTCTAGTGATTAATTCAGCAGCTAGCAAAGCTTGTCCTATCATTTTTGGTAGACCTTTCTTGAACACTTGTGGAGCTATTATTGATTGTAAGAAGGAAAAAGTTTTAACTAAGTTTGATGGAGATTCTTATGAGTTTAACTTTTCCAAATTTGTTAAAGCTCCTTGTGAAAATAGCTTGCCTAATAAAGATTTCAGGATGGAACAACTTGCTTCTATTGATCAAGTCTATGACCTTGGACCTCTTTTTGGTGACTGTAAGTATGCTTATTCCGATGATAAAGTTGTTTCCAGTGACAGTTATATTGTCAACTTTATTCAAAGTGCTACTAAAAGTTATTTTGAGAGAGGGAAACATGGTTTTATGCATCTTAATGATGTTAAGTTTCCCCGTTTTATGTTGAAAGCTTTAAAGTTTCATCTGTTTTGTCTTCCTATGCTTGTGGCTTTTTGTTTCAAAAAATTCGTTTTCTCATGATACCCCCATGCATAGGAAGTGGGTTAGACTCAAGTGTGTTGGTTATTTGCTTCTTGATGCTCTCTTTCATTTCATATATATATATATCCTATGTGAGCATCTTTGGAAGTTTCAAGCCTAACTTAAATGCATTAAATAAAAGTACTTGTTGGGAGATAACTGTAGCACCCCGGGTAAATCCGCTACTAGAAAAACACTGTTGTTTTGTATTATGTGCATCATCATGACATCATCATGCATCTATTTGCTTAAAAACTATTTTCCAAAACCCTATTTTTTGCTTTCTATATTACCCCCTATTATATCAAAGTATAAGGTTCGGCCCGTCCGGATCTTTTATTTGCCTAAAAATTATTTATAAAAGCGTTTACAAAATATAAATTAAATAAAACTGTTTTGATCGGGGAGGCAGCCCGGCCCGAAAGCCAGGCCACCTACCACCCCGATCGGCCCAACCTAATCCCTACCCCAAACTCTAACCAGATCTAACCCCTAACCCTAGCCCGCTGCTACCCATACCACTCGCCGCTGCCAGCCCCAATTCAACACACACCGCACTCACACGCACGCAGCCAGACCAACATCCCAAACCCAAACCGACCCTGGCCACCTAAACCCAATTCCCCGACCTGTCCCCACCCCACGCCCTCGATCCTATCGCCCCGCACCCCGCTCCTCACCTCCCTCTCATCTGGATCCCCGCCGCCAGCACCTTCCGCGACCACGCCGCCAGCACCTTCCGCGACCAGCATCGTCCGTGCGCCTCCCTCCTCTGGCCCTCCTCAGCTCCGCCGCCAGCCTACGCGCCACCAACGGCCACCGACCTCTCCAGCTCGTGCCTCCTCCCTGGAGCTCCTTCGTTCCGCCGCTAGGAGCCCCTGCATCGCCGGCCCATCCCCGAGCCGCCGCAGGCCAGACGCAGCCCCGGACCTGCTCCTCCCGTGTCCGCTTCCCCTCTCTGGCAACCTCGTCTCCAAGCCATGACCTCGCCCCGGCCGTCTTGTATCCGCGACGCCTGCACCACCTCGCCTTCTCTGGCTCCGGCTGCCGCCCCGAGCGTGTCGCCCGTGTCTCTGTGTCGTCGGTTCACGCCTCCAACTGCGGGCTTGTATGCCACCTCGCCTCCGTCCTGTTTGCTTCCTCCGGCTCCCGTTTCGGCCTCAATACCTCTGACCCGCGAGTCCAGCGCAAGCTTCCTGCACAGCACATCAACACCAACGCCTGCCTTCACGTGAGTGAATTTTGTGCGGGTCTGCAGTTTGTGGGTGCTGTTTTGTTTTGTCTGAGACCCGTTCGCTTGAAGCTCGATGGCCACCTCATACCTTTTGTTCGTTGTTTTCCCGTTGACAAGATCCCCATCAGGTTGCGATATGATCGTGTAACCATGCCGCCACACGACGATGTCGGCAGGATCGTGGCACTCGAAAATGCCCAAACATAACAAGAAGCCATACTAAGGGTGACATCGACAATTTAAGCCAGGACATCGAGTTCTCCATCATGGAACCGAAGGCGTCGAGACCCTGAAGACCGATCCTGGCGAACCGAACCCCGTCGAACCCCTGAACCAAGATCTTTGACCGCCATGTGTGACCCCTATCTTATCCGCCCCTATTTTGTAATATAACATCTATCTTGTTGCATAATTAAATTTTCATACTTGCATACATATTGTGGGTGTTTGGGGGTATTTCGACATTCTCATAAATTAAATATGGAAACCATATGCGGGCGAATCTAGACTAATATTGGCCCCATTTAAATTTGTGTAGCGAACCGGTGATATATTTTTGCCTTAATAAGACAACATTTCAATTGCGGGGTATCTAAACAACTTGAACCATCTAAGTAAATGTCAGAACCCCGGTTCCGTTTAATATTGCTTGATCGCATCGCATCTTTGCCATGTCATACATCATGCATGCATCATGCCCGATCTTCTGCTGTAGTATTAAATAGTGCATCCGTTGTTTCTTCTAGTGCTTTGCTTCTTCACGGATTAGGCCGATGAGTTGATGCGAGTGTCGACCTGATCTTCGGATGAACATTCGACAATCTTTTTAGGCGAGCATTCTCTCCCTTTCTACCTATCTTAATTTTATAGTATTTATTTCCTCATGTTGATCTATTGCTATCTGTGTTACGATGCTCTAGTTTTCGTACTCGTGATATCCCTTGCAGCCATTATATTGCCTTGGAAACATCCTATTACCTTTTGTTTGGTAGATAGTTAGCCTTGCGAGTCGTAGTTGCTTGCACAGGTGTTGCTTCGTGCCGTCAATGTTCCACAGTTGTTGGAGAAATGTCGCATGTTTAATGTTGGAGATGATCATGGCTTTAATTATCATTTAATAACTAAAATTGAAGTAGGTAAATAATGCAGAGGCACAGGTGGGCAATAGATGTTATTTGGTTTTTAACCGTCCACTTGTGTCATGTAGGACCCCGAGTACTTGATACCTGTTCTTTGAATATTCGCACTATCTGCATGTGGGACCATGAATCCCCTTAGCCAGAGCTTGATTCATATATTATTTCTTGGGGCCACAAACTAGTTTGGGGCTTTATTACTATCCTATACTTATGCCATGCTTTACTGCTTTATTTACGATTGCGCGTGGAGCGCCTGTACTTTTTAGGTAAGCGGAGTGTTTTCGCGGTATCGACAAGCCTAGTCACACTTTCGGGTTCCCAATTGTTTACAGCCATTAAGGCAAACCTCTGGGTCCATTCCGGAGCCGGCCAACTTCGTCGCGGGTAGCTTGGTGGGGTGCCCCCTGAAATATTTTATGAATCTTGCAATTGCTCTGTCGTGATGCCTCGTTGGGTTTTCATTAGGTTTTTTCCGAGGTTGATCGTGCGTGTGTTGCTATTTGTGCCCCCCTGCAGGGTAAAACTTTATGAAAGCCGTGTCCGCGGTTATGGACGACTTGGAGCACAATATCTCGATCATAGACAACTATAACTAAAGTAGTGCTATAAATTTGACATTATAATGACTAGTAATCAGCTTCACTACAACGGAATGACTAAATAAAAGTACCAACAATTGCTGGGTTTTTGAATGTCTCATGGTATATGTATTTGACTAGTAAGTATTGCAACTACAACGGAATGGTTAACTAAAACTGCCCACTGCTTGTGTTATCGGAATGACTCATGCTATCTATATCTGACTAGTAATTGCTGCAACTATAATGGAATGAATAAAACTGCCAACTATGTGAGTTCCTCGGTCTGACTTCCTCATTTGGTCTCGAGGGGGAAACTCCAGGAAGGGTTTGTTTGGTGGTAGTATCAGGATGGTTTCGAATAGGTCTTTCTTATCTCTCTCTGATAGCCGATAGTTGTATCGAGTCTCTATAGGTTGTTTAGCGCATGCTCACGCCGCCAGTCCCACCATTCCTATGTAGGCGAGGACCGCCAATTCTAGTCTCGCTGTCGGCCTCATCTGACCCCTCTCTTTTTCCTTTACCATTTGTCGGCACCCCTTTTGTTTAAGCAGGTTTTGAGATCGACGTCGTTAGCAGGGTTACCTTTCCGGCTTGGCCTGGGCAGGGTTATGGACGCCATTGGTTATTCTTCAGGGCTCTTAGACCCATTTGCATCTTGTCCGTAGCCGGATGTTGTATCGTTTTGAAGGTGATTTGGATCTTTGTAATATATATCTGTATTCTTGACTCATGGAGTCGTTGTTGTATATATCTGTTTTGTGGGTTCCATCGTAGACTATTGTGTAATGATATTACTTCGTTTTCCACCCGCACGCAAGTGCCTGGTGGGCACCTTTGAATCATTTCTATGCGGGTTTGGCGGGAATCGCTAAGACTTGCATAGGGCCAATCCGGAGGGTGTTACAGAGTGGTATCAGAGCTCAACAGTTACGATACCCCACTGGTCCAGCCTGTAGGATAACCTAGCTAACGGCCGATGTAGAGTGTCAAAACCATTTTGCAAAAGCGGTTGGATAGATATGATTATGTCTGATTTTACTCCTTAACCCTCTGCTTTTCTCTGCTTACATTTGCGTGATTTGAATCTGGTCTCTTATCTTTTCTTCGAGTCCAGGAATTCTCGTGGTTGGGTTTCCGTCGTACCTTCAGGGTTTCACTTCCTCCTTTTGTAATGGTGCTTCGACATTCGGCCTTCATGCTATCCGAGGAATGTTTCATCTGTTGTACCTTCTAGTGGACCCAAAAATTCAGTAAAAAATTCTTTGTATCTTCCGGTGTTTTTCAATGCGACGACCTCATCTGCATCATGTATGATGAAGAACTTACATCATTCTTTTTTTTCCAAATCTCAATTGTCGAGATCTTCAGTCTGATTCCGAGAGTTGGTTGCATAATCCCCTATTCATGTGAAGAGTAATGCTTTGGGTGCGCGATGGACTGATCACCATCCGACTACTCTTATCATTCGCTCTTATACGTTGAATGGTGGATTGATGCAATTATACTCCTTCTATGGAAGTTGGAGGTGGCCTTACCTTTTGAGACCTTCACCTTCGACTTTGTTCTCCGGAGTGCTCTCTCGACGAACGTGAGCAATGACCCTTATTGGTGGTGTCACCAATTTCAAGACGGAGAAAGAATCTTTGTTAGTGGTGTCGCGAGGATCTACATGAAGCGGGAATATTCAGATTGTCGGTCTTCTTCCCCGTACCATCAGGCGGATCTCGAGGGCGAGATCCATTGTTAGTGGTGTCGAATTGTAGCACCCAGGGTAAATCCGCTACTAGAAAATCGCTGTTGTTTTGTATTATGTGCATCATCATGACATCATCATGCATCTATTTGCTTAAAAACTATTTTCCAAAACCCTATTTTTTGCTTTCTTCATTACCCCTATTATTTCAAAGTATAAGGTTCGGCCCGTCCGAATCTTTTATTTGCCTAAAAATTATTTATAAAAGCGTTTACAAAATATAAATTAAATAAAACTGTTTTGATCGGGGGAGGCAGCCCGGCCCGAAAGCCAGGCCACCTACCACCCCGATCGGCCCAACCTAATCCCTACCCCAAACCTAACAAGATCTAACCATAACCCTAGCCCGTTGCTACCCATACCACTCGCCGCCTCCAACCCCAATTCAACACACTGCACTCACACGCGCGCAGCCAGACCAACATCCCAAACCCAAACCGACCCTGGCCACCTAAACCCAACTCCCTGACCTGGCCCTACCCCACGCCCTCGATCCTATCGCCCTGCACCCTGCTCCTCACCTCCCTCTCGTCTAGATCCTCGCCACAAGACACCTTCGCGATCACTGCCAAAGACCTTCATGACGCCACGCCTGGCGCCTCCTCCTTTGACCCTCCTTAGCTTAGTCGCCAGCATGCGCGCCACCACCGGCCGCCGAACTCTCCCACTTGTGCCTCCTTCCTGGAGCTCCTTCGTTCCGCCGCCAGGAGCCCCTGCCTTGCCGGCCCATCCCCGAGCCGCCGCAGCCAGGCGCTGCCCCGGACCTGCTCCTCCCGTGTTCGCTGCCCCTCTCCGGCAACCTCGTCTCCAAGCCCTGACCTCGCCCCGGCCGTCCTGTATCCGCGATGCCTGCGCCACCTCGCCTTCTCTGGCTCCGGCTGCCGCCCCGAGCGCGTCTCTGTGTCGTCGGTACACGCCTCTAGCTGCGGGCTTGTCTGCCACCTCGCCTCCGTCCTGTTTGCTTCCGCTGCCCTGCTTCGCCTCAATACCTCGACCATGAGTCGGTGCAAGCTTCCTCTTGACACATCAACACCAACGCTTTTCAAGGTGGAGTGAATTTTGTGCGGGTCTGCAGTTTGTGGGTGCTGTTTTGTTTCGTCTGAGACCCGTTCGCTTGAAGCTTGATGGCCACCTCATAACTTTTGTTTGTTGTTTTCCCGTTGACAAGATCCCCATCAGGTTGCGATATGATCGTGTAACCGTTCCGCCACACGACGACGTCGGCAGGACCGTGGCACTCGAAAATGCCCAAACATAACAAGAAGCCGTACTAAGGGTGACATCGACAATTGAAGCCAATACATCGAGTTCTCCATCACGGAACCGAAGGCGTCGAGACCCTGAAGACCGATCCCGGTGAACCGAACCCCGTCGAACCCCTGAACCAAGATCTTCGACCGCCATGTGTGACCCCTATCTTATCCGCCCCTATTTTGTAATATAACATCTATCTTGTTGCATAATTAAATTTTCATACTTGCATACATATTGTGGGTGTTTGGGGGTATTTCGACATTCTCATAAATTAAATATGGAAACCATATGCGGGCGAATCTAGACTAATATTGGCCCCATTTAAATTTGTGTAGCGAACCGGTGATATATTTTTGCCTTAATAAGACAACATTTCAATTGCGGGGTATCTAAACAACTTGAACCATCTAAGTAAATGTCAGAACCCCGGTTCCGTTTAATATTGCTTGATCACATCGCATCTTTGCCATGTCATACATCATACATGCATCATGCCCGATCTTCTGCCGTAGTATTAAATAGTGCATCTGTTGTTTCTTCTAGTGCTTTGCTTCTTCACAGATTAGGCCGATGAGTTGATGCGAGTGTCGACCCGATCTTCGGATGAACATTCGACAATATTTTTAGGCGAGCATTCTCTCCCTTTCTACCTATCTTACTTTTATAGTATTTATTTCCTCCTGTTGATCTATTGCTATCTATGTTACGATGCTCTAGTTTTCGTACCCGTGATATCCCTTGCAGCCATTATATTGCCTTGGACACATCCTATTACCTTTTGTTTGGTAGATAGTTAGCCTTGCGAGTCGTAGTTGCTTGCACAGTTGTTGCTTCGTGCCGTCAATGTTCCACAGTTGTTGGAGAAATGTCGCATGTTTAATGTTGGAGATGATCATGGCTTTAATTATCGTTTAATAACTAAAATTGAAGTAGGTAAATAATGCAGAGGCACAGGTGAGCAATAGATGTTATTTAGTTTTTAACCGTCCACTTGTGTCCCGTAGGACCCCGAGTACTTGATACCCGTTCTTTGAATATTCGCACTATTCGCATGTGGGACCATGAATCCCCTTAGCCAGAGCTTGAGTCATATATTATTTCTTGGGGCCACAAACTAGTTTGGGGCTTTATTACTATCCTGTACTTATGCCATGCTTTACTGCTTTATTTACGATTGCGCGTGGAGCGCCTGTACTATTTAGGTAAGCGGAGTGTTTTCACGGAATCGACAAGCCCAGTCACACTTTCGGGTTCCCAGTCTTTCAACTCTCTTTCTTGCTACCCAGCCTTGCTAGCCAAGAACCTGTTTTGAGAAGGCACACTTCTCATGTTTCCAAAATCCTTTGAACAAAAACTTTTTGCCACTTGTGTCCACCATATCTACCTAGTATCATTGTTGCTATTCCTAGCAAATTCTCAAGTTTCATCTACCTTTCAAATTAAAAAGTATTTTGTTATGTGAAAACTAGTTAGTAAAGCTCTCACGAACTTGATGGCACACTTTATTTCTTGCCCCTAATAAACTTGAACCATTGTGAACATCGAAGTTGTATATGCTTGCATCTATATGTTGGAATTAGCAGAACCATGCTGTCATGGGGAACGTTTTCAACATTGCACGTGTACCCTGTACACAGTTGATATCATGCTCTTTTGTCTATGGATGTCAACGGTGTGAAATAAAGAGGGAACTTGTAAGTCCATGGATTTTGTATTTTGTGTTAGAGAAACGCCTAGGCCGCTAGCCTAAGCCATGCTTAATCATGGTGGAAACTTGCAGAATCACCATAGTGAGTCATCTATGAAGCATCCTCATTAAAAAGCTATGCATATGGTAAATAAAAAGATTGCTGAGATGCTCATTGTCTGCCTGCCTTGTCATTTTGGTTATGGGAAAGCTCCTGTACCATGTGCAAGGGGTACCCCATTGGCGGTTCTCAATGATATGCAAATACTTACAATGACAAGAACTTACCTGGGCCCAAAGTTGAGTATGCATGAGGAGTGGCCCTCGTATTCAAGGGACATGAGATTTCCAACTTATATTTCGTCAAGCATATACTCTATCTTTGTTCACTTTAACCTTAATCATCTCCAGATGCTTATGATAGGGGCAATGAGGGCTCAAAGCTAGTAAGTACCATAATCTTTTGGAAGGTCTTTATGACTTGTAATCCCTGCTACCCTCTGTAAAGGTACCTTCCTCTCTATCTCCAGCAAGCATTTGAGTTGTTGTGTTTCAAGCATTCATATGGTGATTTATTCAATCATGTTCTTTATCTTCCTTGTTTGCACAGAACTCTTATCTATTGAGTATTACTTTGAAAGCCTTCACTTGTGAAAAACATTTTTGAGCAAAGAGTGCTCCTGCTTTGAAACTTCTACAAAAAGCTTTTGTGAAACTGTTTGCCAGGTGTTCTCTGACCAAGAACAAGTTTGCCAATTCCAATTATGATTTATCTTTATGCATCTCTATTGTGACTGTTGTACTTGGTTGCAAGCTAAGTTATATAATGGTGAGTTCTTTTCTTCTATGAGTTGTGCAAAGGTAAGTGTGATGCTTCTTGTTCATATTCTTTTATCGACACTTCACTCCATAAACCCGTGGACATGTTTACTGAGCTCAGTATTCGCTTGGGGACAAGCGAAGTCTAAGCTTGGGGGAGTTGATACGCCCAATTTGCATCAACTTTCTATATCATAATTTGCCTCTATTTATTGATATTTGTCTTATTATGAGGTATCACTTATGGATTTTTCATCTGTTTATGCATGTTGGATGATTCCTGGAGGATGGACTGCTGAAGTCTGGATTCTGATGGAAAAGAAGGCGTTTCGATGCAATTTCGCGAAGATCAGAAAAATATGGAAACATATTATTTACCAGAAGACGAAGGAAGCCAGAGGAGGGACAAAGTGGGGCCTCAGGGGGCCCACACCCCCTAGGCGCGGGCCCACCTGACCCCGCACCTAGGGCAGGTGTGGCCCACCCGCCCGGCCTCTGACTCTGCCCCTTCGCCTATATCTTCTCTACGAAACCCTAAGGTTCGGGGGGCGGCCATAGATAGATTTCTGCCGCCTTTGGGGGGCGGAAAACACCGAGAGATAAAGACCTCTCCGGCAGATAGATTTCTGCCGGGGAAATTTCTTCCCGGAGAGGGGAGAACGTCGCCATCAACACCATCATCAATCTAGGCTTCATCGGGATCATCATCATCATCCACACCATCATCTCCACCAGCACCATCATCACCACTCCGTCCCGCTGTAACAATTGTATTGGATCTTGCAGTAGTTCTTAGGGGAAACTTTCTCGGTGTTGATTACTATTGTAGTTGATGCTTGTGAGTGGAACCATTGGATTATTGTTTATGTTCAGATTGTTATCCATTATCATATCATCTTTGATCTTGATCCATATGATGTCTTGTGAGTAGTTCGTTTAGTTCTTGAGTACATGGGAGAAGTCATGTTGTTAGTACTGAATCTGTGATGAGTTATTATTGAATGGTTTAGTATTTAAGTTATGGTGCTATTCTTCTAGTGGTGTCATGTGAACGTCGACTACATGGCACTTCACCATTTATGGGCCAAGGGGAATGCATTGTGTATTTGGCTACTAATCATGGGGTTGCCGGAGTGACAGAAACCTAAACCCCCGTTAGGACACCTTTGCACAAGGGAGTGTAGGATCTCAGAGTTTAAGGTTGTGGTTAGATTTATATCTTAATTACTTTCATGTAGTTACGGATGTTTGTAGGGGGTTTAATCACAAGTATGTATTAGTCCTAGGAAGGGTGGTATGTTAGCACAGGTTCACCCACACAACACTTACAAACACCAGAGAAGAGTACTCAGCTATTTGAAGCGAAAGCACTTGATAGAATTCCCATGTGTCCTCGAGAACGTTTGGTCCTTATAAGTGTTTCCACCGGCTTGTCCTTTGCTAAGAAAGGATTGGGCAACTTGCTCCGTTTGTTTGTTACTTCTGTTACTTGCTCTTTGTTTTGTTGCCTTGTTAGAAAACCACTAAAAATCCATTTGCTAAGTATTCACAGGGATTTCCTGCTCCATACCACTGTTCAGCACCTTCTGCTCCTCATTGAGATCGATAGTCCTATTTATCGAAAGTACTACGATACAACCCCTATACTTGTGGGTCATCAGTTACTACTGATGAAAATGTTAGACTATTTGCCCAACTTCATGCTAAGTGGGAAAGGGAAGTTGAAATTGATAGAAACAATAGTGTGTGCACCATCACCACCCATATGGGTGCCACTAAACCACAAGAAGTCCCTATTCCTCGTCCTACAATGCCTAAGGCCAATGATTCTACTACTAGTGATGCTAAGTTTGATTTTGATCTTGATGGTTGCAATATTTCTGAAGTGATTATGTTCCTGCAAAAACTTGCTAAAAGTCCTAATGCTAGTGATATGCATGTTGCTTTCACCAAACACATTACAGATGCTCTTGTTAAGATTAAGGGAGAGAAGTTAAAACACAAAGCTTATCTTCCTAGAAAAGTAGAAGATAGCTGGGAACCCATTATTAATATACAAGTGAATGACTTTGATCTCAAAGCTTCATGTGATCTTGGTTCTAGTGTCTCTATTATGCCTACGAAGATTTATAAAATGCTTGATTTTCCACCTTTGTAAGATTGTTATTTAAATGTCCCACTCAATGATAATGCTAAAAATAAACTCATGGGGAGTATTAATGATGTTCTCATTATGGTTAACAATGCTTATGTCCCTGTTGATATCTATGTTTTGGATGTTGAATACAATGCTTCTTGTCCTATTACTTTGGGAAGACCTTTTCTTAGAACAGTTGGTGCCATCATTGATATGAAAGAAGGCACCATAAAATATCATTTTCCATTCAAGAAAGGTATTGAACACTTCCCTATGAGAGAAGTTGCTTTTTGCTCCTCCTTTGAAAGCAAGGTTTGATGTTAATGCTTCCTCATTTGAAAATACTTGATTCTTCTTGCTTCTTGTGCCTAACTTAAAGGCGTTAAAGAAAAGTACTTGTTGGGAGATAACCCAAGAGTTTCCTTGAGTCTTGGTAGTTATTACTACTGTAATGACCTCTCCTTATCCTTTTTGTTTGCTTTTTGTGCCAAGAATGACCTCAAATGAGAGGGAAGTAAGATTTGGGGAGTTGCTGTCCCGAAACAGATTTCTGTCCTCCACCAAAAACAATAGTGAGGAGGCTCTGTAACTCGGATTGAGCTCAAACTTTCGAATACATCCCTCAGTATGTTGGCTAACTTTTGTTAGTTGAACACTTTTTTATTTGAGCAACAGAAGATGTTCGAAAAAAATCGTTTCTACCTACTGGTCTGTTTTGACAGATTTCTGCCATTATTTGCATTTGCTTCTTATTGATTCATTTTTGAGCTCTCTTCAGGTAAATTGAGTTTATTTTAAGGAGTTACTACAGTAGCTTGTGTTTTTAGTGAAAAGCCTTGCTGTTTCAAAGCTTTGCTAGTGGTCTAATATCTTTTGAATAATCTAATGTTGCTAATGAAGATTGTGTGAAGTTTTGTATGAAGGAAAAATTTGAGGTGTAGAGAGAGAATGATGCAATAAGATGAAGAATGGATAAAAGCTTAAGCTTGGGGATGCCACCATGGTGTCACCCCAAGAAATATCCAAGAGGTACAAGCATCAAATCTTGGTTCTAGTGTCTCTATTATGCCTAGGAAGATTTATGAAATGCTTGATTTTCCACCTTTAGAAGATTGTTATTTGGATGTCCACTTATTGAATATTCTAAGAAGAAACTCATGAGGAGTATTAATGATGTTCTCATTATGGTTAACAATGCTTATGTCCCTATTGATTTCTATGTTTTGGATGTTGAATACAATGCTTCTCGTCCTATTACTTTGGGAAGGCATTTTCTTAGAAATGTTGGTGCCATCATTGATATGAAAGAAGGCACCATTAAATATCAATTTACATTCAAGAAAGGTATTGAACACTTACCTTTGAGGAGAGAGAAGTTGCTTTTTGCTCCTCCTTTGAAAGCAAGGTTTGATGTTAATGCTTCTTCATTTGAAAATACTTGATTTCTTGCTTCTTGTGCCTAACTTAAAGGCGTTAAAGAAAAGTACTTGTTGGGAGATAACCCAAGAGTTTCCTTGAGTCTTGGAAGTTATTACTTTAGTAATGACCTCTCCTTATCCTTTTTGTTTGCGTTTTGTGCCAAGAATGACCTCTAATTATAGGGAAGTAAGTATGGGGAGTTGATGTCCCGAAACAGATTTCTGTCCTCCACCATAAAAATTCGTGAGGAGTCTCTATAAGTCGGACTGAGCTGAAAATTTACGAATAAATCCCCCAGTATAAAGGAAAATTTTAGGTGTAGAGAGAGAATGATGTAATGAGATGAAGAATGGACAAAATCTCAAGCTTGGGGATGCCACCCCGGTGTCACCCAAAGAAATATCCAAGAGGTATAAGCGTCAAAGCTTGGGGATGCCCAAGGCATCCCCTTCTTCATCAATAAAAAGCTCAGGTCTTTTTAGACACTTCATTTTTATTGTTTCATACATTGTTGTGTTGTTCTTGGAGCGTATTAGTTTTTGTTTGCTTTAATTAGTTTGTTTAGTTTGCTTGAATAAAGTAGTTTGGACCCCCGTTCTCGATGTGTTGTTTCAAATAAGTTGATTGGTGTTGGAAAGGAGTAGAAGGTTCTTGCTTGAAAGTGCAAGAGGAGCTTGCATTGACTGTGACTTAGACTTTAGCATGTCATGCTAGGTGTTGTTTTCACCTCATGCTTGGTAATTATTGCTGTAGCATGACTTGTTCCAAACAATTGGGATTTCTTAGTGTGCCTTAAAGGAATCATGTGTTGTTTTAGCATGCAAAAGCATAGTATTGTGGTATTCTCCTTTGATGCTTTGTTTGGGTTGACTTAGCACATGCTCAAACCATGTTATGACTATGAACAAGTCACCATAGCCTCTATAATCATTTAGTCCTTGACTTGTAGTACCACTCTATGCTTTGATTAGTAATGTTTTGTCGCTCTGCATGATTATGGCCATTATTGCTCTCTTAGTTGGTTGCTCCCAGTCTTGTGCTAGCCTCCACTTGTATGAGTAAGCTCTACTCATGCTTCCAACTCCCAAGAAACCAGTTATTCCAATGTCCACTATAAATTCCTATGTATGGTGTGTTACACCATTCCAAGTATATTCTTGTTTTCAGCTATCTTCCAATTAAAGAGTATTTTTTTTATGTGAAAACTTAGTGATTAAAGCTCTCACGAACTTGATGGCACACTTTATATTCCTTGCCCCTAATAAACTTGAACCATTGTGTCATCTAAGTTGTATATGCTTGCAATTATACGTTGGAATTAGTAGAACCATGTTTTCATGGGTAACGCTTTCAACATTGCACTTGTACTTTGTACACAGTTGATCGCTATTTTGTCTATGGATGTCGCCGGTGTGAAATAAAAAGGGAGCTTGTAAGTCCATGGATTTATGTATTTTGTGTTAGAGAAACGCTTGGGCCGCTAGCCTAAGCCATGCCTAATCATGGTGGAAACTTATAGCATCACCATAATGAGAAATCTATGAAGCATCCTCAATAAAAACCTATGCAAATAGCAAATAAAAAGATCGCTGTGATGCTCATTGTCTGCTTGCCTTATCATTTTGGTTATGGGATAGCTCCTGTACCATGTGCAAGGGGTACCCCGTTGGCGGTTCTCTATGATACACATGTACTTACTATGACAAGAACTTACATGTGACTAAAGTTGAGTAGCATGAGGTGAGGCCCGTGTATTCAAGGGACATGTGACGAGGTTTAATCTCGTCAATGCCCATTGTTATGGACTTGGGTTTTGGAGAAGATGGGGATGCTGGAGATCGTGGCACGGTTAACAGACAAGCAACCAGGGGACACGAGATTTACCCAGGTTCAGGCCCCCGGAGGGAAAACCCTACTCCTGCTTGTCTGCTCTTGATTACGGCGGAACCGAAGATTACAGGGTGCGCAGATTCGATCTGGCATGGATGCGTGTGCAAAAGTATGAGTCGAGAGATCTAGAACGTGCCCTCCTGGCCTTTATATAGACTCAGGCAGGTCCCGGGCATAGTCCTAGTCGGTTACAAGTTCTAGGGTTTTACCCCTTTGAATTTCCTATCTCCGCTAGACTTGTTCTCCAAGGATCCGAAGGCGTCATGGGCCTTGGCCACCCGAAAATCTTCATGGGCCAGCGTATATCTGCTGTGGGCCTTCCTTGGGCCGGACTAGGTATGCTGAAGTCATGTACCCGTAGGGTATAACCATGTCAACATGAGATTGCCAACTTATAATTTTTCAAGCATATACTCCATAGTTTGTTCACTTTAACCTCAATCACTTCAAGATGCTTATGATAGGGGCAATGAGGGATAAAATCTAACCAATACCATAATTTTTGGATGCTCTTTTTGAAACTTGAAATCCCTGCTTCCCTTTATGAAGGGCCTTTCATCCACTATTATATTGAATCTCCACCTTCTACCTTTAGGCATCAGTTAAGAGAGCATAATTGCCATTTTTAGTTCTATGTGCAGTGTCCCAAAACTTATTGATTGATGCATATTGTTGATATTGCTTGTTCTTGTGCTATTTGTATCTAGTCACTCTTATGAACTTTGAAGGTGTCCTATGCATCTATTTGCTACTCCATGAGGGACAAGCTGAATGCCACTATGCCATGTTTTCTGTATGTGAAACAAACAAACGTTTTTCAATGCATGTTATTCATGATCTTTGTTTGTAGCCTTTCATGTTGCATGCATAGATACTTTGTCTTATTGTTAGAACTCCATATTTCATGCACATGTTTAGAGTTCTTTGATCCCAGCTTTCAATGCTTGCAAATGGTTTGATCTTGGTTTTAATGGTGCATGTCACCTCAAAAATTATTCTTTTATCACTTACCTACTCGAGGACGAGTAGGAGTTAAGCTTGGGGATGCTTGTTACGTCAGAAACGTATCTATAATTTTTTATGTTCCAAGCTTGTTTAGTATCTACTTTGCTTTGCTTTGTCCACACTTTGAGGTGCTTTTCATATGTTTTATGGTACTAACCTATTAACAAGTTGCCACAGTGCCAGTTGCCTGTTTTCTACTATTTTTGGTTCCAAAAAAGCTAGTAAGGAAATATTCTCGGAATTGGACGGGACAAAATCCAAAGTCAATATTTCACTAAGGAGAACACGAAGTCCAGAGGAGAGACGGAGGTGCGCCATAGGGCGGCTCCACCCCAAGGCACGGCCTAGGGTGGGCCTGCACCTAGGTAGGGTGTGGGCCCACTGCCCGCCTCCCAGACTTGCTTCTTCACATATAAGAAGCCCCGATGCCTAAACCCTAAGCACCCGATCAATATTCCACGAAACCGTCTGTAGCTGCCGCTACCATTGTCCCTAGATTGGGGGGATTTGAAGCTCTTCCCGGCACCCTGCCAAAGGGGAGATCATCCTGGAGGCCTTCTTCTTCATCATGCCAGCCACCAGTATGAAGCGTGAGTAGTTCCACCTTGGACTACGGGTCCATGTAGTAGCTATATGGTTGTATCTCCTCCTTGTGCTTTCATGTCTAGATCTTGTGAGCTCCGTTCATGATCAAGATCTCATCTATTTGTAATCATGCATGTTGTGTTTGGCGGGGATCCGATGGATATTGAGATTACTATGTCAGATTGATTAATGGTTTTGTCTTATTGATTCTATCATGTTTGTGTTGTTTGTGATCTTGCATGATCTAGTAGCTATCTTGGCCAAGTAGTTGCTAGTGACTCCAAGAGGGGGTATTTATGCTCTATAGTGGGTTCATGCCTCTATTTAATCAAGGGAAGTGACAGAAATCTTTAAGGTTGTAAATGTGTTGTTTCCACTAGGGGGAAAACAACGGTTTCTTATTCATGGAACAAGTGGATTGTTTACCTTACACACTTTGCTTAAACAGTTGTCTGTTGCATGCAACTTAATACTGGAGGAGGTTCGGATGATAACCCAAAGGTGGACTTCTAGTCATAGATGCAGTTGGATGGCGTTCTATGTATCTTATTGTGTTACCCAATCGAATCGCATAGGATCTTTATGTCTAGTATTGCATTGTTATGCCTTGCTCAGTCCTGTCAATTTCCCTGTTGTAATTTGTTTACCCAACATGCCATGTTTGTTTATCTAAGGAGAACACCTCTAGTGAACTATGGACCCCGGTCCTATCTTTATCATTGATACATCTTCCACTGTTACTGTTTACTTGCTGCACCTATTTTCACCTTCCACACCATACAATTAATCCTTTGTTACAACAACCGGTGAGATTGACAACCACACTGTTAGTTGGGGCAAAGTCTTGAGTTTGTGTTGTGCAGGTTTCCATGTTGATTGCAACCCCTTTGAGACGTTTCCGTCCTTCTACTGGTTCGATAACCTCAGTTTCTTACTGAGGGAAGACTTGTTGCTGTGCTACATCACACCTTGCTCTTGGGGTTTCCCGACGAAGCGCTCCCACGTTAACAAAGCGCCAACAACCATTTGTACCTACACAAAGCCACAACACTGATCATACAAGTTTCTTTTTAAGTTTTGCAAGACCGCCTATGCAAATCATATTTTAACTATAGTGTGTGGGAGAGACAGCCATACTCTTATGCAAAGCTAGTTGCATGTCTAGTGCAGAACCGGTCTCTGTGCATGGACACGTAAAGTTGGTTCACACAGATTCATCCCAATATACCGCAAAATCCAAAGTACACGTTGGAGGATGGCAACAAGAAGATTAGACTCCCACGAAATAGATTGTGTTGTAACCATACCGACATCTATGAATAAGTCAAGGCTTTGATACCATTGATGGGATTGTATCATGGAAAACAAAAGGATTCTACAAGAAGCAAATAGAACCAAGATCCAATGTACAAGATGGTAGAAACGAGAAGTATTAGATCTATATATCCTTGTAGAACATGAGCAAAAATGATGTAGAGATCATGGATAATATAGTAGTACTTGTTCGTGATCCGATCCAACACCGCACGAACGACACCTACTAGTTGCTCACATGTACAGCTTGATATCCCCTCCTCCTAGATCCAACAAGATGAGGTGGAGAGGTGTATGTGATCAATCCTGGTTGCATGACGATATGGTGGTGGGAATATGGTGGAACAACAGCAGAGCTTCGCTAAATGTCTATGAAGAGGAGAGAGAGAAGAGTGGGAGGGAGGCGATGACCAGTGCTTGAGGGTTTACGCCCATGCCCTTCCCTCCCTCTTATATAGTCATGGGGCAGCCCAAATTTCCCATCATCCAAGATGGGGGGTGTCGAGCAAAGGAGGGGAATCTCACCCCATACACTCTCCCTATGGTCCCTCTAGAGGGTTTTGGCCCATTGGCCTAGGGGATTATTTCTCCTTGGCCCACTTAGGCTTGAGGTTACTCCACCCAGGTACATGTGGCCCCTTGTGGGTAGGTGGTTCCCACGGACCTTGGGAATCTTCTAGAAAATTTTGGTACAATACTAAAATCTTTCTAAACTTTTACAGAACCTAGCAATCACCTTCCTATATATTGTATTTACCTATGGACCATTCCGAAGCTCCTCGTGATCTCCAATATCACAATCGAGACTCTAATCAAAATTTGATATAAATATATTAATATCTCATTGTACCCTATCAACATCAAATAGTAAGTGTGTGACCCTACGGATTCGAGAATATGTGTAGAAGACCGAGACAACCTCCCAAATCAATAACCAATAGTGGGACCATGAATTTCCATAATGGTTCCCACATATTCTACGAATATCTTTCATCGATCTAACCACAATGTCAAGGATTAAAACAATCTTGTATTCAATTATCTTTGTCTCGCGTATATTAGTTTCCCAAGATTCAATTGTCGGTATCACCATATCTAGTTTAGTGTCGTTATTGACAAGATCTCTTTACTCATTTCGTAATACAATATCCCCGTGCCTAAATTCATTAGTCACATTCTTACAAGTTACATGATGTTGTGTTACCGAGAGGGCCCGTAGATATCTCTCTATCACATAGAGTGACAAATACCAGTCTTGATCCATGCAATCCAAGAACACTAGTACAAAACGACACTATGGACACATGTCAAAACACTCATCGGAAATGGTGAATCGTTACGTTGCTAGACACTCGTCACTGATGTGGAGGGTTCTATGACAACTAAGGTGATGATCATTGACAATACTAAATAGGTTACATGTATAATTAGAAACCATTATTTAAGTTTTATACATCAACTACAGAGGTTTGTCATAACCGTTTCTCATAAGGGTTACATGACACACAAAAAAGGACGGTGTGGCCTGCTGCGGTGTTGACAGAGCACCCCTCCTGCGACCAGACAACTGTCGGTTCATCATCGTCTTCCTATTCTCCATTTTGTACAAAAGATCATGTGGGGACACCAGCTTTAGTGCACCATGGATGGAGCCCCTCTCCTATGTCTTCATGGAGGCATGATGGTCTCTAGTCTTCCTCCTCGCCCTGTAGGACATACATGACATACACATTTCATTAAACCAGTTTCGGTCATGAACATAGCTAATTACAGTAAAAGTATCTACATAACTAGATCAATGATAATTTAGCTACAGTTTAATCACGTACATAGCAAATTAAAATTCAATCATGTACATAGAAAATTACAACTAATTACTCTAAATAAATTACTAAATCAATGGTAATTTAGCTACAGTTTAGTCATGTTTTTTTAAAAGGGAAATAAGACCCCAACCTCTGCATCGGTTGATGCACATAGACTATTATTTAAAAATTCAACATCCGAAAGTATTACAATTCAAGGATCACTTAAGATCGATACATGGATCAACCAATAAAAAATATGAAACAAGTGACTAAACATCATGCTTCAGTCTACTAGAAGGCAGCCAAACGGACTGACTGAAGATGTGACCAGCAACCATCAAGAGACGGCTGCACCCAGTAGCCATGATATCCCACCCATATGGATAACCTGCAAAACATTGGAAGTTTTTGTTTTATTAAATGTAATATCATTTATGCATCTCCAAATAGACCAACATAAGGCTGAAACACCGATGTGAATTCTAGCCTTAGATGGTTTATTGACACCATTCAACTAATTCTCAAACATGTACGTTACATTGGGGTAGATTGTATGCAAAATGAATAATACTCCATAAAAGGCGAGCAAAAGGGAAAGATATAAACAAATGTTCTATGGTTTCCTGTGACCCATAGAAACAACACTTACTACACCCTACCCAATTCCTTTTAACCAGATTATCCTTTGTGAGAAGCACTTTATTATTCAGGAAACACTTAATTTTTTGATCTTGAGTGGGATCTTTTGTTGGAGATATGCCCTAGAGGCAATAATAAAAGAAGTTATTATTATATCTTTGTGTTTATGATGAATGTTTACATTCATGATATAATAGTATTAACAAGGAAACATTAATACTTGTGTGATTTGTAAACTTAATTTGAAGTCCCTAGTAAAGCCTCTATATAATACTAGCTTGTTGGTTAATAGATGATTGTGGTTTACCTATCATGAATATTGAAATGTTATTAACAACAAGATCATATCGTTAGGAGAATGATATGATGGACATACTCCTATAGATAAGCGTAGCATAAAGATCAAGTCATTTTAATAGTTCAATTGCTATATGCTTTCTGATACATAGTAATCTAATTCCTTCAACCATGAGATCATGCATATCACCTTTACCGGATGGATGCTTTGATGACATCAAACACCACACCGTGAATCGGGTGGCTATAAAGGTGGCATTGAGTGTTAGGAAAGTATTGGTTGAAACACATGGATCAAGAGTGGATTTGTCCATCCATATGTGGATCGATATACTGGGCCCTCTCGGTGAGATGTCATCCAATTAGCTTGCAAGCATGTGACTGGCTCACAAGGGAGCACATATCACGGGAACGAGAAAAGAGTACTTATCGGTAATGAGGTTGAACTAGGTATGCAGAGATACCGATCATAACCTCGGATAAGTAAACTATCGTGAGACAAAGGGAAATTGATATCGTATGTAAGTGGTTCATTCGATCGCAAAGTAATCGAGAAATATGTGGAGCCATATGAATTTCCAGATTCCTCTATTGGTTATTGTTCGGAGAAGTGTCTCGATCATGTCCGCATAATTCACGAACCGTAGGGAGACACACTTAAGGATTCGACGTTGTTTGAGTAGTTATGGAATGATGAGAAAGAGACCGAATGTTGTTCAGAGTCCCGGATGGGATCCGGGATATCACGAGGAGATCCGGAATGGTCCGGAGAATAAGATTCATATAAGGAAAGTCCCGTTTCGGAGTTGGGGAATGATTCCGGTGTTTTCATCGGGAATGTTCTAGAATGTTCCGGAATGTCCGGCACTCCGGAGGGGAAGGGTACATGGATGTGTTGTATCAAGTTGGTATGATTGCATCATGTACTAAGTGTCATCGCTGTTCCAAATAAAGGATTAATTCAAATCCTAGTTTGAAAAGTCAAATAGCTAAATTGAAAAGTCAAACGGCTAAATTTGGAAAGTGGAAAAGAGGAGGACAGGGAAACTGAGTTGGGAGGAGAGTCCTCCTCCCCCAAGCAGCGCACCACCCAAGCCGAGTTGGGGAGGGACTCCACCTCCCTTGGCCGGCCCTCCACCTATATAAGGAGGGCAGGGGCTCCTCCTAGCACACACAAGTCCCTCTCCTCCAAACCCTAGCTTGGCGCCACCACCTCCTGCAGCTGCCGCCGCCTCCTAGGGTTGCCCTAGCCGCCGACTTGGGGTGCCCCAAACCCTAGCCGCCGGCTCTAGCACCTCCTCCTTGGTGTGTCTAAAACCTAGATCGCCGAGGAGCTCTCTCATACTCCACCATACTCGCTCCGGCTTAAGGCGAAGCCCTGCGAGATCTCCCCTCTACTTCCGGTACCACATGCCTTGCCGGAATCGCGAGGAGAGTGCTACAACCTCCGCTGCCTGGAACAAGGGAGAGGAAGGTCTTCGTGAAAATTTAACGTAGACTGATCATGGGAGCGCTGCCGCAACGCAGCGCCGGAAGGATCGTCCACGCGATCTTGAGATCGGGAAGAGTACGACTACATCACCCACGAGAATCCGCTCTCGTTAAACACTTTGGAATCTTCGAGGGTGAGTTATTCCATCGACTCGTTGCTACAATCTAATAGATAGATCTTGGCTTGTTTGTTTGTATGCGGTAGAAATTTTTTGTTTTCCATGCTACGAAACCCTACAGTGGTATCAGAGCCGTGTCTATATGTAGATCTGTTGCACGAGTAGAACACAATGGTCATTGTGGGCGTTGATGCTTTTATTGTCGATTGCTTCTTGTGTACTTTGCATCTTGCGGGATGTTGGGATGAAGCGGCCCGGGCTAACCTTACATGACATCGTTCATGAGACTTGCTCCACGCTTGACATGCAACTTGTATTGCATAAGTGGCTTTGCGGGTGCTTGTTTCTCCTAGCATAGTTAAGATCCAATTTACAACGGGTGATTAACAATACTAGTATCAATGTTGTGGTTCTTGTTCATAAGTTAGAACGACACTTATTGAAAGCCCCAAAACCACGTAAAACATGCAAAGAAAGTAGAGGCGTCTAACTTTGTTTTGCAGGGGTGTGCTATGATGTGATATGGCCATGATTGTGAATATATTTGATGTATGCAATGTTCCTTATTGTAAGTTGGCAACCGGCAGGAGCCATATGGTTGTCTTTAATTTATGTTAAGACCCGCGTGTCTATTCAAAGTAGTTGTAATAGTTGAAGCCGGTGGACGACAACCATGGAGAAGCGTCATTGACCTTGATGCAATGACGGTGATGATGGAGATCATGTTCGTGCTAGAAGATGGAGATCGGAAGTACAAACAAGAAAGGCCATATCATATCACATAATATGAATTGCATGTGATGTTAATCCTTTATGCATCTTGTATTGCTTAGTAGACAACGGTAGCATTATAAGATGATCCCTCATGCACATGAATTTCAAGTCATAAAGTGTTCACCCTTAGTTAGCACCGTTGCTAAAGCTTGTTGTTTCGAAGCACCACGTGATGATCGGGTGTGTTAGATTCCGCAAGTGTATACAACGTGAGCAAGCCAGATTTGCTCATGCGGAAACTAAGGTTTGATCTTGACGAGCCTAGCATGTACATACATGGTCTCGGAACACGGATCACCGAAAGGTAAAGCATGAATCATATAGTAGATATGATGAACATGTCGATTGTTCGCCATTGAAACTATATCAACTCTCGTGATGATCGGTGTTGATGTGGTGGATTTGGTTCGTGTGATTACTAAGACAATGAGAGGGATATTGTTTTGAGTGGGAGTTCACCTAGATTAATTTTAACATTATTTGAACTCAATTTGTCATAAACTTAGTCTAAACTATTGCAAATATGTCGTAGATCAATGGCAGCCCCTACCATCAATTTTAATGCGTTCCTAGAGAAAGAAAAGTTGAAAAACAATGGAAGCAACTTCGCGGATTGGTTCCGCAATTTGAGGATTGTCCTCACAGCTGGTAATTTGACCTATGTGCTGGATGCACCGCTGGGTGACCCGCCTGCAGCTGATGCTTACGATGAAGTAAAGAATGTTTACCTCACTCGGAAGACTCAGTACTCCACAGTTCAGTGTGCTATCTTGTATGGTTTAGAATCGGAGCTTCAGAAAAGGTTTGAGAATTCAGACCCATATGATATTGTCGAGGATCTCAAATTGATCTTTGAGACTCATGCGGCAATTGAAAGCTATGAGGCTTCTGAAAAGTTCTTTAACTGCAAGATGGAAGAGGGACTCGTCGTGAGCATGTGCTTAAGATGTCTGGGCACGCAAACAAACTTCAAAGCTTGGGTTGTGATTCCCAATACTTTGGGGATTTACCGTGTCCTCCAATCACTACCACCAAGTTACAAGAACTTTGTGATGAACTACAACACGCAGAACATGAACAAGACATTGTCAGAACTCTTTGCCATGTTGAAGTCTGCAGAAGTGGAGATCAAGAAAGAGCACCAAGTGTTGTTGGTCAATAAGACCACCAAATTCAAGAAAGGCAAGTCTAAGCAGAAGGGACACTTCAAGAAGGGTGGTAAGAAAGTTACCACGCCTGACGAAGAAGACCAAGGCTGGACCTAAGCACGATCTTGAGTGCTTTTCTGCAAGGGAGAAGGTCCTTTGGGCGGAATTGCCCAAAGTACTTGGCGGATTTGAAGAAGCGGCAACATCAAGAAGAAAGGTATATCGATATACATGTTATTGATGTGTATCTCA
The DNA here is from genome assembly GCA_023614405.1 of Avena insularis. Taxonomy (NCBI): domain Eukaryota; kingdom Viridiplantae; phylum Streptophyta; class Magnoliopsida; order Poales; family Poaceae; genus Avena; species Avena insularis. The sequence goes on along the minus strand of CM042697.1, from coordinate 370,221,358 downwards.
CTAGTACTCGTAGTAGTGCCGGGTATTTGAATCTGGTTCGGTTGCTCATATTTGTAACTTTCGAACAGGTCTTTGCGAATAAGCGGAAGCTAGCGAAGAACGAGGTGACGATGCGCGTTGGAAACGGATCAAAGGTTGATGTGATCGCGGTCGGCACGCTACCCCTTCATCTACCATCGGGATTAGTTTTATACTTAAATAATTGTTATTTGGTGCCTGCGTTAAGCATGAACATTATATCGGGATCTTGTTTATTGCGAGACGGTTACTTGTTCAAATCCGAGAATAATGGTTGTTCGATTTATATGAGTAATATGTTTTATGCACATGCACCTTTGATAGATGGTCTATTCTTATTGAATCTCGATAGTGGAAATACACATATTAATAACATTGAGGCTAAACGTTTGAAATCGAGCGATAACTCGACCTATATGTGGCCTTAATCGTCTTGGTCACATTGGAGTGAAGCGTATGAAGAAACTCCATTCCGATGGACTTCTTGAATCACTTGATTTCGAATCACTTGAAAGATGCGAAGCATGTCTGATGGGAAAAATGACTAAGACTCCATTTTCTGGTATGATGGAGCGAGCTGCGGACTTGTTGGAAATCATACATACCGATGTGTGTGGTCCAATGAGTGTAGCATCGCGCGGTGGTTATCGTTATGTTCTTACCTTCATGGATGACTTGAGTAGATATGGGTATATCTATTTCATGAAACATAAGTCCGAAACTTTCGAGAAGTTTAAGGAATTTCAAAGTGAGGTAGAGAATCAACGTAACAAGAAGATTAAATTTCTACGTTCTGATCGTGGAGGTGAATATCTAAGTTACGAGTTTGGCGAGCATTTGAAGAAATGCGGAATACTTTCGCAGTTGACACCGCCGGGAACACCACAATGTAATGGTGTGTCCGAACGTCGTAATCGAACTCTCTTAGATATGGTTCGTTCTATGATGTCACTTACAGATTTACCGCTATCATTTTGGGGTTATGCATTAGAAACAGCCGCATTCACTTTAAATAGGGCACCATCTAAATCCGTTGAAACGACACCGTATGAATTATGGTTTGGGAAGAAACCTAGATTGTCGTTCCTTAAAGTTTGGGGGTGCGAAGCCTATGTAAAGAAGTTACAGCCGGACAAGCTTGAACCCAAAGCGGAAAAATGCATCTTCATAGGATACCCGAAGGAAACTATTGGGTATACCTTCTATCATAGATCCGAAGGCAAAATCTTTGTTGCCAAGAATGGATCCTTTCTAGAGAAGGAATTTCTCTCGAAAGAAGTGACTGGAAGGAAAGTAGAACTCGACGAGGTTGTCGAACCTTCTCTCGAAATTGCGAGTAGCGCAGCACCGGAAGAAGTTCATGTGGTTCCTGCACCAATAAGAGAGGAAGCTAATGATGATGATCATGAAACTTCGGTTGAAGTTGCTACAGAGCCTCGCAGGTCCACGAGAACTCGTACCACTCCAGATTGGTATGATCCTGTTATGAGTGTCATGTTGGTGGACAACACCGATGACCCTGAGACATATGAGGAAGCGATGATGAGCCCAGATTCCAATAAATGGCAAGAAGCCATGAAATCCGAGATTGGATCCATGTACGAAAACCAAGTGTGGACTTTGGTGGACTTACCGGATGGTAGGAAGGCATCGAGAACAAATGGATCTTCAAGAAGAAAGCAGATCTTGATGGTAATGTTCTGTCTATAAAGCTCGACTTGTGTAAAGGGTTCGACAAATTCAAGGAGTTGACTACGATGAGACTTTCTCACCAGTATCGAAGCTAAAGTCTGTGAGGATTATGTTAGCAATCGCTGCATATTACGATTATGATATATGGCAGATGGATGTCAAAACAGCATTCCTCAATGGAGACATTGATGAAGAGTTGTATATGATGCAACCCAAAGGTTTTGTTGATCCTAAAGATGCTAACAAGGTATGCAAACTTCAACGGTCCATCTATGGATTGAAGCAAGCATCCCGAAGTTGGAATCAACGTTTTGATAAGGTGATCAAAAGTTTTGGTTTTATACAAACTTATGGAGAAGCTTGTATTTACAAGAAAGTGAGTGGGAGCTTTGTAGCATTCTTAATACTATATGTGGATGACATATTATTGATTGGGAATGATGTGGACCTTCTTAATAGTGTCAAGGAATATTTGAATAATAGTTTTTCAATGAAAGATCTTGGCGAAGCAGCTTACATATTAGGCATAAAGATTTATAGAGATAGATAGAAACGCCAAATATCATTGTCACAGATTACATATTTGTACAAAGTTCTAAAGAAGTTTGGAATGGAAGATAGCAAGAAAGGGTTCTTGCCCATGTTGCTAATCGACCTTGAGTACAACTCAAAGTCCGACATCGGAGAAGATAGAGAAAGGATGAGTAAGACTCCTATGCCTCACCATAGGATCTCTAATGTATGCCATGCTATGTACTAGACCCGACATTGCATATGTTGTTAGTTTAACTAGCAGATATCAAAGTGATCGAGTGGATCATTGGACAATGATCAAAACATCCTTAAGTACTTGAGAAGAACTAAGGATATGGTTCTTTCTTATGGAGGTGATGAACAGCTCGTTGTTAATGGGTACACCGATGCTAGTTGGAACACCGATCCGGATGATTCTAAATCACAATCTGGATACGTATTTATTTTGAATGGTGCAGCAGTTAGCTGGAGGAGTGCAAAGCAAAGCGTTGTGGCGAGATCTTCAACTGAATCGGAATACATGGCTGCTTCGGAGGCTTCACAAGAAGCGATATGGATGAAAGAGTTCATTAGAGAGCTTTCGATCGCAAAGTAATCGTAGAAATATGTGGGAGCCATATGAATTTCCAGATTCCTCTATTGGTTATTGTTCGGAGAAGTGTCTCGATCATGTCCGCATAATTCACGAACCGTAGGGAGACACACTTAAGGATTCGACGTTGTTTGAGTAGTTATGGAATGATGAGAAAGAGACCGAATGTTGTTGAGTCCGGATGGGATCCGGGATATCACGAGGAGATCCGGAATGGTCGGAGAATAAGATTCATATAAGGAAAGTCCGTTTGAGTTGGGGAATGATTCCGGTGTTTTCATCGGGAATGTTCTAGAATGTTCCGGAATGTCCGGCACTCCGAAGGGGAAGGGTACATGGATGTGTTGTATCAAGTTGGTATGATTGCATCATGTACTAAGTGTCATCGCTGTTCCAAATAAAGGATTAATTCAAATCCTAGTTTGAAAAGTCAAATAGCTAAATTGAAAAGTCAAACGGCTAAATTTGGAAAGTGGAAAAGAGGAGGAAAGGGGGAAACCGAGTTGGGGAGGGAGTCCCTCCTCCCCAAGCCGGTGCACCACCCAAGCCGAGTTGGGGAGGGACTCCACTCCCTCCCCTTGGCCGCCGGCCCCTCCACCTATATAAGGAGGGGCAGGGCTCCCTCCTAGCACACACAAGTTCTCTCCTCCAAACCCTAGCTTGGAGCCACCACCTCCTGCATTGCCGCATCCTAGGGGTTGCCCTAGCCGCCGACTTGGGGTGCCCCAAACCCTAGCCGGCTCTAGCACCTCCTCCTTGGTGTGTCTAAAACCTAGATCGCCGAGGCTCTCTCATACTCCACCATACTCGCTCGGCTTAGGCGAAGCCTGCGAGATCTCCCTCTACTTGGGTACCACGCCGTTGTCTCGGAATCGCGAGAGAGTGCTACAACCTCTGCTTGCTGGAACAAGGAGAGGAAGGTCTTCGAGTACCGAACGTGTGACCGATCATGGGGAGGCGTTCTTAACGCAAGCACCGGAAGGATCGTCTACGCGATCTTGAGATCGGGAAGAGTACGACTACATCACCCACGAGAATCCGCTCTCGTTAAACACTTTGGAATCTTCGAGGGTGAGTTATTCCATCGACTCGTTGCTACAATCTAGTAGATAGATCTTGGCTTGTTTGTTTGTATGCGGTAGAATTTTTTTGTTTTCCATGCTATGAAACCCTACATCTTTAATTTTCAAAGATATTTCTGAAGAAAGATCTTTATTTTCATTCATAAGGTCTTCATACATGAATTTAACTGAAAACACCCCGGATGATGTCAAGTTCCACATAAACTTATCATGGTCTAGCGACAACTGAATCATCATGAGTCTTTGACATAGGTGTATCCAAGCATTCCACTTATTACCAGTGAGTACTCTCCTGAATCCAATATTTCGGGGTACCATTGTTAAAACTTGTGCAACAGTCATATTGTTCTGTTGCACAATATTGTATAAGAATGGATATTGCTGTGCTAAAGGGGTGTCACCCAACCATGTATCCTCCAAAAACCTAGTATTTGAACCATTCCCAACATTGAAATGGCCTCTAGCAATGAACTCATTCTTTACCCTCATAAGTTCTTTCCAAAACGGAGAATCAGTCGGTTTCACTTGGACTTCAGCTAACATTTTCTGACTTAAATATTTATTGTCTAGTAGTTCTTGCCATACTCCCTCTTTGTTCAATAGTTTAAAAAGCCATTTGCTCAATAAATATTTATTTTTATTTTCCAAAACCTCAATTCCTATACCGCCATGATCTTTCGGTCTACAAATTATATTCCATTTTGTTAATCTATTTTTTCTTTTCATCACTTTGCTAAAAAAGAGACCTATAAAATCCCAATCGTTTCCTCACCCCCTTCAGAATCTCTAGAAATGATAGCATAAACATAGGTAAACTTGTCAAAACAGAATTGATTAGAACTAAGCGATCGTCATACGATAACATCTTTCCCTTCCAGCAACCCAACTTTCCTTCACATCGAGTTTCTACTGGATACCAATCTGGATTTTTAAGTTTTTCTATAGTGGATATTCACACCTAAGTACCTAAAATGCAAAGACCCAACCTGACAACCAAAATTTTGTTTCTACCATTGCTCTTCCTCTTTTGCTTTGCCAAAACAGAAAATCTTGCTTTTATGGAAGTTAATTTTTAACCCTAGAAGTTGTTCAAAGATACATAGTATTAATTTCATGTTCACACCCTTCCGTAGATCGTGTTCCATAAATAATATTATATCATCTGCAGATTATAGAGTTAAAACCCCTCCATCAACGAGATGTGGAATAAGTCCTCCAACTTGTTCATCCTCCTTCGCATGCAATTAGGATGGCTAACATATCTACAACTATATTAAAAGGCATTGGGGATAATGGGTCACCCCGTCTTAGACCCTTCCTAGTTTGAAAGTAATGTACAATATCATCATTGACGCGTATTCCAACACTCCCTCCCCGAACAAACTGCTCAATCAATTTGCACCACTCTTGCTGAAGGAAAGACCATTTTACTTTGTCATAAGCCTTTTCAGAGTAAATCTTAAACAAGACCCCATCCTTAGAAAATTACAATTTGATTATGTACATAGCAAATTACAGATAATTACTCTAAAGAAATAACTTAAACAGTGGTAATTTAGCTACAGTTCAATTACAAACATAGAAAATTACAGTCAATAGATCTTAAACTTTAATAGTGATATTAAATAGATCTGAAGCTACATTTAGAACTATAATATAGAAAAGTAGTGTAAATAATCTATAGTTTAATCATGCACATGGCAAATTAAGCTACAGTTGAATCATGTACTTAGAAAATTAAGGTAGGGTATTTACATTAGTCGAGATGGGCTCACTTTGCCGGCGATGTAGCTACCAGCCTCCTCCATCGGCGCCACCTCCTCTACACCCTGGCCCTCGCCGGGAAACTCATCGCCGAGCATAGATAGGACAAGGGCTGCCTGGAGGTTGGCATGGAAGACCGCATCCTTGGCTTACGTGATCTAGGAGACGAGGATGGACACATCCAGCTCCATTTGATCCTGATTACGGTTTGAATCGAATAGCTCCTTCTCGGAGAGAGAGATCCCACATACGACCTCCAGATTCCGTTTTTTGTATTCCTCCTACAAGCACGCAAACGAGGAGGAGGTCGAGGATGAGGAGGCAGCAGACCGGTCACGCACGCCATAGCGTGGTGCTCTGCAACATGCGGCAGGCCTACCGCTAACCGCGCCATCCCGGAGATCTTGTCGGTTCTGGTTCTGCGAGACCAGCTGCCATTGATGCTCCATATAGGGGCAGGTTCTCACGTGATGGACGGTACCGCCGCAACTGCGCCCTAAGCCACGACAAGTGTCACTTTTAGAAGATTCGGCCAGGGAAGCCATAGTGCGAGCAAATCTAGGAGAGAACGAGAGTGAGATCTGCGGCTAGGCTTGGGACTTGGGACGGGAGACCGACAAGAGTGCTTAGAGTTTATAGGTGCTAGATTTTGGGCTCTCTAGGCTGCCCATAATGGTAGCGGATTTGGCGCTACGGGACGTTTCCTAAGAGACTTCATTGGAAACGAACGAAGTGCAATAACCATTACCGAATATACCGAAAACGAGTTCTATATATCACCATTGCCATTGTTGTCGTCCCATTGACGGCACAATCCTAGTAGCCCCCTAAGTCAACATGCAAATTATTTTAACCGTAGGCTACCATCGTTTCGTTTACCATTGGGTGTATTCTTAGTATCGTTCTATACTAGTGAAATCACCTTTCAAGATACCTGAAGAACAACTTCCAATTAGGAAGTGACGGTTGATTTCTATAAAGTATTCCTTTGGTACTAGGGAGTAACATGATATTTTGGTTTAAAGAAATGATACTTGATATTTAGAAAGTTATATCAATTAAACTTAGTGACACGATTAAATGCTATGTTTAATTTTGGGTATGTTCATCACATCATTCTCCTAATTATATGATCTCGTTATCAAATGACATTAACCATCATTTAATAAATAAACTAGTCTACTTACCAGGGACACAATGTTATTTATATATCCGCACATGTATTTAGTTTTCGGTTAATATAATTATAAGATGAAGAATAAACACTTATCATAAACATAAAATATAATCATAACAACGTTATTATTGCCTCTTAGACATGTTTCCAACGGTCCAATGCGCCCACCAATCTTGCCGAGATCTGTCGGAGGAAGGCTGCCACCACTGTCGCAACACTTTGCCTGGCTGCATCCTTCGGCAGCGGCTAAGGGGTGGGAGGGGCCGAGGCGACCGACGACTACAGACTTCCCCTTGTTTCTCTTTAGAGGATGAGACGGGAGGAGACGTCAATGCTTAGGCTCACTAAGTGCATCGTAAACCTACGTCCAACTAACTTTACACAAGATTTATCAATAGTATTCCCTCCGTTTTAAAATATAATATGTTTTAGCTTTGTGAAAAAAAATCTAGCACTCCGAACCTACACACTAAAAGTACTTTAGATACAAAAAAATTTACAAAGCTAAAACATAATATATTATAAAACGGAGGGAGTAGAAACTATAATTTTAGAACGGAAAGATACGAAAGACAATCATTGTAGTTCTCATAGTTCAAAAATCCACCTATACTCTCTGTCTCAGCTGGGGCTCCCACTAGACGACTCTAACTTGATTCACTCTCCTCTCGAGAAATGGCCCGTTGATCCACAAACTACTTGAAGAGTCAACACCACCAAACCATTAAGCATCATTTGCTCTCTGTTACAATTGCGACAAGAAGATAACGAAGAACGAAAACGAAAAACACAGCAAGGGGAACACAGATTTAACGTGGAAAAACCTCTTCAACAAAGAGAGGAAAAAACCACGGACGCCAGCCAGCGAAACTTCACTATATCGAGGAGTGTTTACAAACGCCGAGGATTTCACAGATGCAACTCATCCCAACCGACGGCTTACAAGGGGTTTATATATTGGTGGAAACCTAGGTCTTCAACGATCCGTACCGGGCCTCGCTCCACTCGTCAGAAGTTGGCCTATACTTTGTAGAATTTGGACCAACATATAACATGCTCGATGATGTTTTGACTTTGGCAACTTGGCCATGTGGCAAGTCAGCTTGGAACCACTTTCTGGCATAAGTTAATCAACTGTTACTCTATCTAATCTAGTAATATACTAGTACCTGCAAAGTTTCAACGACGTGCCCCCCATTCATTTTGGTATTATTTCTTGCCGATCATCCTTACGCTTTCCTGGTTCCTTCCAAAGATGAACTCCGTGGAAATGCAACCAGGGTACATCATATTAGAAAAGGCAGATGGTTCTGCGAACTATTTGGTTGTGTAGACCTCCTTCTGTGAATGATTTTTAGCTAGCCTTGATTTGTTTTGTGCGACGAAATTGATGGCTGACAGCGAAAAACTCGATTTGGCAGGATGATAGGACGGAGGAGCAGAAGAAGATCGACGACTGGCTCCCGGTCACGTCGTCAAGGAACGCCAAGTGGTGGTACTCTGCCTTCCACAATGTCACCGCCATGGTCGGCGCCGGCGTGCTCAGCCTCCCCTACGCCATGTCCGAGCTCGGCTGGTATCCTCCAACGGAACATCACCATATTTTCAGCTGTGGCACCCATGGCTGCTCGTCGTGGATCGTCAACCCGGCCGGCAACGGCAACTCATGTCTCTCTGATACATATATCTGCAGGGGGGCCGGCATCGCGGTGCTGGTGATCTCGTGGGTGATCACGCTGTACACGCTGTGGCAGATGGTGGAGATGCACGAGTGCGTTCCCGGCAAGCGGTTCGACAGGTACCACGAGCTCGGGCAGCACGCCTTCGGGGAGAAGCTGGGCCTCTGGATCGTGGTGCCCCAGCAGCTCGTCGTCGAGGTCGGCGTCAACATCGTGTACATGGTCACCGGCGGGAAGTCGCTCAAGAAGTTCCACGACGTGATCTGTGACGGCAAGTGCAAGAGCATCAAGACCACCTACTTCATCATGATCTTCTCCTCCGTCCACTTCGTCCTGTCCCAGCTGCCCAACCTCAACTCCATCTCCGGAATCTCCCTCGCCGCCGCCGTCATGTCGCTGTCCTACTCCACCATCGCTTGGGGAGCGGCCGTCGACAAGGGGAGGGTCGCCGACGTTGACTACAGCGTCAGGGCCACCACGACGCCCGGGAAGGTGTTCGACTTCTTCGCCGGTCTTGGCGACGTGGCGTTTGCGTACGCGGGGCACAACGTGGTGCTGGAGATCCAGGCCACCATCCCGTCGACGCCGGAGAAACCGTCCAAGAAGCCCATGTGGAAGGGCGTCATCGTTGCCTACATCGTCGTCGCCGTCTGCTACTTCCCCGTCGCGATCATCGGCTACTGGGCATTTGGCAGAATTGTCGATGACAACATCCTCATCACCCTCACCAAACCCAAGTGGCTCATCGCCATGGCCAACATGATGGTCGTTATACATGTCATCGGAAGCTACCAGGTACTGTACATACAAACACAACAAATCACTCCTGCACCATCCATAAGTAATTCTAACTTGTTATTACGATCTGCCTCCGTAGATTTATGCGATGCCTGTGTTTGACATGATCGAGACGGTGCTGGTGAAGAAGCTGCGGTTCCCTCCCGGCCTGACGCTCCGCTTGATTGCCCGGTCAACCTATGTTGGTAATGCCGACTTCCTTTTCAGTCTTGAATTTTAAAATGATGTACCATTGAACTGAAGAAACAATACTGACGATGAGATGCAAATGCTCTGTTTGCAGCGTTCACGATGTTCATCGGCATCACCTTCCCCTTCTTCGGTGGGCTGCTCGGGTTCTTCGGCGGCTTCGCCTTTGCACCGACAACCTACTTTGTAAGCTATCATCGGACTATCCTCTTCAATTCCAGCAATCATTCATAGCAACTGTAATATTCAGGGTTTCTGATCAGAAACGACCTCTTGTTCCTGTCATGCAGCTTCCGTGCATCATGTGGCTAGCCATCTACAAGCCCAAGAGATTCAGTCTCTCATGGTGCATTAACTGGGTAATTAAGAACCCCAATACACATTTCCTCGTCCATAGGTAATCATGAGTTGTTTATCTTGATTTTGTTCTAATTCTTTATATTCTGCATGATGATGGTCAGGTCTGCATCATCCTCGGTGTGTGTCTCATGGTCCTTGCGCCCATCGGAGCTCTGAGGCAGATCATCTTGAAAGCCAGCACATACGAGTTCTACTCATAGATTAATACCATCCTCACGTTATTGGGTTAGTCATGTTAGACATATATTTGAGTCATGTATGGACTCTAGTCTGGTACGGACTCTACATACCGACTCTACTTGTAATCGGCCAAGGCAGGAGCTTTTCCTGCCATACATTACGTCACCGATCCCCTCGATCAGGGGTATCGATCCCTGAAACTACGTACGACTACATGGTACCAGAGCGTCCTCTCCACGACGTCTAGCGAGAAAAAAAAAAGATCGATCGCATAGATACGATCGCGAGCAACTTCAAGTTTCCGACTCTCGGTTACGATCGGGAACAAAAGCCACCACACCTCCTTCTCCCGGTCACGATCGGGGAGACCGATCTTGCTGATCAGGATCGACAGAAGGCCAAGAAGAAAATCGCTTATTGACTAGCGATCTGCCCTCCGGTTTCAATCGGTGGTGAATAAAACAAACCCGCCCTCCCTCTCCGATGGCTACATCCTCGTCAACAAGGTCGTCTCTCGCTGCTGCCCTCGGAGCACCTCCCACGGAGAAATTGACTCGGGCAAACTTCCTTCTGTGGAAGATGCAAGTTTTGCCTGCCCTTCGTGGTGCGCTGGTCATGGGGTTGCTTGATGGCTCTGACTCCGCACCGCCCTCCCAAATTGAAGAAGAAGATTCCAACAAAAAAGTCACTCTGGTTCCCAATCCAGTCTACGGTGTTTGGTTCGCCCGAGATCAACAAGTGCTAAGCTGGCTAGTCAAAACCCTGTCTCCCGACATCCTTGCTCATGTTCTTGATGCTGAACATTGTGTAGATGTGTGGACGTCTATTCAGCAGCTTTTCTCCTCACAGTCTAAAGCTCAAATCAACACCCTGCGTGGTTCTCTCTCCAACACCAAGAAATTGCACATGAAGGCTGAAAAGTATATCACCACGATGAGGGGCTTTGCCATGGAGCTTGCAGCAGCAGGGAAGAAAATTGACGATGATGAGTTAAAAGGATACATACTTAATGGTTTGGGTGCGGCCTACACTCCTCTTGTTGCATCCATCAATGATGTCCCTAGTACCACTCTTGCAGATATGTGTGCTCAACTCACTGCGTATGATCAGCGTGAATCTATGCTCTCCGAGACAGGTCAAGAAGTTGGATCTTTTCAAACTTCTGCTAATGCTGCAACTCGTGGTCGCGGGCGTCCTACTCGTCCTAACAATCCCCGTGGAGGTAATGATCAAGGTGATTTTCGTGGAAATTATGGAGGCAATGGAAGTTATGGTGGAAATTATGGAGGCAATGGAAGTTATGGTGGAAATTATGGAGGCAATGGAAATTATGGTGGACATTATGGTAGCAATGGTGGCAATGACTACAACCAAGTTGGTCGTGGCATCCTAGGGGGCCGCGGAAACCAAGGGGGGCGTGGTGGTGGCAATCAAGGTGGGGGTCGTGGTCGTGGCGGCGGTCGCATCCCCACTTCCTTCCAAGATGTGACTTGCCAAATATGCAAGAAACATGGACATCCGGCAAATCATTGTTGGTGGCGCTATTCAGATCGTGAGGATGATGATGACTCCAATAATGATCGCAAGGGTGCATATGGTGTGGACACAAATTGGTACATGGACACTGGCGCTACCAACCACATCACTGGAGAATTAAAGAAACTTCATATGCATGAGAATTATCAAGGGCATGATCAAGTTCATAATGCTAGTGGTCAAGGTATGTCCATAAAACACATTGGTCATTCGATATTGCACACCCCTCATACTTCTTTAGAACTTCGTAATATTCTACATGTTCCTAGTGCTTCCATGAACTTGATCTCCACCCATAAACTTGCTCTAGATAACAATGCCTTTGTTGAGTTTAACCCATTCTTCTTTTTGATTAAGGATCAGGCCACAGAGCAAATCATGTTTAGAGGTCCTTGTTGCGATGGTCTCTATCCTCTAGTACCTATCTCCACGGTATCTTCCAAGCAAGCCTTCATCACCATCAAGCCTTCTTCATCTACATGGCATCGTCGTTTAGGGCATCCCTCTTCGTTTATTATTCAACAAATTCTTAGGAAAAATAAATTAGATTATTCTCCATAAATAAATCCTTATGTTTGTGATCCTTGCCAAAAAGCTAAAAGTCACCAGTTACCCTATCCTATTTCTACTAGTGTTTCCACTGTTCCTTTGAAACAAGTATTCTCTGATGTATGGGGTCCTGCTCCCGTGTCTGTTGGAAAGCACTCATATTATGTAAGCTTTATTGATGATTATAGTAAATTTACTTGGATCTATTTGCTGAAAAAGCGTTCTGATGTTTACCAAGTTTTTCTGGATTTCCAACAACTTGTTGAGCGTAAATTTGGTTGCAAAATTATTACTATGCAAACTGATTGGGGAGGTGAATATGAAAAACTCCACGCTTTCTTTCAAAGAGTAGGCATCACACATCATGTCTCTTGCCCTCATGCTCACCAACAAAATGGTTCGGCTGAGCGCAAACATCGCCACATTGTGGAAGTTGGTCTTACTTTGCTTGCTCATGCTTCTATGCCATTGAAGTTTTGAGATGAAGCTTTCCTCACAGCAACCTTCCTAATAAATATGTTGCCCACCAAGGTTCTTAATTTTGAAACTCCCATTGAGAAGCTTCTTAATGTCAAACCAAATTATGATTCACTTCGCATCTTTGGTTGTGCTTGTTGGCCTAATCTTCGTCCCTATAATCAACGCAAACTTACGTTTCGTTCAAAACGGTGTGTCTTTTTAGGGTATAGCTCTCTCCATAAAGGTGTTAAGTGTCTTGAAGTAAACTCTGGCCGTATATATATTTCCCGAGATGTTGTGTTTGATTGATGAGCAAGTTTTTCCTTTTGCATCTCTCCATCCTAATGCTGGTGCCCAACTACGCAAAGAAATTCTTTTGTTCGATTCTCTTTTGTCATCTAATGAGGGTGTGCATCGTCGTGACAATGTGTCTATTATACCTGTTACTGACCCTCCATAGATTGTTGAAGATTTATATGATACAATTAGTTTGCAAAATCAGCAAAATCTACATGCAATATCAAATTCAAATGAGAAAAATCCAGATACTGATGAAACAATCATTGGCACTGAGAACCATGAAGATTTAGCTGAAAAAACTGCGTCTGACGCGTTTTCTAGCGACTCGGATCGAGCGCCTAATTATTCTCTGCACCGAACTCCGTCTCGCGTCATATCACCGCATGTATCCTCGCCTTGCGATGCGTCCCCGCGTGAGGACCGCACCGACAGCGCAGGGGCCCGCCATCCTGGCTCCGTATCCCCTAGTACGCGAGACATATCCCTAGACGCGCATGATACGATCGAGAACATCTCTCCTAGGGCGCGTGACGCGACCGAGCATCCGTTCCCTGCCATGAGCAATATTTCAAGGAGTGATGGCCACGGCTGCATCAATGATCATGATGGGTTCACTTCTCCAAGATCTTCTGTGGCTGATACACCTACAGTCAGTCCTGCTGGTGGATCTCGTGTGGCCAATGATTCCCGCGTGTCTACTGGATCTTCTGCGCCTACTATTCCTATGCAGTCTCTTGTGTCTGAATCACGTACACGCTTACAAAAAGGTATCAGAAATTCCAAAATATATACAGATGGCACCGTAAGGTATGGTTTATTTACTTCAACAGGTGAACCTAGCAATCTCAAAGAAGCCCTTGGTGATGCAAATTGGAAACACGCTATGGTCGAAGAATACGATGCTCTTATGCAAAATAAAACATGGCACCTTGTTCCTCTGAGTTTCAATAAAAATTTGATTAACTGCAAATGGGTTTATCGGCTCAAGAAAAGATCAGATGGTACTACTGATAGATACAAAGCGAGACTTGTTGCAAAAGGGTTCAAACAAAGGTATGGACTTGATTATGAAGATACTTTTAGTCCTGTTATCAAAATAGCCACTATTCGTCTTGTTTTGGCAATTGCTGTGTCCAAGGGATGGAGTCTTCGTCAGCTAGATGTCAAGAACGCGTTTTTACATGATGTTCTGGAAGAGGAAGTGTATATGAAACAACCTCCTGGATTTGAAGATTCTCGCTTTCCGCAATATGTTTGCAAATTGGACAAAGCTCTCTATGGATTAAAATAAGCCCCTCGTGCATGGTATTCTCGTCTTAGCTCGAGATTGACTGAGCTTGGTTTTCAACCGTCTAAGGCGGATACATCCTTATTTCTATATAACAATTCTGGTGTCACAATTTTTGTTCTCATATATGTGGATGATATTATTGTCACTAGTTCCTCGGATCAAGGAGTTACTAATCTACTTCGTTAGTTGAGTGAAAATTTTGCTATCAAGGATCTTGGTGATTTACATTACTTTTTGGGTATTGAGGTCACAAAAACCGTTGATGGTCTTATTTTGACTTAGGCAAAATATGCTAAAGATCTTTTAGCAAGGTTAATATGACAGATTGTACTTCCACTCCTACACCTTTGTCTACAAAGGACACGTTGTCTTTAAAGGATGGTACTTACTTGGCTCAGAAGATAGTACAAATTATAGGAGTATTGTTGGTGCTTTTCAGTATTTAACTTTGACTAGACCAGACTTGGCTTTCTCAGTCAATAAAGTTTGTCAATATCTTCATGCTCCTACTACAGCTTATTGGACTGCTGCAAAAAGGATTTTACGCTATGTTCAAGGTACATTACACACTGGTATCACTTTTCAGAAGTCTGCATCAACTTTGCTTAGTGCCTTTTCTGATGCGGACTGGACGGGATGCCTCGATGATAAACGGTCTACTGGAGGTTTTGCTATATTTTTTGGTCCTAATCTCATCTCATGGAGTGCCAGAAAACAGGCTACTGTCTCTCGTTCTAGTACAGAAGCTGAATATAAAGCTATTGCTAATGCCACCACTGAGATCATTTGGGTTGAAGCATTGATTCGTGAACTTGGCGTTTCTCTTAAGGAACGTCCATGCTTATGGTGTGACAATATTGGTGCTACATATCTGTCTATCAATCCCGTGTTTCATGCCAGGACCAAGCACATAGAGATTGATTATCACTTTGTTCGTGAACGAGTTGGAAGTAAATTGTTGGATATCAAATTCATCTCCAATAAAGATCAAGTAGCTGATGGTTTTACTAAAGCTTTACCTGTAAATTTATTGAATGAGTTTAGGCGTAATCTTAACTTTACTCAGGCTAAGATTAAGGGGGGTTGTTAGACATATATTTGAGTCATGTATGGACTCTAGTCTGGTACAGACTCTACATACCGACTCTACTTGTAATCGGTCAAGGCAGGGGCTTTTCCTGCCATATATTACGTAACCGATCCCCTCGATCAGGGGTATCGATCCCTGAAACTACGTACGACTACAAGTCAAAGCAAAAAAGGGTTGTTATTGGGGTTAAACATACAAGATATATCTGGTGTGTGCGTATTTTCGCTCTTTATCATAGGATGGGTGAACAGGGCTTCGTTTTTGTTGTGCGCAGAAGACAGAGCGGACAACTCTTTTATATGCATTTCATGGTTTGCTTTTTTTGAACGGGAGAGCCCCTGAAGGGGCTGGAAGCCATCTATTAAAATAAAACGGGGGAGTTACAGATTTTCATGCAGGACCTTAGAAGGTGAAGAAATACAACCATGCCCATGCGTTTTACAAAAAGAACCCTACAACTGATTCGAAGAAAGCAATCGGGTCCTTCTTCCACACCGCCTCTGCAACAGCTGGGCCTCTCTCTGGAGGTTGAAAGAACACCGGATCTTGCCGGCAAGCTTAATGGCCTCGTCATGGCCAGGATAATTGGCTGGCAAACAGCTTCCGATTTGGATGAGCAGAAAGGATTGGCTCCACAACTCCACAGCAGATCGCCAACTCCGCTCCATGAAGATCCACTACATCCCGACGCAACCACAACGCCTAGGAGGAGCAGACCAAGCATGGAGCAACAGCAACGAGCAGCCAGAATCCGCCCCTGCCGCTCAAAGATACCAAGCTCCCTCCTCAGAGCTCCTGCCCGAGATGAGGAGGGAAAGCCAAAGAAAATGCAGCAGCAACAAATTCGAAGTCTGTAGTACCTTCCCCAGATAGCAGAGGGCGACGCAGCGTGGAGACCCTCCCCCTTACCACCACGGCCGGCCGGGAGAGGCTCCAAAACACCACACACCTCACCGCAGCACCTCTCCTCCTCGCCACCACGGCCGGACGGGGGAGGCACCACCGCATCAGAACTCTGCATCTGAAGACAACACCAAGACCCAAAAGGCTCTTTATTGGAGGATGAAGCAACTGCTTGCCTCAGCGAGCATGGCTCCGACCGCCGGAGCTCCGCGTCGAGGAAGCAAAGCCACCACCAGCTGCTAGTCTCGGGCAAGAGAGCTAACAGCCACCTCACGGCATGAAGCCAAACTACGGCAAAGAGCCAACATCTAACTACCCTTAGACTACTAAAACCTACAGCTACTCCGGCGCCGCTCCTCCGCCAACTCCGGCCGGCTATTCCGGCAGGAGAGGCTCGGGAACGGCCCGGAAGAAGAACGGTGGCAGGCAAGCGGAGGAGGAAGAGGATAAGGTTAGGGAGGAAGAGAGCGAACAGGAGAGGGCAGTGCTGGTGTCTTCATTTCATGGTTTGCTGTGGCGGTACTTTGACATTGTGTTCGTTGTGGTTAAATGCATGATGTACTCAGGGCCGGCTAGGGTGCGGCAGAGGGGCGTTCGACCTAGGTCTCCTTGATGTTGGGGCTCAGCGTAAAACTTAGTTCGTGTAATCATATTAGTTTTCTACTCTTAGATTTAACAGTGTAGAATAGTTCAGTAAAATTTACTATCTCCATTTAAAAATATAAGATGTTTTAGATTTGTGAAACTAATATATCTAGACATCTTTTAGTGTGTAGATTCATTTAAACCTATACAGTAAAATATGTCAGGATACATTTGTTTTACAAATCTAGAACATCTTATATTTTTAAACGGAGAGAGTAGATAGACAGTTAAATCTGTAGCCTAACAAGCCTATACTTGGACTCCTCTTTGCTGAAAAATACTCCTATATTTCTAAATATTTTTCTTGATGCCACGATTTCTCTGGTCTTTCCAAATATGTAGAACAACACTGACCCTCATGAATCTTTATAAGGTTGTGAGTATACATTAGTGAATTCTAACAATGGAATCACATAACTATATCATTCCATTTCCAAAAAAAACTATATCATTCCGCAAACAACTCTCCTCCAACTCCCAAGGGTTTTACTTGTCTCATCATAAATTTTTGAGAGATTATTTTGTTCTCTTATTAATTTAGTGCAAATATGTCTATTCTTCTACTCATTTTTTGTATACACAAGGAGAATTTTATAGAAATATGTATCATGGTATATAGTTTGCTTAATCAATAGAAATAGGTACTTTTGAATGTCTTCATCGAGATTCGAGGGATCATGGATCTCTCAATTGTACGGTTTGTTTAACTTTTTATTGCATTATAGTAATATTTCTCTTATGGCATAATTATATTTTTTTAAAGTCTTTCATGTGTGAACAAGTGACACAGCTTTTGACGTATGTTGTTGAGAGGCCCAAAAACGCCAATCATGCTAAAACTTTGATTAATCTTTTAAAAAATAACATAAATTTGAAAAATATCTTTAATGAGTTTTTGGAGTAGGGGGCATTGCCCCTTATTAACAGCAGCACTCTAACCACCATCAAAGAAAACACCCAGATTACAAAAGATATTATCCAAAAGCAACGTCTCCAAGAAGAAAATAATGCACAACTGATACGTCGGAAACGTATCTATAATTTTTGATGCTCCATGCTTGTTTAGTATCTACTTTGCTTTGTTTTGTCTACACTTTGAGGTGTTTTTATATCTTTTCTGGAACTAACCTATTAACAAGTTGCCACAATGCTAGTTGCCTATTTTCTTTTGTTTTTGGTTCTAGAAAGGCAGAAAATCAATATTCTCGGAATTGGATGGGACAAAAGCCAAAGTCAATATTTTATCGTGGGCGACATGAAGTCCAGAGGAAAGACAGAAAAGCGGAACAGGGCGGCAAGACCCCCCTAGGCGCGGGTGGGCCATGTCCCGCGCCTGGGTAGGGTGTGGGGCCCCTGGACGCCTCCCAGCCTCGCCTCTTCGCCTATAAGAAGCCCCTGATGCAGAAATCCTAGTCATCCGATCAAAACTCTACGAAACCTTTTGTAGCTGCCGCCACCGTTGTCCCTATATCAGGGGGATCTGAAGTTCTTCCCGGCACCCTGCCAGAGGGGAGATCATCCTGGAGGCCTTCTTCTCCGATATGATGCGTGAGTAATTTCACCTTGGACTATGGGTCCATGTAGTAGCTAGATGATTATATCTCCTCCTTGTGCTTTCATGTATAGATCTTGTGAGCTCCGTTCATGATCAAGATCTAATCTATTTGTAATCATGCATGTTTTGTTTGCGGGGATCCGATGGATATTGAGATTACTATGTCAGATTGATTAATGGTTTTGTCTATTTGATTTTATCATGTATGTGTTATTTGTGATCTTGCATGCTCTCCGTTGTAAGTAGCTATCTTAGCCAAGTAGTTGCTAGTGACTCCAAGAGGGGGTATTTATGCTTGATAGTGGGTTCATGCCTCTAGTTTCCAAGGAAAGTGACAGAAATCTCTTCGGTTGTAGATGTGTTGTTGCTACTAGGGAGAAAACAACGGTCTCTTGTTCATGGAATAAGTGGATTGTTTACCTTACACACTTTGCTTAAAGCAGTTGTCTTTGCTTGCAACTTAATACTGGAGGGGGTTCGGATGATAACCTGAAGGTGGACTTCTAGTCATAGATGCAGTTGGATGGCGGTCTATGTATATTGTTGTATTGCCCAATCGAATCTCATAGGATCTTTTTGTCTGGTATTGCATTGTTATGCCTTGGTCAGTTCCCGTCAATTGCCCTGTTGTAATTTGTTTACCCTTCATGCCATGTTGTTTATCTAAGTAGAGCACCTCTAGTGAACTATGAACCCCGATCCAATCTTTACCATTGATACATTTTCCACTGTTACCTGTTACTTGCTACAAACCATTACCTTCCACACCATACGTTTAATCCTTTGTTACAGCAAACCGATGAGCTTGACAACCTCACTGATTCGATGGGACAGTCTTGAGTTTGTGTTGTGCAGGTCTCCCCGTTGCTTGCAACACCCGTGTGACGTTTCCTTCCTCCTACTGGTTCGATAACCTCGGTTTCTTACTGAGGAAAGACTTGCTGTTGGGGTTCCCAGCAGGCTCCACGTCAGCCATCAAGTTCTCTAGCGCCATCAAGGAGTCATCAACAAGTTTTCTGGCGCCGTTGCCGGGGAATAAAGGGACATCAAATTTCTTCCTCCCCGTCAAGCACCAAGTTTTCTGGCACCATTGCCGGGGAGGCTAAGGACGTCTTCACAAGGGAGTTCTTCACTTCCTTTCTCTTTACTTTAATTTTAGTTTGCTTAGTTTCTTTTGCTTGGTTTTGTTTGCCTCTTTTCAAAAACTCCAAAAAAATTTAGTTTAGTTTGGTTTGCTTTCTTTATTCAAAAACACAAAAAAATTAGTTCCTGCTCTAGCTGCTGTTGCTGTTTTTGGCTTGCCCACCTTTGCCAAAATGAACTCTGCTGAGAACACCATGTTGCTCCCCAAGTTCACCCTGAAAAACCTTTCAATAGGTAGTGGCTCCATAATTGGGAAAGATACTATTGAAGAATTCTTTAATTATGTTAACAAGCATGAGGATATTGAGGATAAATCTATGTCAGAGCTTGCTCCTAATTATGAGATTGCTTCAGCTTCTTTAGTTCATATGCTGGAGGCTAGGTTTGTTAGTCTTAACCCCATGATGCAGATTTTGTTCCTTAAACTCATGAAAGAAAAGAATGCTGAAAAGAGAGAATTTATTCTTGAAACTTTACTAAAAGAGTTCCATGATGTTGATAAGGAAGCCAAAAAGGTCTTTGAGCGTTTTAACATGCTAGTCTCATGCATAGATGTTGTGGGTACTTCAGATAAAACCAAGCCTATAGAGAAATTTAAGATGCCCATACCCTTTAAGCTTGTTGGAATGCATGAGGCCTTTGAAAAGAATTTTGGTTGGATTGTTCCTAAAAATCCTTTTGATGAGAGTAGTAAACCAAAGATAAATGAGAAGGGATCCTCCAAGACACATTTGGATGAGATACCTCTCATAGTTGAAGACTTTGCAAGTATTGACCTAAATTCTTCGTTTGAAAATACTTGATTCTTCTTGCTTCTTGTGTCTAACTTAAAGACGTTAAAGAAAAGTACTTGTTGCGAGATAACCCAAGAGTTTTCTTGAGTATTGGACGTTATTACTTCTGTAATGACCTCTCCTTATCCTTTTTGTTTGCTTTTTGTGCCAAGAATGACCTCTAATGAGAGGGAAGTAAGATTTGGAGAGTTGTTGTCCCGAAACAGATTTCTGTCTTCCACCATAAAAAATCATGAGGAGTCTACGTAACTCGGATTGAGCTGCAAATATACGAATAAATCCCTCAGTATGTTAGCTAACTTTCGTTAGTTCAACACTTTTTGATTTGAGCAACAGAAGATTTTTTTAAAAAAATCAGTTTCTACCTGCTGGTCTATTTTGACAAATTTCTGCCATTATTTGCATTTGCTTCTTATTGATTCCTTTTTGAGTTCTATTTAGGTGAATTGAGCTTTTTGAAGGAGTTGCTACATTAGCATGTGTTTTTAGTGAAAAGTCTTGTTGTTCTAAAGCTTTACATAAGGGTCTATTATCTTTTGAACACACTAATATTGCTAATGAAGATTGTGTGAAGTTTTGTATGAAGGAAATTTTTCAGGTGTAGAGATAGAATGATGTAATGAGATGAAGAATGGACAAAAGCTCAAGATTGGGGATGCCACCCCGGTGTCACCCCAAGAAATATCCAAGAGGTACAAGCATTAAAGCTTAGGGATGCCCAAGGCATCCCCTTCTTCATCAATAAAAAGCTCAGGTCTATCTAGACACTTCGTTTTTATTGTTTCATGCACTGTTGTGTTGTTCTTGGAGCGTCTAAGTTTTATTTTTGTTTGCTTAGTTGTTTAGTTTGCTTGAATAAAGTAGTTTGTACCCACGTTCTCGCTGTGTTGTTGCAAATAAGTTGCTTGGTGTTGGAAAGGAGTAGGAAGTTCTTGATTGATAAATGCAAGAGGAGCTTGCATTGACTGTGACTTAGACTTTAGCATGACATGCTAGGTGTTGTTTTGACCTTATGCTTAGTGATTATTGTTGTAGCATGTCTTGTTCCAAACAATTGGGATTGCTTAGTGTACCTTGAAAGAATTATGCGTTGCTTTAGCATGCAAAAGCATAGTATTGTGGTATTCTCCTTTGATGTTTTATTTAGGTTAACTTGGCACATGCTTACACCATGTTATGACTCTAACAAGTCACCATAGCCTCTATAATCATTTAGTCCTTGAATTTTAGTACCACTCTATGCTTTGATTAGTAATGTTTTGTTGCATGATTATGGCCATTATTGCTCTCTTAGTTGGTTGCTCCCAGTCTTTTGCTAGCCTCCACTTGTATGAGTAAGTTCTACTCATGACTCCAACTCCCAAGAAACCAAGTTATTCCAAAGTGTCCACTACAAATTCCTATGCATGGTGTGTTACACCATTCCAAGTATATTCTTGTTTCAGCTATCTTCTAATTAAAAACTATTTTTTATGTGAAAACTTGGTGATTAAAGCCCTCACAAACTTGATGGCACACTTTATATTCTTTGCCCCTAATAAACTTGAACCATTGTGTCATCTAAGTTGTATATGCTTGCACTTATACGTTGGAATTAGCAGAACCGTGCTGTCACGGGGAACGTTTTCAACATTGCACTTGTACTTTGTACTCAGTTGACATCATGCTCTTTTGTCTATGGATGTCACCGATGTGAAATAAAGAGGGAACTTGCAAGTCCATGGAGTATGTATTTCGTGTTAGAGAAACGCCTGGGCCGCTAGCCTAAGTCATGCCTAATCATTGTGGAAACTTGCAGCATCACCATAGTCAGCTATCTATGAATCATCCTCAATAAAAAGCTATGCATATAGTAAATAAAAAGATCGCTGAGATGCTCATTGTCTGCTTGCCTTGTCATTTTGGTTATGGGATAGCTCTTGTACCATGTGCAAGGGGTACCCCGTTGGCGGTTCTCTATGATACGCATGTACTTACAATGACAAGAACTTACAGGTAACTAAAGTTGAGTAGCATGAGGTGTGGCCCTCGTATTCAAGGGACTTGAGATTTCCAACTTATACTTTGTCAAGCATATACTCCATAGTTTGTTTATTTAACCTTAATCACTTCAAGATGCTTATGATAGGGGCAATGAGGGCTGAAAGCTAACAAGTACCATAATTTTTGGAAGCTCTTTTTGAAACTTGAAATCACTGCTTCTCTTTGTGAAGGGCCTTTCTTCCACCATTATTTGAGTCTCCACCTTCTACTTTTAGGCACCATTAAGAGAGCATGGTTGTCATTTGTCATTTTGTGTGCAGTGTCCCAAAACTTATTGATTGATGCATATTGTGATATTACCTGTTCTTGTGCTACTTGTTTCTAGTCACCCTTGTGAACTTTGAAGGTGTCCTATGCATCTATTTGCTACTCTATGAGGGACAAGCTGAATGCCACTATACCATGTTTTCTATATGTGAAACAAACAAACGTTTTTAAATGCATGTTATTCATGATCTTTTTTGTAGCCTTTCATGTTGCATTCATAGTTACTATGTCCTATTGTTAGAACATATTTCATGCACATGCTTAGAGTTCTTTTTTCCCAGCTTTCAATGCTTGCAAATGGTTTGATCTTGGTTTTGTTGGTGCATGTCACCTCAAAAATTATTCTTTTTATCACTTACCTACTCGAGGACGAGCAGGAGTTAAGCTTGGGGATGCTTGTTACGTTGGAAATGTATCTATAATTTTTGATGCTCCATGCTTGTTTAGTATCTACTTTGCTTTGCTTTGTCTACACTTTGAGGTGTTTTTATATCTTTTCTGGAACTAACCTATCAACAAGTTGCCACAGTGCCAGTTGCCTGTTTTCTTCTGTTTTTGGTTCCAGAAAGGCAGAAAATCAATATTCTCGAAATTGGACGGGACAAAATCCAAAGTCAATATTTTACCGTGCGCGACACGAAGTCCAGAGGAGAGACGGAGAAGCGGACCAGGGCGGCCAGACCCCCCTAGGCGCGGGTGGGCCCTTTCCTGCACCTAGGTAGGGTGTGGAGCCCCTGGCCGCCTCCCAGCCTCGCCTCTTCGCCTATAAGAAACCCCCGATGGAGAAACCCTAGGCACCCGATCAAAACTCCACGAAACCTTCTATAGCCGCCGCCACCGTCGTCCCTATATCAGGGGGATCTGAAGTTCTTCCCGGCACCCTGCCGGAGGGGAGATCATCCCGGAGGCCTTCTTCTCCGATATGATGCGTGAGTAGTTCCATCTTAGACTATGGGTCCATGTAGTAGCTAGATGGTTGTATCTCCTCCTTGTGCTTTCATGTATAGATCTTGTGAGCTCTGTTCATAATCAAGATCTAATCTATTTGTAATCATGCATGTTGTGTTTGCGAGGATCCGATGGATATTGAGATTACTATGTCAGATTGATTAATGGTTTTGTCTATTTGATTATATCATGTCTGTGTTGTTTGTGATCTTGCATGCTCTCCGTTGTTAGTAGCTATCTTGGCCAAGTAGTTGCTAGTGACTCCAAGAGGGGTATTTATGCTTGATAGTGGGTTCATGCCTCTAGTTTCCAAGAGAAGTGACAGAAATCACTTCGGTTGTAGATGTGTTATTGCTACTAGGGAGAAAACAATAGTCTCTTATTCATGGAACAAGTGGATTGTTTACCTTACACACTTTGCTTAAAGCAGTTGTCTGTTGCTTGCAACTTAATACTGGAGGTGGTTCAGATGATAACCTGAAGGTGGACTTCTAGTCATAGATGCAGTTGGATGGTGGTCTATGTATATTTTTGTATTGCCCAATCGAATCTCATAGGATCTTTTTGTCTGGTATTGCATTGTTATGCCTTGCTCAGTTCCTGTCAATTGCCCTGCTGTAATTTGTTTACCCTTCATGCCATGTTGTTTATCTAAGGACGACACCTCTAGTGAACTATGGACCCCGGTCTAATCTTTATCATTGATACATCTTCTGCTGTTACCTGTTACTTGCTGCAAACCATTACCTTCCACACCATACGTTTAATCCTTTGTTATAGCAAACCGGTGAGCTTGACAACCTCAATGATTCGTTGGGGTAGAGTCTTGAGTTTGTGTTGTGTAGGTCTCCGCGTTGCTTGCAACACCTGTGTGACGTTTCCTTCCTCCTACTGGTTCGATAACCTCGGTTTCTTACTATGGAAAGACTTGTTGTTGTGCTGCTTCACACCTTGCTCTTAGGGTTTCCAACAGGCTCCACGTCAGCCATCAAGTTCTTTGGCGCCATCAAGGAGTCATCAACAACCATTGTGGTTGCCCGATCGAAGATCTTGGGTTTTCACTCTGAAGTAGGTCCGAGATCACAAAACAATGTCTTTAGCAAGGTCATTTCTTGGTACAACCAATAAAGGACAGACCTTGGATTTTCACCTTAAAAATTGTGACTCGGTACTCAAGGAGCACCACCAAAATTACATTCCACCTGCGCTGCCACTCCTTCTTGCCAAGGCTGCTGCTGCAAACCAGCAAACACCCAACACACATGAAGAACTTGTGTAGCAAGGTCTTCAAGGCACCCAATACACCTCTTCTCCATTGCAAACCTCCAATCACAACCACCATGACTTTCTCCACCTCTATCAATATCATGGAAATCCATAACTTGGGTATGTCCCATAGCTCCGACAAGAAAACAAAGCTTCGTGTCATGCCCTTCTTGAAGCCTCACTAGCTCAAGATGAGGGCGTGCACGATTGGATCGATTTTGATCTAGATATCTAGTTACACCAAATGCCAATCAGCAGAGATCTCTGAGAGGAAGACTGGAACTTGTTGGTGTCTAGATCGAGGAGGCCGATGTGAATTTAATTGGTGATTTGGAGCTCAAAGAACTGCAGGGCCAAACCCACCTTTATTCAGGAGTGGAGGCACCACACGCCCTAGCCACAACCCACATAGGTCGGAAGACCACATGCAGCTACTGAGTTACAGCCTACGAGACGAAGCAGCGCACCCTCTGCCTTGCACCGCCGTATGGTTGGAACCACGACGACTACTGATATGGGTGGGACTCATATCTACAACACCGCCGCCTCCCCTCCAGCGTACGTCGTCGATCAAGAAGATCACCATCGCTGTATCAACCAGGGAGCTCCATCAAGAAACACTAACACCACCCTAGAAGCGCTCGTGCATCGTCGTCGTCATCCACAGGCGCTAGGGCCGCTATCGCCGCAGACGAGGCCGGCTGCAATGATAGCGATAAACTACACGGGGGATAGTTTTTCTAGCGGCGGCTAGGGTTTCTGCCCTAGGGAGCGACATGAGAGTTGTCTGTTTATCCTGTATGTCCCTAGGATAAAAAAAATTGTGGGAAGCTTTCCATTGAAAATCATATTTGTCTCTGAAAATATAATACCCTATCAGCATCACTCTAGGTCTTACATGGGCTTCTCAAATCATGCCACTAGTCAAACGCTTATAGCAACACCTCCCCTAAATGTTTTTTATCAGGGAGAGGAATATGCATAAGGGATTTTATTGGAAAATTCTGAGAGGTGTCAGAGGTGAAGCTCGAAAGAGAGGGGTCGCTGCATGGGCCACCATGGCATCATGATGCGCATAGGCCTCTGTGGTTGCACCAAAGCTTTCCATATTATGGGCGGTGTTGATTTTGGAAAGTCCAAGATCCTTCCCATAATTAAAGAGATGTTTATCTTTCTTAATTTAAGAGATCTAAATCTTTCATATATTGATATATTGGATGTTGGGATGTCCTAAGTTGAAAGGGAAAGATATCTTTATGAAAGGATGGAGGAGGCCAGTCATCAACCCCTACCATATGGAGGGGAGGCGGAAAGGGCTTGGGGCCGCCCCACACCTTCCATATGGGGGCACACACCAAGGGGAGGCAGAGGCTCCCCTTGCCCCTCTCCAAGCACCCCTCCCTCTCCCTCTCCCTATATATAGCCTATGAGGGAGCTCCTCATAACACAAAATTGTTGGAGATATGCCCTAGAGGCAATAATAAATATAGTTATTATTATATCTTTGTGTTTATGATAAATGTTTACATTCATGCTATAATAGTATTAACAAGGAAACATTAATACTTGTGTGATTTGTAAACTTAATTTGAAGTCCCTAGTAAATCCTCTATATAATACTAGCTTGTTGGTTAATAGATGATTGTGGTTTCCCTATCATGAACATTGAGATGTTATTAACAACAAGATCATATTGTTAGGAGAATGATATGATGGACATACTCCTATAGATAAGCGTAGCATAAAGATCAAGTCATTTTAATAGTTCAATTGCTATATGCTTTCTGATACATAGTAATCTAATTCCTTCGACCATGAGATCATGCATATCACCTCTACCGGATGGATGCTTTGATGACATCAAACACCACACCGTAACTAGGTGGCTATAAAGGTGGCATTGAGTGTTCAGAAAGTATTGGTTGAAACACATGGATCAAGAGTGAGATTTGTCCATCCATATGACGGATAGATATACTCTGGGCCCTCTCGGTGAAATGTCATCCAATTAGCTTGCAAGCATGTGACTGGCTCACAAGGGATCACATATCAGGAGCGAGAAAAGAGTACTTATCGAGTAACGAGGTTGAACTAGGTATGCAGAGATACCGACGATCATAACCTCGGATAAGTAAACTATCGTGAGACAAAGGAAATTGATATCGTATGTAAGTGGTTCATTCGATCATAAGTAATAGAAATATGTGGGAGCCATATGAATTTCCAGATTCCTCTATTGGTTATTGTTAGGAAGTGTCTCGATCATATCCTCATAATTCATGAACCTTAGGGAGACACACTTAAGGATTGACGTTGTTTGAGTAGTTATGGAATGATGAGAAAGAGACCGAATGTTGTTGAGTCTCGAATGGGATTCGGGATATCACGAGGAGATCCGGAATGGTCCGGAGAATAAGATTCATATAAGGAAAGTCCCGTTTGAGTTGGGGAATGGTTAGGTGTTTTCATGGGAATGTTCTAGAAGGTTCGGAATGTCCGGCACTCGGAGGAAGGGTACATGAATGTGTTGTATCAAGTTGGTATGATTGCATCATGTACTAAGTTTCATCGCTGAACCAAATAAAGGATTAATTTAAATCCTAGTTTGAAAAGTCAAATAGCTAGTTTGAAAAGTCAAACGGCTAAATTTGGAAAGAGGAAAAGGAGGAGTGGGAAACCAAGTTGGGGAGGTTCCTCCTCCAACCGTGGCGCACCCTCCAAGCCGAGTTGGGGAGGGACTCCTCTCCTCCCTTGGCGGCCGGCCCCTCCACCTATATAAGGAGGCGGGGCTCCTCCTAGACACACAAGATCCTCTCCTCCAAACCCTAGCCCCAAGCCGCGCCGCCTCCATAGCCGCCGCCCTAGGGCAACCCTAGCCACCCTAGCTAATGGCCCGGCTTTCCCTCCTTGGTGTGTCTAAACCCTAGAACACCGAGGACTCTCTCATACTCCACCATACTCGCTCCGGCTTAAGGCGAAGCCTGAGATCTCCCTCTACTTCGGTACCACGCGTTGTCTTTGGGAATCACGAGAGAAGTGCTACAACCTCCGCTGCTGCTAGAACAAGGAGAGGAAGGTCTTCGTCAATCCGAACGTGTGACCGATTGCGATGGCGCTGTAGGAACATGGCCGGAAGGATCGTCTACGATCTTGAGATCGGAAGAATCGACTACATCACCCACGAGAATCCGCTCTCGTTAAACACTTTGGAATCTTGAGGATGAGTTATTCCATCGACTCGTTGCTACAATCTAGTAGATAGATCTTGGCTTGTTTGTTTGTATCGGTAGAAATTTTTGTTTTCCATGCTCTGAAACCCTACGGTGGTATCGAGCCGTGTCTATATGTAGATCTCTGTTGCAGTAGAACACAATGGTCATTGTGGGCGTTGATGCTTTTATTGTCGATTGCTTCTTGTGTACTTTGCATCTTGCGGGATGTTGGGATGAAGCGGCCCGGGCTAACCTTACATGACATCGTTCATGAGACCTGCTCCACGCTTGACATGCAACTTGTATTGCATAAGTGGCTTTGCGGGTTCCTGTTTCTCCTAGCATAGTTAAGATCCAATTTTACAACGGGTGATTAACAATACTAGTATCAATGTTGTGGTTCATGTTCGTAAGTTAGAACGACACTTATTGAAAGCCCCAAACCACGTAAAACATGCAAAGAAAGTAGAGGCGTCTAACTTTGTTTTGCAGGGGTGTCTTTGTGATGTGATATGGCCATGATTGTGATTATATTTGATGTATGCAATGTTCCTTATTGTAAGTTGGCAACCGGCAGGAGCCATATGGTTGTCTTTAATTTATGTTAAGACCCGCGTGTCTATTCAAAGTAGTTGTAATAGTTGAAGCCGGTGGACGACAACCATGGAGAAGCGTCATTAACCTTGATACAATGCCGGTGATGATGGAGATCATGTTCGTGCTAGAAGATGGAGATCGGAAGCACAAAGAAGAAAGGCCATATCATATCACATATTATGAATTGCATGTGATGTTAATCCTTTATGCATCTTGTATTGCTTAGTAGACAACGGTAGCATTATAAGATGATCCCTCATGCACATGAATTTCAAGTCATAAAGTGTTCACCCTTAGTTAGCACCGTTGCTAAAGCTTGTTGTTTCGAAGCACCACGTGATGATCGGGTGTGTTAGATTCCGCAAGTGTATACAACGTGAGCAAGCCAGATTTGCTCATGCGGAAACTAAGGTTTGATCTTGACGAGCCTAGCATGTATAGACATGGTCTCGGAACACGGATCACCGAAAGGTAAAGCATGAATCATATAGTAGATATGATGAACATGTCGATTGTTCGCCATTGAAACTATATCAACTCTCGATGATCGTTGTTGATGTGGTGGATTTGGTTAGTGTGATCACTAAAACAATGTGAGGGATATTGTTTTGAGTGGTAGTTCACCTAGATTAATTTTATTATTAATTTGAACTCAATTTGTCATAAACTTAGTCTAAACTATTGCAAATATGTTGTAGATCAATGGCAGCCCTACCATCAATTTTAATGCGTTCCTAGAAAGAAAAGTTGAAAACAATGGAAGCAACTTGGCGGATTGGTTCCATAATTTGAGGATTGTCCTCACGGTGGTAATTTGACCTATGTCTGGATGCACATTGGGTGACCGCTGCGGTGATGCTTCCGATGAAGTAAAGAATGTTTACCTCACTCGAAGACTCGATACTCCACAGTTCAGTGTGCTATCTTGTATGGTTTAGAATCGGACTTGAGAAAAGGTTTGAGAATTCAGACCCATATGATATTGTCGAGGATCTCAAATTGATCTTTGAGACTCATGCGGCAATTGAAAGCTATGAGGCTTCGAAAAGTTCTTTAGCGCAAGATGGAAGAGGCGACTCGTCGTGAGCATGTGCTTAAGATGTGCAGCACGCATAAACAAACTTCAAAGCTTGGGTATTGTGATTCCTAATGCTTTGGGGATTTACCGTGTCCTCCAATCACTACCACCAAGTTACAAGAACTTTGTGATGAACTACAACATGCAAAACATGAACAAGGCGTTGCGAACTCTTTGCCATGTTGAAGTCTGAGGTGGAGATCAAGAAAGAGCACCAAGTGTTGTTGGTCAATAAGACCACCAAATTCAAGAAAGGCAAGTCTAAGCGGAAGGACACTTCAAGAAGGGTGGTAAGAAAGTTACCACGCCGACGAAGAAGACCAAGGCTGGACCTAAGCCTATCTTGAGTGCTTTTCTGCAAGGAAGAAGGTCCTTTGAGCGGAATTGCCCAAAGTACTTGGCGGATTTGAAGAATGGCAACATCAAGAAGAAAGGTATATCGATATACATGTTATTGATGTGTATCTCACTAGTACTAAATAGTAGTGCAGGTATTTAATCTTGGTTCGTTGCTCATATTTGTAACTTCGAAATAGGTCTTTGCGAATAAGCGGAAGCTAGCAAAGAACGAGGTGACGATGCTGGCGTTGGAAGCGGATCAAAGGTTGATGTGATCGCGGTCGACACGCTACCCCTTCATCTACCATCGGGATTAGTTTTATACTTAAATAATTGTTATTTGGTGCCTGCGTTAAGCATGAACATTATATCGGGATCTTGTTTATTGCGAGACGGTTACTTGTTTAAGTCCGAGAATAATGGTTGTTCGATTTATATGAGTAATATGTTTTATGCACATGCACCTTTGATAGATGGTCTATTCTTATTGAATCTCGATAGTGGAAATACACATATTAATAACATTGAGGCTAAACGTTTGAAATCGAGCGATAACT
Source organism: Avena insularis (assembly GCA_023614405.1). NCBI lineage: Eukaryota > Viridiplantae > Streptophyta > Magnoliopsida > Poales > Poaceae > Avena > Avena insularis. The sequence goes on along the minus strand of CM042697.1, from coordinate 370,190,721 downwards.
CAACCTATATGTGGCCTTTGTCGTCTTGGTCACATTGGGTGAAGCGTATGAAGAAACTCCATTCCGATGGACTTCTTGAATCACTTGATTTGAATCACTTGAAAGATGCGAAGCATGTCGATGGGTAAAATGACTAAGACTCCATTTTACGGTATGATGGAAGCGAGCTACGGACTTGTTGGAAATCATACATACCGATGTGTGGTCCAATGAGTGTAGCATCGTGCGTGGTTTCGTTATGTTCTTACCTTCACGGATGACTTGAGTAGATATGGGTATATCTATTTCATGAAACATAAGTCCAAAACTTTCGAGAAATTTAAGGAATTTCAAAGTGAGGTAGAGAATCAACGTAACAAGAAGATTAAATTTCTACGTTACGATCGTGGAGGTGAATATCTAAATTACGAGTTTGGCGAGCATTTGAAGAAATGCGGAATACTTTCCGATTGACACTTGAGAACACCACAGCATAATGGTGTGTCCGAACGTCGTAATCGAACTCTCTTAGATATGGTTCGTTCTATGATGTCACTCACAGATTTACCGCTATCATTTTGGGGTTATGCATCAGAAACAGCCGCATTCACTTTAAATAGGGCAATCTAAATCCGTTGAAACGACACCGTATGAATTATGGTTTGGGAAGAAACCTAGATTGTCGTTCCTTAAAGTTTGGGGTGCGAAGCCTATGTAAAGAAGTTACAGCCGGACAAGCTTGAACCCAAAGCGAAAAAATGCGTCTTCATAGGATACCCGAAAACTATTGGGTATACCTTCTATCATAGATCCGAAGGCAAAATCTTTGTTAAGAATGGATCCTTTCTAGAGAAGGAATTTCTCTCGAAAGAAGTGACTGAAGGAAAGTAGAACTTCGACGAGGTTTTCGAACCTTCTCTCGAAATTGCGAGTAGCGCTTGGCGGAAGAAGTTCATGTGGTGCTGCACCAATAAGAGAGGAAGCTAATGATAATGATCATGAAACTTCGGTTGAAGTTGCTCTGAACCTCGCAGTCAACGAGAACTCGTACCACTCCAGTTGGTATGATCCCGTTATGAGTGTCATGTTGGTGGACAACACCGATGACCTGAGACATATGAGGAAGCGATGAGCCCAGATTCAATAAATGACAAGAAGCCATGAAATCCGAGATTGGATCCATGTACGAAAACCAAGTATGGACTTTGGTGGACTTACCGGATGGTAGGAAGGTCATCGAGAACAAATGGATCTTCAAGAAGAAAGCAGATGTTGATGGTAATGTTCGTCTATAAAGCTCGACTTGTCGCAAAAGGGTTTCGACAAATTCAAGGAGTTGACTACGATGAGACTTTCTCACCAGTAGCGAAGCTAAAGTCTGTGAGGATTATGTTAGCAATCGCTGCATATTACGATTATGAGATATGGCAGATGGATGTCAAAACAGCATTCCTCAATGGAGACATTGATGAAGAGTTGTATATGATGCAACCCAAAGGTTTTGTTGATCCTAAAGATGCTAACAAGGTATGCAAACTTCAACGGTCCATCTATGGATTGAAGCAAGTATCCCGAAGTTGGAATCAACGTTTTGATAAGGTGATCAAAAGTTTTGGTTTTATACAAACTTATGGAGAAGCTTGTATTTACAAGAAAGTGAGTGGGAGCTCTGTGGCATTCTTAATACTATATGTAGATGACATATTGTTGATTGGGAATGATGTAGACCTTCTTAATAGTGTCAAAGAATATTTGAATAATAGTTTTTCAATGAAGGATCTTGGCGAAGCAGCTTACATATTAGGCATAAAGATTTATAGAGATAGATCGAAACGCCAAATATCATTGTCACATACATATTTGGACAAAGTTCTAAAGAGGTTTGGAATGGAAGATAGCAAGAAAGGGTTCTTGCCCATGTTGTCAATCGACCTTGAGTAAAACTCAAAGTCCGACATCGGCAGAAGATAGAGAAAGGATGAGTAAGACTCTATGCCTCGCCATAGGATCTCTAATGTATGCCATGCTATGTACTAGACCCGACATTGCATATCTGTTAGTTTGACTAGCGAGATATCAAAGTGATCGAGAGTGGATCATTGGACAAGGTCAAAAACATCCTTAAGTACTTGAGAAGAACTAAGGATATGGTTCTTTCTTATGAAGGTGATGAACAGCGTTGTTAATGGTTACACCGATGCTAGTTGGAACACCGATCCGGATGATTCTAAATCACAATCTAGATACGTATTTATTTTGAATGGTGCGGCGATAGTGGAGGAGTGCAAAGCAAAGCGTTGTGGCGAGATCTTCAACTGAATCGGAATACATGGCTGCCGGAGGCTTCACAAGAAGCGATATGGATGAAAGAGTTCATTACAGAGCTGGGTGTGGTTCTAGTGCCTTGGACCCAATGTCTATCTCTTGTGATAACATGGGCCATAGCCAATGCGCAAGAACCAAGGTCACACAAGAAGCTGAAGCACATCAAGCTACGTTTCCACGCTATTCGAGAACATATCCAAGATGGGGATATAAAGATTTGCAAAGTACACACAGATCTAAATGTGGCGGATCCGTTGACTAAACCTCTCCCGAGGGCAAAACATGACCAGCACCAAACTGCCATGGGTGTTCGGTATATTACCATGTAATCTAGATTAGATGACTCTAGTGCAAGTGGGAGACTGGAGATATGCCCTAGAGGCAATAATAAATATAGTTATTATTATATCTTTGTGTTTATGATAAATGTTTACATTCATGCTATAATAGTATTAACAAGGAAACATTAATACTTTTGTGATTTGTAAACTTAATTTGAAGTCCCTAGTAAAGCCACTATATAATACTAGCTTGTTGGTTAATAGAGGATTGTGGTTTCCCTATCATGAACATTGAGATGTTATTAACAACAAGATCATATTGTTAGGAGAATGATATGATGGACATACTCCTATAGATAAGCGTAGCATAAAGATCAAGTCATTTTAATAGTTCAATAGCTATATGCTTTCTGATACATAGTAATCTAATTCCTTCGACCATGAGATCATGCATATCACCTTTACCGGATGGATGCTTTGATGACATCAAACACCACACCGTGAATCGGGTGGCTATAAAGGTGGCATTGAGTGTTCGAAAGTATTGGTTGAAACACATGGATCAAGAGTGGGATTTGTCCATCCATATGACGGATAGATATACTCTGGGCCTCTCGGTGAAATGTCATCCAATTAGCTTGCAAGCATGTGAGCTCACAAGGGATCACATATCACGGGAACGAGAAAAGAGTACTTATCGGTAACGAGGTTGAACTAGGTATGCAGAGATACCGACGATCATAACCTCGGATAAGTAAACTATCGTGAGACAAAATTGATATCGTATGTAAGTGGTTCATTCGATCGCAAAGTAATCGTTGAAATATGTGGGAGCCATATGAATTTCCAGATTCCTCTATTGGTTATTGATTCGGAGAAGTGTCTCGATCATGTCCGCATAATTCACGAACCGTAGGGAGACACACTTAAGGATTCGACGTTGTTTGAGTAGTTATGGAATGATGAGAAAGAGACCGAATGTTGTTGGAGTCTCGAATGGGATGGGATATCACGAGGAGATCCGGAATGGTCCGGAGAATAAGATTAATATAAGGAAAGTCCTGCTTTGAGTTGGGGAATGGTTCCGGTGTTTTCATCGGGAATGTTCTAGAAGGTTCCGGAATGTCCGGCACTCCGGAGGGGAAGGGTACATGAATGTGTTGTATCAAGTTGGTATGATTGCATCATGTACTAAGTGTCATCGCTGAACCAAATAAAGGATTAATTTAAATCCTAGTTTGAAAAGTCAAATAGCTAGTTTGAAAAGTCAAACGGCTAAATTTGGAAAGAGGAAAAGAGGAGGAGTGGGAAACCAAGTTGGGGAGGAGTTCCCTCCTCCAACCGGCGGCGCACCCTCCAAGCCGAGTTGGGGAGGGACTCATCTCCCTCCCCTTGGCCGGTCGGCCCCTCCACCTATGTAAGGAGGGGCAGGCCTCCCTCCTAGAGACACACAAGATCCTCTCCTCCAAACCCTAGCCCCAAGCCGCCGCCGCCCTAGGCAAACCCCAGCTGCGTCTAGCTAATCCCTAGCCATGGCTTGCCCCTCCTTGGTGTGTCTAAACCCTAGAACACCGAGGACTCTCTCATACTCCACCATACTCGCTCCGGCCAAGGCGAAGCCTGCGAGATCTCCTCTACTTAGGTACCACGCCGTTGTCAGCCGGAATCATGAGGAGAGTGCTACAACCTCCTTTCTTTGGAACAAGGGAGAGGAAGGTCTTCATCGAGTATAACGATGTGACCGATCATGTGGCAGCTTGAACGCAGCGCCGGAAGGATCGTCTACACGATCTTGAGATCGGGAAGAGTACGACTACATCACCCACGAGAATCCGCTCTCGTTAAACACTTTGGAATCTTCGAGGGTGAGTTATTCCATCGACTCGTTGCTACAATCTAGTAGATAGATCTCGGCTTGTTTGTTTGTATGCGGTAGAAATTTTTTGTTTTCCATGCTACAAAACCCTACAAAAATATTCTCCACGTGAGGTGTATGTTGGAATTATGCCCTAGAGGCAATAATAAAGATGTTATTATTATAATTCTTGTTCATGATAATGTTTATATTCCATGCTAGAATTGTATTAAGCGGAAACTTTAATACTTGTGTGGTTTGTGAACAACACCGTGTCCCTAGTATGCCTCTATGGACTAGCTCATTGATCAATGATGGTTAAGGTTTCCTAACCATAGACATGAGTTGTCAATTGATAATGAGATCATATCATTGGGAGAATGATATGGTGGACAGACCCAAACTAAGCGAAGCAATTAGATCGTGTCATCGTGTTCGTCTTTGCAAAGCTTTTCTTATGTCAAATATTGTATTCCTTAGACCATGAGATAATGCAACTCCCTGGTATCAGAAGAAAGCTTTGAGGTAATCAAACGTCATCCTATGAGAGGGTGATCATAAAGGTGTCTCTTAGGTGATCGGAAAGTATCTGTTGGGTTGTATGTATCGAGATGGAATTTGTCCCTCCCAAGTCGGAGAGATATACTTCGGGCCCACTCGATAATCGATATCAACACCGCTTGCAAGCATGTGGTTAAGGAGTTAATCACAAAGTGATATCGGATTACGGAACGAGTAAAGTACTTGTTGTGAACGAGATTGAACTAGGTATGACGGCATCGACGATCGAATCTCGCAAGTAAAATATCGCGAGACGAAGGAATATATATATGGGATTGATTGAATCGACATCGTGGTTCATCCGATATGATCATCGATGAATGTGGAGTCAATATGGGTTTCGAGGCCCATTGTTGATTATTGATAGAAGATCATGTACGCATATTCTCGAACCGCAGGTCACACACTTAACGTGTCTCGACGCTAGGATAGATTGGATGATTGGTTTATGAGTTTTTGTTCAGAGTCTCGATGGGATCCGGACATCACGAGAGGTTCCGGAGTGGTCCGGAGAATAAGATTCATATAAGGCGGCAGTTTTGGAGTTCGAATTGTTCCGTTAATCGGATTATAGGAAGCTTCTAGAACCTTCCGAAGGGGACCAACGTGGACCCACCTTCCGGTGGGGGCTTGGGCCTATGAGGGAGTGCCCTGGCTGCATTGGGCCAGGGCACAAGGCCCCATAGGGCCCAGCTGCCTAGAGGGTTTAAACCTAGATAGACCTTCTAGAAGGGGAGAGTCCTTGCCCCCACTTCTCCCTCCTGGCCGGCCCAAGGCTTGGAGGAGGGCAGGGCTGGCCGCCCTTCTATATAAAGAGGGCTGGGGCGCCCCATACACCTTCCTCCAACCCTAGCCGCCTGCCGCCTTCCTCTCTCCCTCCATTGTTTGTAGGCGAAGCCCCGCAGAAATTCTCCACCATATACACCACGCCGTGTTGTAGATCCAATCCATCTCTCCACCATACTTGCTGGTCCGAGGAAGGAGGAGACGCCGAGGTGCTGCACGTGCATCTCACGGAGGCACCGCCACTTGTGGTGCTAGATCGGATCGGATCGAGGAGGAGAAGCGAAATGCGACTACATCACCCACGTTCGATTTAACGTTCACTGTAGCGAATCTTCAAGGGTATGAAGATCTAATCCAATCTCTCGTTGTTTGCATCTCCTAGATTAGATCTTGGCTTTCCTCCGCTCGCATCCGTAGAAAATTTTGATTTACTATGCCAAAACCCTTCAAAGGGTATCAAAGCTAGATCTATGTGTAGATGTGTTTCACGAGTAGAACGCAACATGGTTGTTGCGGCGTTGATGTTTTTGTTGCAAGCCTCTTGTTTGTGTTCTTCTTATGACGGATAGTGAGATTGAAGCGGTCCAGGCCAACCTTATGCGACGTCGTCATGAGACCGCTCCGACTTGACGTGTGGCTTGTTCCACACATGCGCGGTGGATGTCGGTTTCTCTCACTATAGTTGTCATGGGATTAACACGGAGTTTGGCAACCATAATATAACCGTTGTGGCTTTCCGTAGGTAAGAATCGTTCTTAGCATCTACTCCCATAAGCCACGTAAACATGCAACAACAAAGTAGAGGCGTCTAACTTGTTTTTGCGGAGTGTTTTGTGATATGGTATGGCCCAAGATGTGATGTGTATATTGTATGCGATGATCATGTTTTGTAATGTTTCACGACTTGCATGTCGATGAGTACACAACCGGCAGGAGCCATATGGTTGTCTTTATAATTGTGTATGATCTGCGAGTCAACTTCTTATACGCCATGTAATAGTTTCAATTTATCGCTAAGTAGTTAGCAATAGTTGTAGTTGCTATTCGTGGTGGAGGCAATCATGGTGGAGTGATGGAGATCATGCCGGAACGCACAAGATGGAGATCATTCTTGCGAAGATTGGCTATACCATGTCACATAAAGTTATATGCATGTGATGTTTATCCTTTTATGTATCTTATTATGCTTAGATCGCGACGGTAGCATTATAAGATGATTCCTCACTTAAAGATCAAGATAAAAACTGTGTTCTCCCCAAGTATGCACCGTTGCGAAAGTTCGTCGTGTCCAAGCATCATGTGATGATCGGGTGCTATAGACTCTACGCTCACATACAACGGGTGCAAGCCAGTTTTGCACACGCGGAAATACTTGGGTCTAACTTGACGAGCCTAGCATGTACAGACATGGCCTCGAAACACAAGAACCGAAAGGTTAAGCATGAGTCATATGAATGATATGATCGACACTTCGTTGTCCACCATTGAAACCACATCTCTTCTCGTGATGATCGGATTAGGTGTGGTGAATTTGGATCATGTTCACTAAACAACTTCAGGGATGTTGAATTTAGTGGGAGTTCATCTAGTAATTTGATTAAGTTGAACTATTTATCATGAACATAGTCTAAATTGTACTTGCAAATACTGTAGATCACATGGCCAAGTCCAACTTCAACTTCAACGTTTTTGCTGAGAAGGAAAAGCTTAGAAACAATGGGTCTAACTTCACCAATTGGGTCCGCAATCTAAGAATCATTCTATCTGGAGGACAAAAGTACTTTGTCCTTGGGAAAGCATTAGGTGACCCCCTTCAGAATTGCTACGGCCGATGAGAAAGCTGTCATCATCGAAGAAAGATGATTATGGTGTGATTAAGAGCACCATGTTGTTTGCTATGGAACCGAACTTCAAAATCGTTTTGAAGACTATCCTGCCCTTTGAGATTCTCGAAGAGTTGAAAACCATGTTTCGGACTCAGCCCGCTTACGAGAGATATGAGATCTCCGAGAAGTTCTTTAATCGCAAGATGGAGGAAGGGAGTTCGTTAGTGAGCACGCCATTAAGATGACGGGCTACACTCAACGCCTTTGAGCAACTGGAATGCACAATTCCAGAGGAGCTCAAGATTGACAGGTTCGCAATCACTCCTCCCTACAAAAGTTTTGTAGTGACTAACAATCAGATTGGTTCCATCGATACGATCACCGAGCTCTTCGCAAAGCTGAAGGCCGCGAAGTGGACATCAAAAGGATAATCATGTGTTGATGGTCAACAAGCCCACCTTTAAGAAAGGTAAGGGAGCAAAGAAGCCCTTCAAGAAGGGCGGCGGCAAGCGCAATGCCCCTGCTGAGAAGAAGCTCAGGTCTGGTCCCAAGCCGGACACTGGGTGCTTCTATTGCAAGGACAAGGGTCATCGAAGCGAATCGTCCAAGTACTTAGCGGACAAGAAGGCTGGCACCATCAAAGGTATATTTGATATACATGTTATTGATGTTTTCCTTACTAGCCCTCGTTGTAGTGCACGGGTATTTGATACGGTTTCGGTTGCTAATATTTGTAACTCAAAACAGAGCTACGGAATGACGGCGGCTTGCGAGGGATGAGGTGACGATGCGCGTTGGCAACGGATCAAGAGTTGATGTGATGGCCGGCACGCCTCCTTAGTTTTACCTTCGGGATTAGTTTTAAACCTTAATAAATGTTATTATGTGCCTGCGTTGAGCATGAACATTATTTCTGGATCGTGTTTATTGCAAAACGGTTATTCATTTAAATCGGAGAATAATGGGGTTGTTCTATTTATATGAGTAACATCTTTTATGGTCATGCACCTCTTGTGAATGGTTTATTTCTTCTAAATCTCGAAAGGGATGAAACACACATCCATAACATTGAGGCTAAGAGATGCAAAGTAGATAGTGATAATACTACTTATTTGTGGTAATCGCTGTCGTCTAGGTCATATTGGTGTAAAGCGATGAAGAAACTCCATTCGATGGACTTTTGGAGTCTCTTGATTTTGAATCATTTGACACATGCGAACCATGCCTCATGGGCAAGATGATCAAAACCCCGTTCTCCAGTATGATGGAGCGAGCAACGGACTTGTTGGAAATCATACATACCGATGTATGCGGACCGATGAGTGTTTCGACGCGCGGTGGATATCGCTATTTTCTCACTTTTTCTGATGACTTAAGTAGATATGGGTATATCTATTTAATGAAACATAAATCTGAAACATTTGAAAAGTTCAAGGAATTTCAGAATGAAGTGGAGAACCATCGTAACAAAAAGATTAAGTTTCTACGATCCGATCGTGGAGGTGAATATTTGAGTTATGATTTTCTCACACATCTTAAAGCAAGTGGAATCGTTTCACAACTCACGCCACCCGGAACACCACAGTAGCAATGGTGTGTCTGAACCGAATCGAACCCTATTAGATATGGTCCGATCGATGATGTCTCTTACTGATTTGCCGTTATCATTTTGGGGTTATGCATTAGAAACCGCTGCATTCACTTTAAATAGGGCTCCATCTAAATCCGTTGAGACGACACCGTATGAACTATGGTTTGGTGCTAAACCTAAGTTGTCGTTTCTTAAAGTTTGGGGATGCGAAGCTTACGTCAAGAAGTTGATGCCGGACAAGCTCGAACCCAAAGCGGAGAAATGCGTCTTCATAGGATACCCTAAGGAAACTATTGGGTATACCTTCTATCACAGAACCGAAGGCAAAGTGTTTGTCGCAAAGAACGGTTGCTTTCTTGAGAAGGAGTTTCTCTCGAAAGAAGTGAGTGGGAGGAAAGTAGAGCTAGACGAGGTTATTGAACCTTCTCTTGAGTTGGAGAGTAGCGCAGCACCTGAAATTGTTCCAGTGCTGCCTGCACCAACAATAGAGGAAGCTAATGACAAGGATCATGAAGCTTCGGACGATCTTGCTCGAACGTCGCAGGTCGACAAGGTCGCGTGCCCCTCTGAGTGGTAGCAACCTGTCTTGACTGTCTTGTTAGTAAAAGACGGTGAACCTACGAACTATGAGGAAGCGATGAGCCCAGACTCGAGAATGGCTAGAAGCCATGAAATCCAATTGGGATCCATGGCGAAAACCAAGTATGGACTTTGGTGGACCCTCCTAGCGACCGAAAGGCCGTTGAGTGCAAATGGATCTTCAAGAAGAAAACGGACGCGGATGGTAATGTTACCGTCTATAAAGCACGGCTTGTCGCAAAAGGTTTTCGACAAGTTCAAGGTGTTGACTACGATGAGACTTTCTCTCCCGTAGCGATGTTTAAGTCCATTCGGATTTTATTAGCAATTGTTGTGTTTCATGATTATGAAATATGGCAGATGGATGTCAAGACTGCGTTCCTCAATGGCAACATTGATGAAGAGTTGTATATGATGCAACCCGAAGGTTTTGTCGATCCTAAGGATGCTGATAAAGTATGCAAACTTCAGCGTTCCATTTATGGATTGAAGCAAGCATCTCGGAGTTGGAACCTTCGTTTTGATCAAGTGATCAAGAGCTTTGGATTTGTTCCAAATTGCTACGAAGCTTGTATCTACAAGAAAGTGAGTGGGAGCTCGGTGACATTTCTGGTACTATATGTGGATGACATATTGATTATTGGAAATGACATTAACATGCTTAACGATGTGAAGAGTTATTTGAACAAGTGTTTTTCAATGAAAGACCTAGGTGAAGCTGCTTATATATTGGGCATCAAAATCTATAGAGATAGACAAAGACGCCTGATAGCTTTAAGCCAGAGTACATACCTAGACAAAGTTCTGAAAAGGTTCAAAATAGATAAGGCAAAGAAAGGTTCAGTGCCTATGTTGTCAGGTAAGATATTGAGCAAGGCTTAGAGTCCAGCTATGATAAATGATAGAGAAGCTATGAGCAAAGTGCCTTCTGCCTCGGCCATAGGTTCTATCATGTATGCCATGCTGTGTACTAGACCGGATGTGTCCAATGCTCTTAGTTTGACGAGCAGATACCAAAGTGATCCAGGAGTGGAACACTGGACAGCTGTGAAGAACATCCTAAAGTACCTAAATAGGACTAAAGAAATGTTCTTAGTCTATGGAGGTGATGAACAGCTCGTCGTAAAGGGTTACGTCGATGCTAGTTTTTACACCGACAAGGATGATTCTAAGTCTCAGACAGGATATGTTTATATTTTGAATGGAGGAGCTGTGAGCTGGAGAAGCTGCAAGCAAAGCGTGATCGCGGGATCTACAGTAGAAGCGGAATACATGGCTGCTGCAGAAGCGTCAAGTGAAGGAGTTTGAATCAGGAACTTCATCACTGAGCTTGGTGTGGTTCCAAGTGCATTGGACCCACTGGAGATATTGTGTGACAACACTAGCGCCATAGCACTCGCTAAGGAACCAAGATATCATCCAAAGACCAAGCATATCAACCGCAAGTTTCATATAATCCGAGATTATATAGCAGATGGAGATCTGAAGATTAGCAAAGTACATACAGATCTGAATGTCGCAGATCCATTGACTAAACCTCTTCCACGGGTATAACATGATCAACACCTCAGTGCCATGGGTGTGAGATTGTTGCCAGATGTAAACTAGATTATTGACTCTAGTGCAAGTGGGAGACTGTTGGAATTATGCCCTAGAGGCAATAATAAAGATGTTATTATTATAATTCTTGTTCATGATAATGTTTATATTCCATGCTAGAATTGAATTAAGCGGAAACTTTAATACTTGTGTGGTTTGTGAACAACACCGTGTCCCTAGTATGCCTCTATGGACTAGCTCATTGATCAATGATGGTTAAGGTTTCCTAACCATAGACATGAGTTGTCAATTGATAATGAGATCATATCATTGGGAGAATGATATGGTGGATGACCAAACTAAGCGAAGCAATTAGATCGTGTCATCGTGTTCGTCTTTGCAAAGCTTTTCTTATGTCAAATATTGTATTCCTTAGACCATGAGATAATGAAACTCCCAGTATCTAAGAAAGCTTTGAGGTCATCAAACGTCATCCTATGAGAGGGTGATCATAAAGGTGTCTCTCGTGATCGGAAAGTATCTGGGTTGTATGTATCGAGATGGAATTTGTCCCTCCCAAGTCGGAGAGATATACTTCGGGCCCACTCGGTAATCGATATCAACACCGCTTGCAAGCATGTGGTTAAGGAGTTAATCACAAAGTGATATCGGATTACGAGTAAAGTACTTCTCGTGAACGAGATTGAACTAGGTATGGCGCATGCCGACGATCGAATCTCGCAAGTAAAATATCGCGAGACGAAGGGAATATATATATGGGATTGATTGAATCTCGACATCGTGGTTCATCCGATATGATCATCGATGAATGTGTGGAGTCAATATGGGTTTTCAGGCCTTGTTGATTATTGATAGAAGATCATGTATGCATATTCTCGAACCCAGGTCACACACTTAACGTGTCTCGACGCTAGGATAGATTGGATGATTGGTTTATGAGTTTTTGTTCGAGTCTCGGATGGGATCCGGGACATCACGAGGTTCGGAGTGGTCCGGAGAATAAGATTCATATAAGGCGGCAGTTTTTGGAGTTGAATTGTTAGGGTTAATCGGTATTGTACGGAAGCTTCTAGAACCTTCCGGAAGGGGACCAACGTGGCCCCACCTTCCGGAGGGGCTTGGGCCTATGAGGGAGTGCCCTGGCCGATTGGGCCAGGGCACAAGGCCCCAGTCGGCCTAGAGGGGTTTAAACCCTAGATAGACCTTCTAGAAGGGGGAGAGTCCTTGCCCCCCACTTCTCCCTCCCCTGGCCGCCGGCCCAAGGCTTGGAGGAGGGGCAAGGGCTGGCCGCCCCCCCTCTATATAAAGAGGGCTGGGGCGCCCTCACCTTCCTCCAACCCTAGCCGCCTGCCGCCTTCCTCTCTCCTCTCATTTGTTTGTAGGCGAAGCCCTGCTGCAGAAATTCTCCACCATATACACCACGCCGTCGTGTTGTAGATCCAATCCATCTCTCCACCATACTTGCTGGTCCGAGGAAGGAGGAGACGTCGAGGTGCTGCACGTGTGCATCTCACGGAGGCACCGCCACTTGTGGTGCTAGATCGGATCGGATCACGAGGAGGAGAAGCGAATGCGACTATATCACCCACGTTCCGATTTAACGTTCACTGCGAATCTTCAAGGGTATGAAGATCTAATCCAATCTCTCTCGTTGTTTGCATCTCCTAGATTAGATCTTGGCTTTCCTTCTGTTCGCATCCGTAGAAAATTTTGATTTACTATGCCGCGAAACCCTTCAGTGTAACCCTCTCTATCTATTTATCTCTTCCTCACGGAGATCTCTCCACATAGACATTGAAACGTTGTGAGATTTTCACTATTAGTTCAATGTTCTAGATGGCAAAGCTTTGATGGATTGGATGAATTGAACGGGTGTCATGTGGATACCCATGGAGGGATTACACTTGTAATCCTCACATGAGATCCGATCAAGGGATTCATCAAGTTCTTAATCAACCATCATCACCAAGTTATTTCGCTTCAACAGTCATATGATGATCTTGATCCAATCTTGTCCATGAAATCTCTATAGATGATCTTGGTGGTTCATGTAGGACCTGTTACCGAGGGTGCCACCTTAGACACTTGGGCTCTAGGCGGAATTCCACTGGAGGTGTAGACGATTCCTTGGTCTTGCCTATGAATCACCCCTCTGTTCTCTGCTACAATAGTCGAGAACTACTAGTTGAGTAAAGCGTCAAGATGGGATGCCGCCGATTCACCCACCTTGGCGTCCAAATCTGGCTTCCGTGTGCAGAACCCATCGAGCTTGTTGTTGGTATCCTTGAGCACCTTCGCCACCATCATGGAAACGGAGGCCGTGATGGGTTCCGTGATCGACGGCGTGACCGCGATGAATCATGCCTTCATAGTCGGATCCATGTTGGCGAGGAGTAGATCCCGAGCCGCCCAATCCTGTTGTTGCTTGCATGTCCGCATGTCCGACGATGACATCCACAAAATCGTGAAAAAGTTGTTGGATGGACGCTCTGAATACCAAATGTTAGGTACTCTCTACCGTCGATGTTGATTTCACGGAAATTCAGATACAGAGTAGCGATTACAAAGATAGAATTTTCTTGTGGAAGAACTACGAATAAATAAAAGGAGTAGCTGAGGGTGCCCGTGTCACTTGGCGTAATCCAAGCCAGAATGTCATAATCTAAGAATGTCTTTCAACCTGCACTTGACCTGAAAAGTTGTGGTGTTCTCTATCTTAGAGGATTGATGAACCACACCATTATGCAAAGACGATGTACATGCGCCTACCTCTGCTTATGCAGTCGCACGCCAGTTGAAGCATAGTGGTTCAACTACTCCTCGCTTGTGTATCTCTTGTTGGGCTTGTACCCTCTCTTGGGCCTCGGTGTGGGCTGCAACGAGGCTGTAGCGGTAGGGCTGCTAACGTTAGGAATCTCTCGGTCACAGACAGAGAGAATCACATAAGAGTTCACTGTTCATATTATTTGGTGGGAAGCTTTCCTTTGAAAATATACTAGTACCCTGTCAGCGTCACTCCAGGTCTAGGATTCTTTGGCTCGCTCGCACAGCCAAGTCAATGTCTGGGTGTGTCGCAATCTCTCGATTGCTGCAGTTCCGTTTAGTGGTGGCACCATCGTGCGTAGACTTTTATACTACCTCGGATGTCCGCGTGGTGGGCCGGTTGGTTCTCTGTCTAACAAGAAGCTTAATTCTTCTTCACTTCTTTTATGGTGGAAAACTTACACGACTACAATCGGGCCACCAGTCACACGCTCACAGCAACTCCTCCCCTTAAATGATTTGTCCAAAATTATATTTAAAAAAACACCTGCCCTTGAATTGTGACTGGCTGTTTGTGATGGAAACGTTCCGTCCACTGCCTCATGTTGGAAATCATTGACAAAAAGCTTCTTGAATCTTGACTACTTTCTCCGTTTTAAAATATATGTCTTAGATTTTTTAAAATTTAGATGAATCTATATACGAAATAACGTCTAGATTTATTTAAATTCTAACAAATTTAAGATATCTATTTTGTGATAGAGGAAGTAGTACGAAGCAGCTTAATTATCGGATGAAAAGGTGCATATCGGAGGCGGCTCTACTTTCCCCGCTCAGGTACGATTTACTTCTCGTCCCAAGGCAACAAATATCCTCTTTCCAGCAAGATCAAGACGCGCCCTAGACTCATTTTGCGCGTGATGTGAATACGCTACGTGCTTGCAAACGGAAATTTGTGCAAGTGAACTTACTTCTCTTTCAGTGCATTTGACACGTGAATATCATATAGTTGGTCAAATCTTCATTCAACTCATGATCGCAGGTAGCTATCTATCAACAACTAAGTGTGGACCAGAATTGCGTACGCCAACCGCATGCAGACACATGACAGGTTGACCAGGCAGCTCATGGCATATGCTAATTTGGGGCCACTAATCTTGGATTACGATAGCGCTAGAAAGAAAATATTGGCATAGGTAAAAATTCATGTGAAACTTAATCTGATGTGTATATGGGCTCGTATGTAGAGTTCAGTGCATGTACTATGATGTGTAAAATTCATGTATACTAGATATGAAATTATCTTTAATAAAATAAAAACTATTAATTTTTTGCAGGCTATTTATATGGTGGCATATTGGGTGCAGCTTTGGGCGCCGCTTTAACCGCAGACCCAGCGGGATATTATGGCTTCTGAACTTAGTTACCTCTTGAGTGTCGCTCGGGATATCTTCGGACGGGCTCGCTGGCAACATATTAGTAGACTACATGATGCCTAGTGGTCACATGCTTCTTATTTTTCGCTGGTTGATTCATGGATCAACTTTAAGCAATCCATGATTTGTAATAATATTGGATGATTAATTTTTAATAAAAGAATGTCTGCATCAACCGGTGGAGAGGCCAGGTTCCATCCCCTTCTCAAAAAAAAAGTTATAATGTGACTCTACCTGAACAATGTATGGTCGTTTTATTTTAGATAGAGTGTGTATTATGTGGAAATTTGGGTGAGAAGATTTTCCTGTGCGTGTGCTGGAAATTGATGGGAATCAGCTAAGGGAGAAGGAATCAGCTAAGTAACAATAGATTATAATGAAGATTGGAAGGCAAAGTTGGTCGAAAGTTTTTAGGATGTGTTTGGTTCATAGCCAGAATTTGGACTCTCGACTCAGATGCATATACCTTCTCAATTATCATCTTCTCAAACCAAACAAGATAATTTTGTATCTCACAACACATAAATTCATACCCCCCTATAAAAAGAACTAAATTAATGGATATCGTCGAAACTTCAAATAAAAGCATGAATTTAGTGTCCTGATAGTAACATCTATATATATGACACTAATGTTTGATATGTATAGATATCAATTAATATTCAATGGATGTCTGATAAGATTTTTTTACTTATGCCAATATATTTATTATATTGATTTAACCTCAAATGTTTGATGGGCATACATACTTAGTATATTTAGTTCATTTACATCCAAAAACTTGTGTTTATAAAATGGAATTTGATGCCACATATTAACATGATAAATGGAGTGGTTTCATGGATATCATTTGTTTGGAAGAACGAAAGTCTTGTTTTCTCTTTTTTCTCCCGAGTAGGAAAAGGAAATCGGAATATATATTAAGTTAGAGAATATTTCCACATGTCCTCTCTAGTTGTAACTTAGTTATTTGTTTTCAAAATGTTGACATGCATTTTACCTTCGGGTGTAATTGGATTGGATTTTTCTATTACAATCACATACCATATTTTCTCGACAGATTCAGAGCGAATCAAATATCGATCAATTGTGGATTCGAATATGGATATTATCAAAACACGGATTCGAAATGGAAACAGAACGTACTCCCTCTGTTCGGGATTATAGGTCCTACGCGCATATCTAGGTTGTTAATTTGACCAACAAAATATAACTTATATATCATAAAAATTATTCCATTAGAAAATATAACCTCTAAAGTTTGTAATGGTATCATTTTTATGCTATACTATTTATATTTTGTTGTTCAAATTGATAACCTAGTTATCCGCGCGGGACTTATAATCCCAAACGGAGGGAGTACTTAGGAAGGAAACACGGTCAATAGGATAGGTCATGGGTATACACATAAGTAGATAAGG
The DNA here is from genome assembly GCA_023614405.1 of Avena insularis. Classification (NCBI taxonomy): domain Eukaryota; kingdom Viridiplantae; phylum Streptophyta; class Magnoliopsida; order Poales; family Poaceae; genus Avena; species Avena insularis. Next base: position 370,173,758 of record CM042697.1, on the reverse strand, counting down.
TGAGTGCACCCGGGCCTAGATATGGACTCATAACCATAACTCAACTTATTGGCACGCAATCAGATTACTCTTGTCCTCTAGCTCAACCCCTAGCCGTATCCCAACATACTCCCTCCATCTCAAAATAGGTCTCAAAATAGAGACTATTTTAACAAATATGCAACACCCATTTTAAGACGGGGGAGCACTAAGAATCAAATCTAGGTTTGTTACCCAGATGTCCGAATAAACTTTGTTAGTCTTGATAACGATCCACGACTCTGGTATGCCATGTGTGAGTATGCATGCGAGTGTGCACATCTACATTGTATTTGGTGTTTCTTAAAATATCTATTTTGTGATAGAGGAAGTAGTATGAAGCAGCTTAATTATCGGGTGAAAAGGTGCATATCGGAGGCGGCTCTACTTTCTCCGCTCAGGTACGTTTACTTCTCGTCCCAAGGCAACAAATATCCTCTTTCCAGCAAGATGAAGACACGCTTGGTGACTAGCAATAGAATGGACCCTAGACTCATTTTGCGCGTGATGTGAATGCGTTACGTGCTTGCAAACGGAAATTTGTGCAGGTGAACTTACTTCTCTTTTACTGTATTTTTTTTAGATAACAACTGATGGAATTCAATAATAACGAAACCGATTACAAACGACACCATAAAAAAGGAAAATACAATATGGATTCAGAAGACCCGACACCGTACTTCCAAATCACAATCAAGCCCACCGTCCTCATCGTCACCACCCAAGTACAGGGACCGGATCCGGAAGCCGCCCATCTTCAGACACCATCGAGTCACCGCCGCCACCTTCGCCACATTGGGCTTTGAACACCGCAGGAGTGCCCACCCCGAGGGGTGAGAGCTAATAATCTTTTCCAGACCATCGGGCAGGCAGGAGATGGTGGAGACCAAGCAGTACCTCCAATTCAAGGTCCCCGAGCAGTAGGTCCCAACCATCCACGCCACGCCTATCTGCCTCCTCCCCTCGCCACCATGGCCGGCCGAAGGAAAATGCAAGGCGCGACAGTCGCATCTCAAAAAAAGACCACAAACAACCCTAACGAGGAAGGCAGTTGTACCATCCTCTTCCCCTCCCTCGCCACCATGGTCGGCCGAGGGGAAGACAACAGCAGCAGCATCCCTCTGACTCTAGAAGCTCCACGACAGAGTCGAAATATGCCCGGAGAGACCACCCTTCCCAGATCCGCCGATCTGAGAGGATACCTGGCCAGCAGCTCGCCGGCGCCGCCACAAGTGGCCTTGCCGAGATGGGGATCGAGCTCCGGCACCCTTATTCTGACGCAACGCCGCCTCCGCCATCCCGACGACGTCTCCCAACACCCTAGAAGATCTCCAAGATTTCACCACCGGAACAGCCGCGCCACTAGCCCACCGGGCAAGGTCTCAGCAGCATGCCCAAAGCCTTGCCCGCCCACCATGGCCTCTTGGCCCGCATCGTCGGTTCCATGAGCAGGGGAAGGCGCACCCCCCCCCCCCCCCCCCCGCCGCCGCCAGCGCCCAGGCTTTGCCTGGCAACACCATCCGGCGGTGGCGAGGAGGGGGAGGGAGGGCGATAGGGGAGGCCGTTGGTGGCGGTTAGGGTTTTGTCCCCATTGCCCGTGCGGGGGGCGACGAGGGACGGGGCGAGTCGCACCTGAACCTTATTCTTAGTAAGCCAAAGATGATGCCACGTGAATAGTATCATATAGTGGGTCAAATCTTCATTCAACTCATGATCGCAGGTAGCTATCTATCAACAACTAAGTGTGGACCTGGATTACGTACGCCAACCGCATGCAGACACATGACAGGTTGACCAAGCAGCTCATGGCATATGCTAATTTGGGGGCACCAATCTTGGATTACGATAGAGCTAGCTAGAAAATACTGGCATAAGTAAAAATTCATGTGGAACTAAATCTGATGTGTATATGGAGTTCAGTGCGTGTATTATGACTTCCATAGTTTGACTTATAATGTGACGCTACCTGAACAACGTATGGTCGTTTTTATTTTAGATAGAGCTTGTATTATGTTGGAAATTTGAGTGAGAAGATTTTCCCTGTGCATGTGATGGAAATTGACGGGAATCAACTAAGGGATAAGGAATCAGCTAAGTAACATAGATTATGATGAAGATTGGAAGCCAAAGTTGGTCGAAAGTTTTTAGGACGTGTTTGGTTCACAGCCAAAATTTGGACTCTCGACTCAGATGCATATACCTTCTCAATTATCATCTTCTCAAACCAAACAAGATAATTGTGTATCTCACAACACATAAATTCATACCCCCCTTATAAAAAGAACTGAATTAATGGATATCACCAAAACTTCAAACAAAAGAGTGAATTTACTGTCCTGATAGTAGCAACTGTATATATGACACTAACGTTTGATATGTAGAGATATCAATTAATATTCAATGGATTTCTGATAAGATTTTTTAGTATATTGATTTAACCTCAAATGTTTGACGGGCATACATAGATAAATGTCCACTTAGTATATTTAGTTCATTTACATCCAAAAAATTGTGTTTATAAAATGGAATGTGATGCCACATATTAACATGAGAAATGGAGTGGTTTCATGGATATCATTTGTTTGGAAGAACGAAAGCCTTGTTTTCCCTTTTTTCGCCCGAGTAGGAAAGGGAAATCGGAATATATTAAGTTACAGCATATTTCCACATGTCCTCTCTAGTTGTAACTTGGTTATTTGTTTTCAAAATATTGACATGAATTTTACCTTGGGGTGTAATTGGATTGGATTTTTCTATTACCATCACATATCATATTTTCTCGACAGATCCAGAGCGAATCAGATAATGATCGATTGTGGATTCGAATATGGATATATCAAACCACGGATTCAAAACGAAAACAGAAGGAAACACAGTTAATTGGATAGGTCATAGGTATACACATAAGTAGATAAGGTGAGTGCACCCGGGCCTAGATATATGCTCATAACCATAACTCAACTTATTGGCACGCAATCAGATTACTCTTGTCCTCTAGCTACACCTATTTTGAGACGGAGGGAACACCAAGGATCAAATCTAGGTTTGTTACGCAGATGTCTGAATAAACTTTGTTAGTCTTGATAATGCTCCACGACTCTGGTATGCCATGTGTGAGTATGCATGCGAGTGTGCACATCTACATTGTATCTGGTGTTTCCTAAAAACATATCCTTTCCTAATGTCACCAGAAATACCTTTTTTGCATATTAACTATTCATAAGTATTTTAATTGATGGTGAAAGGGAGAAGATAATTAACAAGTGAGAAGAACAGGTGAAACTACAAAATGAAGAACGTGAAAAATGTTAAGAAATCACCATCTGATAAAGTGGTCAAGATGGACTTGTCTCTTTTTGCGGTGCATTTGACAAGTCGGCAGGTACCATTGAGCCAGCCGACAGCTGATGTCTGCATCCTGCGCTACGCCACCAAGCGTACTGTATACAGAGTACAAACACATGGCATGTTGACCAGTTTTAATAGTATGAGAGAATTTTATGCACCTGCTTGCTTTGAGAACAAAACAAAATTCACGTGTACTGAGTTTGAAAAATACAAGTCATGTGACTATACGACGGCGATGAGACGTGTCTAAACACTCTCAAGTGCATGTGTAAAATGGGAGTTTTTCCCCTTTTCTCACAAATATACATGCAACATACATGCCTCACACTGGTGTTGTCTTTGTGAAAAAAGTCCCAAGAGGTATCAGAGAATCATCGACTCAAATGTACATGCAACATACATGCCTGACACAAATAGAATTATCTGCTTTAAAATTTTAGAACTTTCGTCTCTCAAATCATTAACCTGGTAACATCTACTTTTCTTGATGCATGGATTTGTTGGGACGAGATTTTTAAAATTAGATCTCACGTTCACATGTTTTCATAACTTTTTTCGGCGGTATTTGTCATGTTATGTTCACTTACTTACCAAGCTATAGCCTACAGGCAGATAACCAAATAGTAGGTTATAGTAGTTTAGTTACCAAATTGTTTAACGTCAATCTCTTTTCCAATGTAAGACTTGCATAATAATAATTCTAGATAGTTAAATGGGTTGGTATCATTCTCTTACTTGCCGTTTACACTTAAATAGTCATTCTACACCTCTATATAATTTTTCCATGCCAAAAAGGTACAAATTCATTATCTGGTAATTATACACCATTACCGTGACTGCTCATGGAGTTAAAAAAAAAAGTGATAACTCCTTGCTGCTAACATGACTACGAAGAATTTTGACGAGAAAATTCGCCTGAGATAAATCTTTTTTTTTTTGGAAAAGAAGATAAATCGTTTATACAAAATGTTAATCTACAAACAATACAGTGTTGTCCACTTTTTTTTCTTCGAAATGACAGTGTGTTGTCCAGATAAGGTAGCAAATCCCTCCTGATTTTTCATCATTGAAAAGGCTCGAGACAACCATGCGTGACGGAGTACCTTGCTCGAGCTCACCGTAGCTCCACAACGTGGCCTCATCCCGTCCATGGAACTCAAGAGCCGACGAAAGATCGTCTTGCTTGGAGAGGTGCCACACACACACGAACGGTACGTCTGTTCCAACTTAATACTCCTCGTTAGAGTCAGCTCACGTATTTTTATCATGTATTCTTCCGTTTAGAAATATAAGATGTTTTATATTTTTTCGTTTAAAAATATAAGATGTTTTAGGTTTATGAAATACACTAGCTTTACTAACCTAAAACATCTTATATTTTTAAACGGAGGAATAACTATTTACTTCTATTAATATAATATATACTATATTGATTGTAAAAAAAACTTTCTACTCCAGCCAAAAAAAAAATACAGTACCTAGTTCCTACACTGTTGGAACAGCAGACCCGCATCGTCCGCAGCTGTCTGCCGCGCTGGAGTCATCGGTCAACCCAACAATATTCTTTTTTTCCTTAAGAAAAACAAACTAAATAACTAAAACCCAGTGAGGTACGTGCTCACAGTGTATGCGGCCATGGGCTCTCCTCCATCTGAATCTCTCTCTATAAAGACCACGACGACTCCACCATCCCTGCAAACACTCTCTCTCTTTTTCTTTGTGTGACTCTAGCCATTGCTGGAGAGGCCTGAAAGCTCGCGGTCGCCGGTGGTGGAAAGAAGAAAGCGTGGCCGGCCATGGGGACGCAGGCGTCGCCGGAGAACTACACGCCGCCCAAGGTGAATCCCTTTCTGCCCCCACCCCTGCGTTGCGTCCGTATGTTGTTTTTTTTCTTGATACTTTTTCTCTAGACATCTATTTCCTCTCCGTTATTATTCCTGGAGAGAGAGAGAGAGAGAGAGATAAAGAGAGAGAGAGAGGAGTTCAGAGTTGTCGAGTAGCAAAAGGCAGGGAAGTTTCTCAATGGCTTTATGCGTGGAGATCCTTTTCTCCCTGCATGTAGCACTAGTTCATCTTCTTCATGTGAAATTGCAGTGTCTTGAGAGCTCAAAAAAAATCCAGTGTCTTTTTCCCTTTTTTTTTCAGAAACCATGTGAAACTGTGGTATCTAATATAAGTACCTATCCTTTTTTCCCCTTAGTACTAGAGTAGTACTTTTGGTTCTTTTTTTACAAAATACAAAAAGAGGAGAGAAAAAAATCTAGTATCTGTCTAATATCAATGTCATATGAGGTGTGATTCGTCATGCTTTGCTTTAACTGCGGAATTTTATTTCTATAACAAACGAGTGCCGTCCCCTCTATCTTTCATCTATAGTTCTACCTTACGGTTATCATCCTCGGTCTTTTTTAACACCTCCATATAAGCATATTCCCTTTTTTATTTCCAAAGAATATATGGAAACAATGTTTCAGAAAAACAAATCAATAAATAATGAGAAAGTCTTTTGTTGTCCGTTCACACACCTTGTGTACTTGGACTAACAAGTATTGAATGGTCTTAATCTGGGCTTTCAGTCCTGTGTCGCTTTCCAGGACCATAGCTTACTCCATTTTTCCATGAACTAGTTTCTGTATAGTCCATTTTTTTCCTTTTAAAATTAGCGACACAAAACATGAAAATAAATAAATATTTTGGTAAAGAACCTCATGTGTATGGATGGAGGGCTTTCATAAGAATTTAAAAAATCATAGAGCTAGGTGGGAGAAAATGGAGGTTTATCAAAAGAATTTTCGTATTCCAAGCAGAAAACTTTACTGATGTTTTACTAGTCTCAAGCATCATTGTTAGGTGAGCATGGTCGCTTGAAAAATCAAAGATCTTTGCTTCCATGAGCGAGGTGGCATTAACTGATAAGCGCATCTGATGGACATGTTTGTCTTTGGCGACCACTTGGGCATGTGACAAGTCAACTTCCCAGAAGAAAAGGAATCACTCTACCTTTGAATTTTCAAAGTTGTCAATTATCTACTCCATGGCTTCAAAATTACTGCATAATAGCATGTAAATAGTAAAAAATAAGTGCCAGAAGGTTATAAAATTAACTTGACTGGATATGTTCCAACAATTTTGATATATACATCTCATGGTGTGTGATCATGAGATCTCTAGGCTAACAAGAATGATGAATACTCGCTGCAGGATGAGAGGACTGAGCGGGAGAAAGCGATCGACGACTGGCTTCCTATCACATCGTCGAGGAAAGCAAAGTGGTGGTACTCGGCCTTCCACAATGTCACCGCCATGGTCGGCGCTGGCGTGCTTACCCTCCCATATGCCATGTCCGAGCTTGGTTGGTATGTACTGATACCTTCAATGACATGTGGGATTCACATGTCAAACTCATAGCCGGTCGCAGTTCTCAAAGCTGTGAACTTGAAATGGCATACACTATATACGTCTCATCAGTTCAGTGAAATTTTGTGTTCCCTTTCGTGCAGGGGTCCCGGCATCGCGGTGATGACCTTGTCGTGGATCATCACGGTGTACACCCTGTGGCAGATGGTGGAGATGCACGAGATGATCCCCGGGAAGCGGTTCGACAGGTACCACGAGCTCGGGCAGTACGCCTTCGGCGACAAGCTGGGCCTCTGGATCATCGTGCCACAGCAGCTCGTCGTCGAGGTCAGCCTCAACATCGTCTACATGGTCACCGGCGGCAACTCACTGAAGAAGTTCCACGACGTGATCTGCGACGGCAAATGCAAGGACATTAAGCTCACCTATTTCATCATGATCTTCGCCTCTGTCCACTTCGTCCTCTCCCAGCTCCCGAACTTCAATTCCATCTCCGGCATCTCCCTCGCCGCCGCCGTCATGTCGCTCAGGTTATATATAAGTACATGTCTCCACCACTAGCTGCTCTTGTAGCCAACGGTGAGCTAATGGCCACTGACAAGAACACAATGATGCAGCTACTCGACGATTGCTTGGGGCGCCTCGTTGGACAAGGGGAAGTCGGCGAATGTGGACTACAGCCTGCGGGCGTCGACGACGACAGGGCAGGTGTTCGGATTCTTGGGGGGACTTGGTGACATTGCATTCTCGTACTCTGGTCACAACGTGGTGCTGGAGATCCAGGCCACCATCCCGTCGACGCCAGACAAGCCGTCCAAGAAGGCCATGTGGAAGGGCGTCGTCGTTGCCTACATCGTCATCGCCGCCTGCTACTTCCCGGTGGCGATGGTCGGATACTGGGCGTTCGGTAATAGCGTCGACGACAACATCCTCATCACCCTCAACAAGCCTAAGTGGCTCATCGCCATGGCCAACATGATGGTCGTAGTTCACGTCATTGGTAGCTACCAGGTACTTGAAATCCTAACAACCATTTCCTTCAGGTATTCGAGTCAGGACGATATATCTGACGGTACAAGAAAACTGTACTCCTATGCTTTGTGCACAGGTTTACGCAATGCCGGTGTTCGACATGATGGAGACGTTGCTGGTGAAGAAGATGAAGTTCCCGCCTGGCCTGACTCTACGCTTGATTACTCGGACCGTCTATGTTGGTAATGCCCTCCCCCTCAACTTCTCTCAACTCAACTCTTCAGTCAGGCATCTCTGTACCGAATATCCAACGAAGGCTGACGAGATGCAATCTGTGCAGCGTTCACGATGTTCGTGGGCATCACCTTCCCCTTCTTCGGTGGCCTCATCGGGTTCTTCGGCGGGCTCGCCTTCGCGCCAACCACCTATTTCGTAAGCTTTTTTTTTTCAGAACCGTTTCATTACAGCGGTACAAATCCAGAGTACCTGATCACGCTGAACAATGTCGGTGCCTGCAGCTTCCCTGCATCATATGGCTCATCATCTGCAAGCCCAGGCGATTCAGCCTCTCATGGTTCACCAACTGGGTAAGAAGAGGATCCGACCTTCTCAGTTCTCGTTCTAAAAAACAACTTTCTCTGTTCTTCTGCAAGAACTGCAAAAACTAATCCCATCCTGATTTTCGTTTTGTTTATTCAGATTTGCATTGTCCTTGGGGTGATCCTGATGGTCCTGGCGCCCATCGGAGGTCTCAGGCAGATCATCATTTCTGCCAAGACTTACAAGTTCTACTCATAGATCACTAGCCATTTAGAGGCTTGTTTTGGTGGTAATCGTGAGGGGATCCGGCCGAATCTACTGGGTCGAGCGCCGGGACTCTCCTTGCAATTGCATGTACTCGCATTCACTTGCAGGGCTTTCATTATTTTAGGCTGATGAATAGTAGGTTTCCCTGCTACGTTTATTTTTGTATTTTTCTACAAACTGGTCTTGTACAAGATATATACAATGAGGAGGAAAGAAAATCCTAATACAAGGCTCTAGGCCCTCTAAAAATATATTTTTTTGGAAATTGGCGTATATATTAACGAAAATATTTAATGTTTACACACGGACTCTGCATAATTAAGATGCACACAGTCACATAAACGACAGAACTAGGGAATAAATAGTAGACAAGCATTACTAAAAAAGTCACTATCAAAAATGTCTTCAATGAGCGGAGCGACGCCCGTTGCCGGGTACGGGGACGATAGCCCCGCCATCCCCCGTGGTACAGATCGTTGAAGACCTAGGTTTTCACTGATATATATACCACTTGTAAACCGTCGGCTGGAATAAGTTGCATTTGTGAAATCTCGGTGTTATATAAACACTCCAATTATAGTGAAGTTTCGCTGGCTAGCGTCCGTGGTTTTTCTCTCTTTTTGTTGGAGAGGTGTTCCACTTTAAAATCCCGTGTCCCTACTATGATTTTGTTTTTGTTCTTTGTTATTTGATTGTCACGTTCATAACAATGATCTTCATATAAAATAGTAGAGTAATTAGCTGCTTCACAATGTTGATGAGCATTTTAATAGAGGAGTACATGCATAGGTTCGACGTCGAAATGATTTTTGAAGGTACGAAAAAACTACTATCGAGTAATCAGAAAAGGAGGTAAAAAATACTGCCGTAGACATGGGGTAACTACAATTGGAAAGTAACGGCGGAAAGTTGTGTAAAAAATTTACCATCGAGTAAATAGAAGGAAGAGAAGTAAAAATATACAGCCATAGACATAGGTGCCTAGACCACGGAAGTTATATAAAAAATTAAGGCCGGAAAATTGTGCCAACTAATTACCATCGAGTAAATTAAAGAAGAGAGCTAAAAACATATTATAGTAGACATAGACTAACTACCCGTCAGATAACTATGGCCATGAAGATGAGTCAAAAAATAACGCAGAGTAGTTAAAAAGAAGAAACGTAAAAATCAACATAGATGCATGTAACTTTTTTGTTTGAGATGTAGACATATGTAACTACCTCTGAGAAATTACTGTCAAAATGTTGATCAAAAATTAAATGAGGAAAAAAGAATAAAAACGTACTATAACATGGCCACGTGGCATGTCGCGATTGGTAGAAAATAGGGAGCATCTTTTTTCTTGAACAAGGGGTTAGGTCCTCAAGGACCCAGATCTGCATTAATAAGTCGTGGGATTACATATTACAAATAGGTCCAACGCTGGAAGAATGTTACAACCGGATCTATAATTTTACAAAAAGGACCTCTGAAAGAAACAAGAAAAAGCTATCGAGTCCCTAGGGACCTTCTCCACCGCAATGCTGAGATAAACTCAACAGCCGAAGCAGCGACACCGGCACCGGGAATGAACTGAAGGAGATATGCCCTAGAGGGAAATAATAAAGTATTTTTTTATTTGATGTATCTCTTGTATGTTCATAATACGTTTCTTACCGTGCTATAATTTTATCAATACGAAACGTTAGTACACGTGTGGTATGTAAACAAAGCAGGTCTCTAGTTACCTCTAGCAAACTAGCTCATTGGATAAGTGATGATCTTATGGTTTCGAGATCATGGTGATAGTGCCAATTGACAATAAGGTCACATTATTGGTTGAATAATGTGATAGACAAAACACCAAAGTTAATTACAGTGAGATCTAGTTACTTAACGTTCATCATTGATGATAACACAGAAATATCGTGGCCTAAATCCTTCGACTGTGAGATAATGCATAATCACCATTCTGGAAGGACACTTTGATGATATCAAGTATCAAGCTGTGAAAGGGTGATCATAAAGGTATCATTGGGTTTCCTGAAGAAACGTTTTGAGGAGTTTTTATCAAGACCAGGATTTGCCAATCCAAGTAACAGAAAGATACACGTGGCCAACTCGATGACGTTGCATTAACGAAGCACGAAGGCGTATGACTAGATCATGGAATGCAACGGCACAGAAACGAGTAAACAAGCTCATCGGAAACGAGATCGAACACAAGTATGGAGGTACTTAAGATCAAATCTCGGATGACCTAGGTATCGTATGGCAAAGGGAATAGGACTACATAGTTAAAGCTTAAAGCAATGAGATTCATGAATGCCCGGATGGTCATTATGGGCATCCAGGTCCCGCTGATGATCATTGACACAAGAGGGTTCTTGGTCATGTCCGGAGCATCTCCGAACCGAAGGGTGGCACACTTAAGGGTGGGGACGCTTAGGGATCAAACCGGCACCGCAGGAGAAATAAGAGAGAGAAACCAGAAAGGTTCCGGGTAACATCCGATGTTGATCGGAGGGGTCCGAAAGGTGTTCCGGAATGAAAAATATGATAAAGTATATGTTTTATATTAATTGGTGGAATTAATATTAAACATAAAAGGTTTATTTCTTTTGGAGCCAGTCCATGCCTATTGGGCCTCACCGGAAGGGAGGCCCATAAGGCTAGGCGCCATAGGAGAGAGTGAGGGGGCTCGGCCGGCCGGCCAAACCCTAGGGTTCCCCCCTTCCCGCGTGGGGGCACCTAGGGCCGGCGGAGGCTGCCCTTGGCAGCGACTTGTGGGGTCCCACCCTCCTTTTGCCCTAGGGTTTGTCCCTCCCCCACCTCCAATAAATAGAGGGGCACCCCCTCCCCTCTATGCACAACAACAATCTCTCATCTCTCCATCTATTCCCTAGAGCTCCCTCCACCTAGATTGGATCTAGCTCTCTGGGATTAGATCTCCACCTCTGCACTACCGTCGTGCGCGGGACGGTCCGTCTTCCATCTTCTTACGCTGCTCTGCTAGATTGGAGTCCGGGAGACATCCCTACACCAGACATGTGTAGAGCTTCAAGGCGCAACACTTGGGGTGCTCGTCTTCATCGCTATACGCCTACCTACGCAAGGTGTGCCATGGTCTTCAAGGGTATGAATTATGTCCTTCCTCTCCGTTACTTATGTCTATATAGAATAGATCTTGGTTGTCGTGTTCGCGTAGCTAGAAAATTTTTATTTCCTACTGTGAACCCTAAATGTGGTATCGGAGCCAGATCTATGGGTAGACATATCGTACGTATAGAACACATGGCAATATGTGGACGTTGATTCTCTAGTTGCGAGCCTCTTTCGTGTTCTTGTTATATCGCGAGATTGATTGATGAAGCAGTCCGGACCGACCTTACGCGTACTCTTATGCGAGATTGGTTCCACGCTTGACATACGACTTATTCCGTATAAGTGGCTAGTGGATGTCTGTCTCTCTTTAAATAGTTGATATTATTTTTACACCGGAGGTCCCTAAAAAGGGAGCGAAGAGGCAATTGTTGAATCAACATTGTGGCTCAACGTTCATAGGTGGGTGATACGTTGGAAATGTATATATAATTTTTGATGCTCCATGCTTGTTTAGTATTTACTTTGCTTTGTTTGTCTATACTTTGAGGTGCTTTTTACATGTTTTCTGGTACTAAACTACTAACAAGTTGCAACAGTATCAGATGCTTGTTTTCTGCTATTTTTGGTTTTAGAAAAGTTAGTAAAAAAATATTCCCGAAATTGGACGGGACAAACGTCAAAGTCAATTACTTTCCTGGGGAACAAGAAGTCTAGAGGGGAGACGAGGAAGCGGGCCAGGGCAGCCACCCCCCCCCCCTCCCAGGCACGGCCAGGGGTGGGCCCGTGCCTGGCTAGGGTTTGGCCCCTCTGGTCGCCTCCTTGGCCTCTCCCTTTGCCTATAAGAAGCCCCCGATGCAGAAACCCTAAGCACCCGATCAAATCTCCACGAAATCGTCTGTAGCCGCCGCCACCATCTTCCCTAGATTGGGGGGATCTGAAGTTCTTCGGCACCACGAGGAGGAGATCATCCCGGAGGCCTTCTCTCTGGTATGATGCGTGAGTAGTTCCACCTTGGACTATGGGTCCATGTAGTAGCTAGATGTTTGTATCTCCTCCTTTGTGCTTTCATGTATAGATCTTGTGAGCTCCGTTCATGATCAAGATCTAATCTATTTGTAATCATGCATGTTGTGTTTGCGGGGATCCGATGGATATTGAGATTATTGTGTTGGTTGGATTAATGGTTTTGTCTTTATGATTCTATCATGTCTATGTTGTTTGTGATCTTGCATGCTCTTCGTTGTTAGTAGCTATCTTGGCCAAGTAGTTGCTAGTGACTCCAAGAGGGGGTATTTATGCTCGATAGTGGGTTCATGCCTCTAGTTTCCAAGGAAAGTGACTGAAATATCTTCGGTTGTAGATGTGTTGTTGCCACTAGGGAGAAAACAACGGTCTCTTGTTCATGGAGCATGTGGATTGTTTACCTTACACACTTTGCTTAAAGCAGTTGTATGTTGCTTGCAACTTAATACTGGAGGGGGTTCGGATGATAACCTGAAGGTGGACTTCTAGTCATAGATGCAGTTGGATGGCGGTCTATGTATCTTGTTGTATTGTCCAATCGAATCTCATAGGATCTTTCTGACTAGTAATTGCATTGTTATGCCTTGCTCAGTTCCTGTCAATTGCCCTGCTATAATTTGTTTACCCTTCATGCCATGTTGTTTATATAAGGAGAGCACCTCTAGTGAACTATGGATCCCGGTCCAATCTTTACCATTTATACATCTTCCACTGTTACTTGTTTACTCGCTGCAAACCATTACCTTCCACACCATACGTTTAATCCTTTGTTACAGCAACCGGTGAGATTGACAACCTCACTGTTAGTTGGGGCAAAGTCTTGAGTTTGTGTTGCTTACAACTGTGTGACGTTTCCTTCCTCCTACCGGTTCGATAACCTCGGTCTCAACTGAGGGAAGACTTGTTGTTGTGCTGCTTCACACCTTGCTCTTGGGGTTCCCAACAGGCTCCACATCAACTGAGCAGTCAACAAGTTTTCTGGCGCCGTTGCCGGGGATACTAAGGACGTCTTCACTAGGGGAGTACTTCACTTCCTTTTTCTTTACTTTGTTTTTAGTTTGCTTTGTTTGTTTTTCTTGGTTTTGTTTGACTCTTTTCAAAAAAAACCAAAAAATAGTATAGTTTGGTTTGCTTTCTTTATTCAAAAACATAAAAAATTAGTTCCTGCTCTAGCTGCTGCTATTTTTGGCTTGCCCACCTTTGCCAAAATGAACTATGCTGAGAATACCAAGTTTTGTGACTTCACTAGCACCAACAACAATGATTTCCTAAGCACTCCTATTGCTCCACCTGCTCCTGATGCTACCTTTTATGAAATTAAGCCTGCTTTGTTGAATCTTGTGATGAGAGAGCAATTTCTGGTGCTGGTTCTGATGATCCTGCTGCCCATCTCAATAGCTTTTTTGAACTTTGTGAGATGCAAAAGTATAAGGATGTAGATGGAGACATTATTAATCTCAAGCTTTTTCATTTCTCCTTGAGGGGAAAAGCTAAAGAATGGTTGCTTTCTTTGCCTAAAAAAGTATTGATTCTTGGACTAAGTGCAAAGATGCTTTTATTGGAAAATACTATCCTCTTGCTAAGATTACATCTATGAGAAGTGACATTATAAATTTAAACAACTTGATAGTGAACATGTTGCTCCAGCTTGGGAAAGAATGAAATCTTTGGTTAAAAATTGCCCTACTCATGGACTCATTGCTTGGATGATTATCCAGACTTTTTATGCAGGTTTGAACTTCTCCTCAAGAAATATGTTGGATTCAGCTGCTGGAGGTACTTTTATGGGGCTCACTTTGGGTGTTGCAACAAGGCTCCTTGATAATATGATGGTTAACTACTCTGAATGGCATGTTGAGAGAGCTCCACATGGTAAGAAGGTAATTTCTGTTGAGGAAACTTCCTCTTTGAGTGAAAAGATTGATGTTATTATGGCTATGCTTGTTAATGGGAAAGCTCCTTTAGATCCTAATAGTGTTCCCTTAGCCTCTTTGGTTGCTCAAGAAGAGCAAGTTGATGTGAACTTCATTAGAAACAACAATTTCAACAACAATGCCTATAGGAACAATTTTGGTAGAAACAAAAATTATAGGCCTTATCCTCCTAATAATGGCAATTCCTATGGAAACTCTTACAATAATGCTAGGAGTGCCCCCTCTGAACTTGAAGTCATGCTCAAAGACTTTATTAGTAAACAAACAACTTTCAATAAGACTATAGAGGAAAAGCTTTTAACTATAAAGAAAAATATATCCTCTTTGTCTGAAGCTCAGTCCTCCTTGATTAATAAAATGGCTGCTAAACCTGAAGCCATGGGAAATACCTTTGCTACTGCTCATGCCATACAAGTTACTATTGATGAAAATGTTAGGCTATTATCTCAACTTCATGCTAAGTGGGAAAGGGAAGCTGAAATTGATAGAAACAATAGTGTGTGCACCATCACTACTAAACCACAAGTAGTCCCTATTCCTCCTCCTACTATGACTAAGACTATTGAGCCTACTACTAGTGATGCTAAGTTTGACTTTGATATTGATGGTTGCAATATTTTTGAAGTAATTATGTTCCTGCAAAAGCTTGCTAGAAGTCCTGATGCTAGTGATATGCATGTTGCTTTCACTAAACACATTATAGATGCTCTTGTTAAGATTAAGGAAGAGAAGCTAAAACACAAAGCTTCTATTCCTAGGAAAGTAGAAGATAGTTGGGAACCCATTATTAATATGCAAGTGAATGACTTTGATCTCAAAGCTTCATGTGATCTTGGTTCTAGTGTCTCTATTATGCCTAGGAAGATTTATGAAATGCTTGATTTGACACCATTGAAATATTGTTATTTGGATGTCCCACTCAATGATAATGCTAAGAAGAAACTCATGGGGAGTATTAATGATGTTCTCATTATGGTTAATAATGCTTATGTCCCTGTTGATTCCTATGCTTTGGATGTTGAATACAATGCTTCTTGTCCTATTACTTTGGGAAGACCTTTTCTTAGAACAGTTGGTGCCATCATTGATATGAAAGAAGGCACCATTAAATATTATTTTCCATTCAATAAAGGTATTGAACACTTCCCTATGCGGAGAGAGAAGTTGTTTTTTGCTCCTCCTTTGAAAGTAAGATTTGATGTGAATGCTTCTTCATTTGAAAATACTTGATTCTTATTGCTTCTTGTGCCTAATTGTCAACACCCGGGTTTTTAATCCCAGATGCCTGTTATGCCATACATCGCAATCCCAGGATTACCATTTTTGCGAGACATAACAGAATTGGATACCACAGTACATCATCCATTACAAACCATACATAAGGTCTTACACAGATAAGGATCTCATGATCCAGTTCTTAATACAACTCAAGCAGCGGAATACGTTATAATAACGATAGCATAGGCGAAGCTCCATCTTCGGGATCACAGGCAATGCTGGCGATGGGAGATGATCCTAGTTGTCGTAACCTTCCTAGGGTCCATCCTCCAGGTACTCCTCTTCATAGTCTGGCCACGGGAATAGCCAGGGACAAAGCCATGAGTACTCTTTAAGTACTCGCAAACTAATACTAACAAGTGACAGGGGTTTTTGATAATAGGACACTAGGCTCTATGGTTGTTTTGCAAAAAGCCAGATTTATCTCTACTAGTTCAGAAGCAAGAGAAGCTAGTCACACTTTTATAACTCCTAAGTGGGAACTTGTATTTCATATCACAACTCTGTTGTGGTCAAGTCAAAGTCTCAATTCATTTCACAAGTTATTTTGAAAACATCTGACAGGGGAACAGTATGGCCACTTCAACTGTCCATAACCGCGGACGCGACTATTCGAATAGTTTGACACT
Source organism: Avena insularis (assembly GCA_023614405.1). NCBI lineage: Eukaryota > Viridiplantae > Streptophyta > Magnoliopsida > Poales > Poaceae > Avena > Avena insularis. Next base: position 370,157,305 of record CM042697.1, on the reverse strand, counting down.
CTGCAGAGATTGTACACTTTCACCACAACATTCGATACATCCGTCAGGAACAAATCCTGAATTCACCATACTCAGTATGCGGATAATCAATCCTAACCTTTCAATTACACGCCCTAGTATAAGCACCTCTCTTGTGAGTTTGGCCTCCCAACCATGACCAACTGTCATCTTGGGTACTGCACAGGTGGACAATCTTCACAAGGTAGCCTCAGCTCAGACCATGGCCGTGAGGGAACTAATACTAAGGTATATAAGTTTCCAGTCAAGCCCTACCCAATCTTCGGGTATTGTGGTTGTACGATAAAAATTGGAATGGTATCGCATCCAGACAACCATCAGTTTTATAAAGGGCTAAGGCTCATGCCTCAACATTTTCATCACCAAAATCATCTGGTGTTCAGAAACACATGTCAAAACATCTCAGTAGAATGATCCATCATTCTAAGGTTTTCATAACCATTTTCACCAAGTATTCCCATCTAAAGTTGATCAAGTTTTATGCTTAGCACTAGCATCTACAAGTGGGGGTAAGTACTAATGATGGGGTGGTAAACAAGTGGGGGTTTAACTAAGTTCAATCTCATGCCTTAGGATGACATCAAGATTATCTAGCTTAGGCCAAATTTTATGCTCTTTATGCAACCTTCAAATATCTCCTTAGAATCTACAAGTCACTTAAGTACTCTCTAAGGAAGTATCTTTGATAAAGAAATAAAGTAGAAAGCTTGCAAATAAAACTAGGATTGGGTTATCAAGTGGGTATGATCACATATGCTTAAGGCATATAGTTGGCATGGTAACGAGCAAGTATTAACTTGCATCAGTATCAGTATAAGCTTTCTAAATTGCAAGTGTTAGCTCGCCTTGTGCAGAGCAGTGGTTGAAGTTCTCCTCGGCTTCTTCTTCGTAGAATCCTCCTTCCTCCTCGTATCCTTGGTCGGTACTAGCGTCTATAAATAAATACGATGTACACAATCACCAAACAATACTTAAATACTTGCAATCATCACACAAAAGGGTCCTATAGATGATCTAACATCATCACTAACATTACAAGATTAAAGCTTGGTTTAATTCCTTTTATTTTTAGAAAAGTAATTTTTACTCATTGAAAAACTACTTAAGATTTAATATTCTCCAAACCAAACATGGGATCATGTTGACACATGTCATCACCACACATTTTAGTCCATGGGAATGTGATTTAAAGTGGTGTCACAATTTAATAAGGTTTTACCCTTTTATTTTAATTAAATAATGTGTCTAGAAATGCCTATGTGGCATTCTTTTATTACTTGAACATTATTTTTGTAAGTAAACCTATATATTTTTATATATTCTAAAAGTTATGGTTAAATGTGATTTTTGAGAGTTGGAATCAACTCAAAAGCTATTATGGTTTAAATTTGAAAAATGTTTGAATGCAGAAAAGCTTCTGCATTGTTATTTTTACCAAGGATGATCTACAGATCCAAATGACTTGAATCCAACAGGCTTGGATTCAGCATTTCCAGACCTTTCTAACAAAATTTGTTTCATTCCATTTGGTGCACTGAATCGATCTGGGTTGATTTTTGAATCTAGGTACATAAGTGTGTTTGAATGAAAATGGAAAAATCCAAATTCAAACAACTGGGCTACGCGGGAAGCGATACTGGGCCGGCTTGCTAAGCACAGCGCTTACGTGGGTTGGTTAAGTTGTTGTCCCCATGCGTCAGCAAGACGAGGGGGTGCGAAGCGGTATGGGGCGATGTGGTGCGTTCGATCTAGTTCTAATCCAACGGCTGAGGGTCATCGTCGACGTTGGGCAACGCCGGCGAGACAGAAACCTAGCGCGTCCAGTGGGGGTCGTTGGGGGCTCACCGGGGTTCAGGCGAGGCGGGCGAACGATGAAGTCAACGATGGCGAACCTCCTGGTACAGCGGCTTCTCTGGGCGGCTCAATGTGGCGCCCTTCTTATCCGATGGCGAGCTCGGTGAAATTCCGGCAAAGTGCTGCTCTCCTTGCTCCGGGAACGGGGTGGCACGATCAGTGAGAAGAGGGGAGTGAGATGGTGTGCTTAATTCGGCTGGGGGTGGCCTCTATTTATAGTCGCGACGACGAGACCAAACGGGATGGGAAGGCGACGGTGGCGACATGGCTACGGGCGGCTAGAGGCATGGCCGGCGGTGGCGATCGCTTGGTGGTCTCCTGGCGATGCTCTACGGCTTTAATGTGAGTAGGGGCGGTGGCAATTGGTGCAGAGCAGCGATGCTCTGTGGCGGCAAACGGCGTCTTGACGACGGCGTGGTGTCTGCGGCATGGGGGCGTGACGGGATGTCTGGCGGTCTCTGGGTCGGTGGCGATCATGTATGCACGCGGCGGCGCGTGGTCTGTGGGATTGTCGGCGTGGCGCCTGGCGCATGCTCGGCATGGTTGATGAGGCACGGGCGGCGTTCACAGTCTTTGTGTTCGACGTCTTCGAGGCAGGGCTGGTCGAGAGGGGGCGGTGAGGCATGGGTGATCTCCCAGACAAGGTTGGCACGGCTAGTTTCCTTCCTAGCTTGCTGTCTCCACTGGGGTGACATGGTGAGCTTCGGCTGTTCACCATTGATGTCATTGCCCAGCTTACAGTGATGCTAGTGCTTGGGTTAGCTTGCTAGATGATCTACTGAGATGGTTGTGAGCTAGAGAGGGAACAAGTTAGGCTTCAATCACTGCTCACAATAGTGTTTAGGATTTTGATGATTTGTGTCTGCAAGGTGTTTGATGAAATGTCCGCAAGAATTCAAGTTTTGAATTTTGAAAAGATTTTTGGTGGGTGTGCTAGGTTGATGCTGGGGAGTCTGCAGATGCTTGGGTTTTGAAAGTTGAGCTTGTTTGAGTGGTTTTTGAAAAAGTGGGATCTTCCCATATGATAAAGATTCAATTTTGAACTGTCCTTTAAACCATGTATTTGAATGTTTCTGGATGATCACAAAGTGGGCCTTGATACTTGGTTATGAGTACAATCAAGGGGTGCAAAGATCCAGAAAAGTTTCTGTTAAGTTCTGAAAGTTTGGGACAGCCAAAGTAGGCATGGGAGTTAAATTGGTCAAAATGACCATTCCCTTATTTTATTTGTTTTGATTTACTTGTCTTTGGGAAAAGTTTGGGAATTGTTTAGATGATGTTTATTTCACCTAAGCATCCATTTCCAAGCAAAGAAACACACAAACAAGGTGGTTCTAAAGAATTCAAAATGAAATGCATACTCACATGCATGCTTCCATAATTTTATTTAGAAAAGTTTTTGTTAACCCTAATTTTGATGATTAGAGTTTGATGATCCAAGTTTAGTATTTTTGGGATGTTACACTAACTTAAAGGCGTTAAAGAAAAGTACTTGTTGGGATATAACCCAAGAGTTTCCTTGAGTCTTGCAAGTTATTACTTCAGTAATGACCTCTCCTTATCCTTTTTGTTTGTTTTTGTGCCAAGAATGACCTCTAATGAGAGGGAAGTAAGATTTGGGGAGTTGGTGCCCCGAAACAGATTTATGTCCTCCACCAAAAAAAATCGTGAGGAATCTCTGTAACTCAGATTTAGCTCAGAATTTACGAATAAATCCCCTAGTATGTTAGATAACTTTCGTTAGTTCAACATTTTTTATTTGATCAATAGAAGATGTTCGAAAAAATTGGTTTCTACTTGTTGGTCTGTTTTGACAAATTTCTGCCATTATTTACATTTGCTTCTCATTGATTCCTTTTTGTGTTCTCTTTAGGTGAATTGAGCTTTTTGAAGGAGTTGCTACAGTAGCTTGTGTTTTTAGTGAAAATCCTTGTTGTTTCAAAGCTTTGCCAGAGGTCTAATATCTTTTGAATACACTCATGTTGCTAATGAAGATTGTGTGAAGTTTTGTGTGAAATAAAAAAAATCAGGTGTAGAGAGAGAATGATGCAATGAGATGAAGAATGGACAAAAGCTCAGGCTTGGGGATGCCACCATGGTTTCACCCTAATAAATATCCAAGAGGTACAAGCGTCAAATCCTGGGGATGCCCAAGGCATCCCCTTCTTCATTAATAAAAAGCTCAGGTCTGTCTAGACACTTCGTTTTTATTGTTTCATGCACAGTTGTGTTGTTCTTGGAGCGTCTTAGTTTTCATTTGCTTTGATTAGGTTGTTTAGTTTGCTTGAATAAGGAAGTTTGGACCCCCGTTCTCACTGTGTTGTTTTGCAAATAAGTTGCTTGGTGTTGGAAAGGAGTAGTAAGTTCTTGCTTGAAGTGCAAGAGGAGCTTGCATTGACTGCGACTTGGACTTTAGCATGACAGGCTAGGTGTTGTTTTGACCTTATGCTTAGTGATTATTGTTGTAGCATGTCTTGTTCTAAACAATTGGGATTGCTTAGTGTGCCTTGAAGAAATTATGCGTTGTTTTAGCATGCAAAAGCATAGTATTGTGGTATTCTCCTTTGATGCTTTGCTTGGATTGACTTGGCACATGCTCACACCATGTTATGACTATGACAAGTCACCATTAGCATCTATGATCATTTAGTCCTTGACTTGTAGTGCCACTCTTTGCTTTGATTAGTATGCTTTGTTGCACTGCATGATTATGGCCATTATGCTCTCTTAGTTGGTTGCTCCCAGTATTTTGCTAGCCTCCACTTGTATGAGTAAGTCCTACTCATGCTTCCAACTCCCAAGAAACCAAGTTATTCCAAAGTGTCCATTATAAACTCCTATGCATGGTGTGTTACACCATTCCAAGTATATTCTTGTTTTCAACTATCTTCCAATTAAAAACTATTTTGTTATGTGAAAACTTAGTGATTAAAGCCCTCACAAACTTGATGGCACACTTTATATTCTTTGCCCTAATAAACTTGAACCATTGTGACAACTTTGTTGTATATTCTTGCACTTATAAGTTGGAATTAGTAGAACCATGTTGTCACGGGGAATGTTTTCAACATTGCACTTATACTTTGTACTCAGTTAATATCATGCTCTTTTGTCTATGGATGTCACCATTGTGAAATAAAGAGGTAACTTGTAAGTCCATGGAGTTTGTATCCTGTGTTAGAGAAATGCCTGGGCCGCTAGCCTAAACCATGCCTAATCATGGTGGAAACTTGCAGCATCACCATAATGAGCTATCTATGAAGCATCCTCAATAAAAAGCTATGCATATGGTAAATAAAAAGATTGCTGAGATGATCATTGTCTGCTTGCCTTGTCATTTTGGTTATGGGAAAGCTCATCTACCATGTGCAAGGGGTACCCCGTTGGCGGTTCTCAATGATATGCAAATACTTACAATGATAAGAACTTATCTGGACCCAAAGTTGAGTATGCATGAGGTGTGGCCCTCGTATTCAAGGGACTTGAGATTGCCAACTTATACTTCGTCAAGCATATACTCCATCTTTGCCACTTTAACCTTAACCACTTCAAGATGCTTATGATAGGGGCAATGAGGGCTGAAAGCTCACAAGTACCATAATTTTTGGAAGCTCTTTTTGAAACTTGTAATCCCTGCTTCCTTTACAAAAAGGCCTTTCTTCCACCATTATTTGAGTCTTTACCTTCTACCTTTAGGCACCATTAAGAGAGCATAGTTTTCATTTTGTGTGTAGTGTTCCAAAGCTTATTAATTGATGCATATTGTGATATTACTTATTCTTGTGCTGTTTGTTTCTAGTCACCCTTGTGAACTTTGAAGGTGTCCTATGCATCTATATTGCTACTCTATGAGGGACAAGTTGATTGCCACTATGCTATGTTTTATGTATGTGAAACAAACAAACGTTTTTCAATGCATGCTATTCATGATATTTGTTTGTAGCTTGTCATGTTGCATGCATAGTTACTATATCCTATTGTTAGAACTCCATCTTTCATGAACATGTTTAGAGTTCTTTGATCCCAACATTCAATGCTTGCAAATGGTTGGATCTTTATTGTAAGGGTACATGTCACCTCAAAAAATTATTCTTTTATCACTTACCTACTCGAGGACGAGCAGGAGTTAAGCTTGGGGATGCTGATACGTTGGAAACATATCTATAATTTTTGATGCTCCATGCTTGTTTAGTATCTACTTTGCTTTGCTTGTCTACACTTTGAGGTGATTTTTACATGTTTTCTAGTACTAACCTACTAACAAGTTGCACCGATGCGGATGCCCTGCTTTCGCTGTTTTGGTTTGAAAAGTTAGTAAAGAAATATTCTCGAATTGGACGGGACAAGCGTTAAAGTCAATTACTTTCCATGGGAACAAGAAGTCCGGAGGGGAGCGAGAGGAAGCGGCAGACCTTAACCCCCCCTCCAGCGCTGTAGGTGGTCCCGTGATACGTTGGAAACGTATCTATAATTTTTGATGCTCCATGCTTGTTTAGTATCTACTTTGCTTTAATTGTCCACACTTTGAGGTGCTTTTTACATGTTTTCTGATACTAACCTATTAACAAGTTGCAACAGTGCTAGATGCCTGTTTTATGCTGTTTTCGGTTTCAGAAAAGTTAGTAAAGAAATATTCTCGGAATTGGATAGGACAAATGTCAAAGTCAATTACTTTTCGTGGGGAAGAAGAACTCCAGAGGAGAGCCGGAGGGGCTAGCCAGACCCACCCCAGGCGCGGGGGCAGGTGGGCCCGCGCCTGGATATGGTTTGGCGGCCCTGTTCTCCTCCCAGACTCGCCCCTTCACCTATAAGAAGCCCCCGATGCAGAAACCCTGAGTACCCGATCAGAAATTCACGAAACCGTCTATAGCCGCCGCCACCATCGTCCCTAGATCGGGGGGAACTGAAGTTCTTCCCGGCACCCTGCCAGAGGGGAGATCATCCTAGAGGCCTTCTCTCCGGTATGATTCGTGAGTAGTTCCACCTTAGACTATGGGTCCATGTAGTAGCTAGATGGTTGTATCTCCTCCTTTGTGCTTTCATGTATAGATCTTGTGAGCTCCATTCATGATCAAGATCTAATCTATTTGTAATCATGCATGTTGTGTTTGCAGGGATCCGATGGATATTGAGATTATTATGTTGGTTTGATTAATGGTTTTATCTTTATGATTCTATCATGTCTGTGTTGTTTGTGATCTTGCATGCTCTCCATTGCTAGTGGTTATCTTGGCCAAGTAGTTGCTAGTGACTCCAAGAGGGAGTATTTATGCTCGATAGTGGGTTCATGCCTCTAGTTTCCAAGGGAAGTGACAGAAATCTCTTCAGTTGTAGTTATGTTGTTGCTAGTAGGGAGAAAAAAACGGTCTCTTGTTCCTGGAACATATGGACTCTTTACCTTACACACTTTGCTTAAAGAAGTTGTCTGTTGCTTGCAACTTAATACTCGAGGGGGTTCGGATGATAACCTGAAGGTGGACTTCTAGTCATAGATGTAGTTGGATGACGGTCTATGTATATTGTTGTATTTCCCAATCAACCTCATAGGATCTTTCTAGCTAGTAATTGCATTGTTATGTCTTGCTCAGTTTGTGTCAATTGCCCCATTGTTATTTGTTTGCCCTTCATGCCATGTTGTTTATCTAAGGAGAGCACCTCTAGTGAACTATGGACCCCGGTCCAATCTTTACCATTGATACACCTTCCACTGTTACTTGTTTACTTGCTGCAAACCATTACCTTCCACATCATACGTTTAATTCTTTGTTATAGCAAACCGGTGAGCTTGACAACCTCACTGATTCGTTGGGGCAAAGTCTTGAGTTTATGTTGTGCAGGTCTCCATGTTGCCAACAACACCTTTGAGATGTTTCCTTCCTCCTTCAGGTTCGATAACCTCGGTCTCTACTGAGGGAAACTTGCTGTTGTGCTCATCACACCTTGCTCTTGGGGTTCCAACGAAGTGTCCCACGTCAACACTAGGTGCACGCATCAAGATTTCTGGCGCCGTTGCCGGGGAGGCTAAGGACGTCTTCACTAGGGGAGTCCTTCACTTCCTTTCTCTTTACTTTGTTTTTAGTTTGCTTTGTTTCTTTTGTTTGGTTTTGTTTGCTTTTTTTCTCAAAAAACCCAAAAAATTTAGTCTAGTTTGGTTTGTTTGACTTATTCAAAAACACACAAAAATTAGTTCCTGCTCTAGCTGCTGCTGGAGGTACCTTCATGGGCCTCACTTTGGGTGTTTAAACAAGTCTCCTTGATAATATGATGGTTAATTACTCTGAATGGCATGTTAAGAGAGTTCCACATGGTAAGAAGGTAAATTCTGTTGAGGAAACTTCCTCTTTGAGTGAAAAGATTGATGTTATTATGGCTATGCTTGTTAATGGAAAAGCTCCTTTAGATCCTAATAGTGTTCGCTTAGCCTCTTTGGTTGCTCAAGAAGAACAAGTTGATGTGAACTTCATTAGAAACAACAATTTCAACAACAATGCCTATAGGAATAATTTTGGTAGAAACAACAATTATAGGCCTTATCCTCCTAGTGGAAGTGCTTATCAGGATAGATCTGGAATGCCTAGTGAAGAAAGGATTCTAGAAGTTGAGAGATCCACTAAAAAATTTATGCAAATGCAATATGAGCAAAACAAGATTTTCACTAAAACTATGGAGGAACAATCTATTATCTTGAAAAACATTAGTCTTCAGCTTGAGAATCTGAATAGAGAAATTCCTAGTTTACAGTCAAAATTTTTGAGTGCTGAGAAAAATATATCCTCTTTGTCTGAAGCTCAAACTTCCTTGGTTAATAAAATGGTGCTAACCTGAAACTATGGAAAACACCTTTGCTAATGCTCATGCCATACAAGTTACTATTGATGAAAATGTTAGGTTGTTAGATCAACTTCATGCTAGGTGGGAAAGGGAAGCTGAAATTGATAGAAACAATAGTGTGTGTGCACTATCACCACTAAACCACAAGTAGCCCCTATTCCTCCTCCTACTATGCCTAATCCTAGTGAGCCTACCACTAGTGATGCTAAGTTTGACTTTGATATTGATGGTTGCAATATTTCTGAAATGATTATGTTCTTGCAAAAGCTTGCTAGAAGTCCTGATGCTAGTGATATGCATGTTTCCTTTACCAAACACATTACAGATGCTCTTGTTAAGATTGAGTAAGAGAAGCTAAATCACAAAGCTTCTATTCCTAGGAAAATAGAAGATAGTTGGGAACCCATTATTAATATGCAAGTGAATGACTTTGATCTCAAAGCTTCATGTGATCTTGGTTCTAGTGTCTCTATTATGCCTAGGAAGATTTATAAAATGCTTGATTTTCCACCTTTGTAAGATTGTTATTTAAATGTCCCACTCAATGATAATGCTAAAAATAAACTCATGGGGAGTATTAATGATGTTCTCATTATGGTTAACAATGCTTATGTCCCTGTTGATATCTATGTTTTGGATGTTGAATACAATGCTTCTTGTCCTATTACTTTGGGAAGACCTTTTCTTAGAACAGTTGGTGCCATCATTGATATGAAAGAAGGCACCATAAAATATCATTTTCCATCCAAGAAAGGTATTGAACACTTCCCTATGAGAGAAGTTGCTTTTTGCTCCTCCTTTGAAAGCAAGGTTTGATGTTAATGCTTCCTCATTTGAAAATACTTGACTCTTCTTGCTTCTTGTGCCTAACTTAAAGGCGTTAAAGAAAAGTACTTGTTGGGAGATAACCCAAGAGTTTACTTGAGTCTTGGTAGTTATTACTACTGTAATGACCTCTCCTTATCCTTTTTGTTTGCTTTTTGTGCCAAGAATGACCTCAAATGAGAGAGAAGTAAGATTTGGGGAGTTGTTGTTCCGAAACAGATTTCTGTCCTCCACCAAAAACAATAGTGAGGAGGATCTGTAACTTGTATTGAGCTAAAACTTTATGAATAAATCCCTCAGTATGTTGGCTAACTTTAGTTAGTTGAACATTTTTTTATTTGAGCAACAGAAGATGTTCGAAATAAATCGTTTCTACCTACTGGTCTGTTTTGACAGATTTCTGCCATTATTTGCATTTGCTTCTTATTGATTCATTTTTTAGCTCTCTTCAGGTAAATTGAGTTTATTTGAAGGAGTTACTACAGTAGCTTGTGTTTTTAGTGAAAAGCCTTGTTGTTTCAAAGCTTTGCTAGTGGTATAATATCTTTTGAATAATCTAATGTTGCTAATGAAGATTGTGTGAAGTTTTGTATGAAGGAAAAATTTCAGGTGTAGAGAGAGAATGATGCAATGAGATGAAGAATGCATAAAATCTTAAGCTTGGGGATGCCACCATGGTGTCACCCCAAGAAATATCCAAGAGGTACAAGCGTCAAAGCTTGGGGATGCCCAAGGCATCCCCTTCTTCATCAATAAAAAGCTCAGGTCTGTCTAGACACTTTGTTTTTATTGTTTCATGCACAGTTGTGTTGTTCTTGGAGTGTCTTAGTTTTCGTTTGATTTGCTTAGTTTGCTTTAGTAGTTTGGACACCCGCTCTCGCTGTGTTGTTTTGCAAATAAGTTTGCTTGGTGTTTGGAAAGGAGTAGTAAGTTTTTGCTTGAAGTGCAAGAGGAGCTTGCATTGATTGTGACTTAGACTTTAGCATGACATGCTAGGTGTTGTTTTAGCATTATGCTTAGTGATTATTGTTGTAGCATGTCTTGTTCCAAACAATTGGGATTGCTTAGTGTGCCTTGAAAAAATTATGCGTTGTTTTAGCATGCAAAAGCATAGTATTATGGTATTCTCCTTTGATGTTTTGCTTGGGTTGACTTGGCACATGCTCACACCATGTTATGACTATGACAAGTCACCATTAGCCTCTATGTTCATTTATTCCTTGACTTGTAGTACCACTCTTTGCTTTGATTAGTTTGCTTTGTTGCATTGCATAATTTTGGCCATTATTGCTCTCTTAGTTGGTTGCTCCTAGTCTTTTGCTAGCCTCCACTTGTATGAGTAAGTTCTACTCGTGCCTCCAACTCCCAAGAAACCAAGTTATTCCAAAGTGTCCACTATAAATTCCTATGCATGGTGTATTACACCATTCCAAGTATATTCTTGTTTTCATCTATCTTCCAATTTAAAAATATTTTGTTATGTGAAAACTTAGTGGTTAAATCCCTTACGAACTCGATGGCACACTTTATTCTTTGCCCCTAATAAACTTGAACAATTGTGACAACTTTGTTTTATATGCTTGCACTTATAAGTTGGAATTAGCAGAACCGTGCTGTCACGGGGAACGTTTTCAACATTGCACTTGTACCTTGTTGTACTTAGTTGATATCATGTTCTTTTGTCTATGGATGTCACCGGTGTGAAATAAAGAGGGAACTTGTATGTCCATGGAGTTTATATCATGTGTTAGAGAAATGCCTGGGCCGCTAGCCTAAGTCATGCCTAATCATGGTGGAAACTTCCAGCATCACCATAGTGACATCTATGAAGCATTCTTCTTATAAAAATAAGAGACACATTGAGAAAAGAGGAAAGAGAGAAAAAAGCACCATATTCCCTTGGTACATAAGAAGAATTCCTAAGATGCTCATTGTCTTCTTACCTTGTCATTTTGGTTATGGGAAAGCTCCTGTACCATGTGCAAGGGGTACCCCGTTGGCGGTTCTCAACGATATACAAATACTTATAGTGACAAGAACTTACATGGACCCAAAGTTGAGTATGCATGAGGTGTGGCCCTCGTATTCAAGGGGCATGAGATTGCCAACTTATACTTCGTCAAGCATATACTCCAGCTTTGCCACTTTAACCTTAACCACTTCAAGATGCTTATGATAGGGGCAATGAGGGCTGAAAGCTAACTAGTACCATAATTTTTGGAAGCTCTTTTTGAAACTTGTAATCACTGCTTCCTTTACAAAAAAGGCCTTTCTTCCACCATTATTGAGTCTCCACCTTCTACCTTTAGGCACCATTAAGAGAGCATAGTTGTCATTCTATGTGCAGTGTTCCAAAGCTTATTAATTGATGCATATTGTGTTATTACTTGTTCTTGTGCTACTTGTTTCTAGTCACCCTTGTGAACTTTGCAGGTGTCCTATGCATTATATTGCTACTCTATGAGGGACAAGATGATTACCACTATGCTATGTTTTCTGCATGTGAAACAAACAAACGTTTTTCAATGCATATTATTCATGATGTTTGTTTGTAGCTTGCCATGTTGCATGCATAGTTACTATGTCCTATTGTAAGAACTCCATCTTTCATGCACATGTTTAGAGTTCTTTGATCCCAGCTTTCAATGCTTGCAAATGGTTGGATCTTTATTGTGAGGGTGCATGTCACCTCAAAAATTATTCTTTTATCACTTACCTACTCGAGGACGAGCAGGAGTTAAGCTTGGGGATGCTGATACGTTGGAAACGTATCTATAATTTTTGATGCTCCATGCTTGTTTAGTATCTACTTTGCTTTACTTGTCCACACTTTGAGGTGCTTTTTACATGTTTTCTGGTACTAACCTATTAACAAGTTGCAACAGTGTCAGATGCCTGTTTTCTGCTGTTTTTGGTTTCAGAAAAGTTAGTAAAGAAATATTCTCGGAATTGGACGGGACAAATGTCAAAGTCAATTACTTTCCGTGGGGAACAAGAAGTCCAGAGGAGAGCCGGAGGGGCCGGCCAGGGGGACAGACCCACCCCAGGCGTGGGGGCAGGTGGGCCGGCGCCTGGCTAGGGTTTGGCGGCCCTGGTCGCCTCCCAGACTCGCCCCTTCGCCTATAAGAAGCCCCCGATGCAGAAACCCTGAGTACCCGATCAGAAATCCACGAAACCGTCTGTAGCCGTCGCCACCATCGTCCCTAGATCGGGGGGATCTGAAGTTCTTCCCAGCACCCTGCTGGAGGGGAGAGCATCCCGAAGGCCTTCTCTCCGGTATGATTCGTGAGTAGTTCCACCTTGTACTGTGGGTCCATGTAGTAGCTAGATGGTTGTATCTCCTCCTTTGTGCTTTCATGTATAGATCCTGTGAGCTCCGTTCATGATCAAGATCTAATCTATTTGTAATCATGCATGTTGTGTATGCGGGGATCCGATGGATATTGATATTATTATGTTGGTTTGACTAATGGTTTTATCTTTATGATTCTATCATGTATGTGTTGTTTGTGATCTTGCATGCTCTCCGTTGCTAGTGGTTATCTTGGCCAAGTAGTTGCTAATGACTCCAAGAGGGAGTATTTATGCTCGATACTGGGTTCATGCCTCTAGTTTCCAAGGGAAGTGATAGAAATCTCTTCGGTTGTAGATGTGTTGTTGCTACTAGGGAGAAAACAACGGTCTCTTATTCATGGAACATGTGGACTGTTTACCTTACACACTTTGCTTAAAACAGTTGTCTATTGCTTACAACTTAATACTCGAGGGGGTTCGGATGATAACCTGAAGGTAGACTTCTAGTCATAGATGTAGTTGGATGACGGTCTATGTATATTGTTGTATTGCCCAATCAACCTCATAGGATCTTTCTGGCTAGTAATTGCATTGTTATGCCTTGCTCAGTTCCTGTCAATTGCCCCGCTGTAATTCGTTTACCCTTCATTCCATGTTGTTTATCTAAGGAGAGCACCTCTAGTGAACTATGGACCCCGGTCCAATCTTTACAATTGATACACCTTCCGTTGTTACTTGTTTACTTGTTGCAAACTATTACCTTCCATATCATACATTTAATCCTTTGCTGCAGCAAACCGGTTAGCTTGACAACCTCACTGATTCGTTGGGGCAAAGTCTTGAGTTTGTGTTGTGCAGGTATCCACGCTGCCAGCAACACCTTTGAGATGTTTCCTTCCTCCTTCAGGTTCGATAACCTCGGTCTCTACTGAGGGAAACTTGCTGTTGTGCTCATCACACTTTGCTCTTGGGGTTCCAACGAAGTGTCCCACGTCAACACTGGGTGCACGCATCCTGGCTAGGGTTTGGCCCCCTTGGTCGCCTCCTCGGCCTTCCCCTTCGCCTATAAGAAGCCCCTGATGCAGAAACCCTAAGCAACCGATCAAATCTCCACGAAACCGTCTGTAGCCGCCGCCACCATCATCCCTAGATCGGGGGGATCTGAAGTTCTTCCCGGCACCCTGCCGGAGGGGAGATCATCCCGGGGTCCTTCTCTTTGGTATGATGCGTGAGTAGTTCCACCTTGGACCATGGGTCCATGTAGTAGCTAGATGGTTGTATCTCCTCCTTTGTGCTTTCATGTATAGATCTTGTGAGCTCCGTTCATGATCAAGATCTAATCTATTTGTAATCATGCATGTTGTGTTTGGGATCCGATGGATATTGAGATTATTATGTTGGTTTGATTAATGGTTTTGTGTTTATGATTCTATCATGTTTGTGTTGTTTGTAATCTTGCATGCTCTCCGTTGTTAGTATCTATCTTGGCCAAGTAGTTGCTAGTGACTCCAAGAGGGGGTATTTATGCTCGATAGTGGGTTCATGCCTCTAGTTTCCAAGGGAAGTGACAGAAATCTCTTTGGTTGTATATGTGTTCTTTCCACTAGGGAGAAAACAACGGTCTCTTGTTCATGGAACATGTGGACTGTTTACCTTACACACTTTGCTTAAAGCAGTTGTCTGTTGCTTGCAACTTAATACTGGAGGGGGTTCGGATGATAACCTGAAGGTGGACTTCTAGTCATAGATGTAGTTGGATGGCGGTCTATGTATCTTGTTGTATTGCCCAATCGAATCTCATAGGATCTTTCTGACTAGTTATTGCACTGTTATGCCTTGCTCAGTTCCTGTCAATTGCCCTGCTGTAATTTTTTTACCCTTCATGCCATGTTGTTTATCTAAGGAGAGCACCTCTAGTGAACTATGGATCCCGGTCCAATCTTTAACATTGGTACATCTTCCACTGTTACTTGTTTAATAAGGTAGAGATCTCTGTGTTTACAATGCTAGTCCCTGGATCAATAGCTAGCATCCAAAGTTAAGATATAATATCAAGAAACAAAGTTTATAGTACAAATTTCTAACCAGGAATAAAATATTTCATTACATCTTACATAGCTCATTTGGCTATCACATTACAATGGAGCAGAATATCTATATAGCATGGAGTCCTTCATCTTCAAAGTGCCACAGGCAACCATGTTGGTTGTAGACTTGTAATCCTATTCAACACACTTCACTAACATCAAACAAACCTGCAATATAATAAGTTACGGCCACAAGGGTCAATACATTTGAATTGTATTGGCAAGTGATACTATGGTAGAATAGTGGTATCTATCATCTATATGCATTTGGATAAGTGGAGCTTAGGCTTGCTTTGCTCAAAATAGATTTTCCTTATCATTTGAAAACACTAAGTTTTTGTTTGGCAAAATCACCCAGGACATCTCCCAATAGAAATTGGTGATCCTTTAACCCTTGTTCAACCACAAGTTTTTAACTTAGAAATTGGGATGAGGAGATTCTTGATAGCTTCCATGTCTTGATGCTCAAATTGTCCATTGCCGGGGACACAGCTAAGTACTTAGATTTTACTCTCTCGAGAGGTGGTGCACTTTCCCCACAAGACTCGACATGCATCGAGACAAGATCTTTCAGAAGCCTTCCCTTAGACCAAAATGGACGCGCTCCAAACCTATCACCCCCTACCACCAACTATCCATTTGGCTAAGTTATTGCAACCTATATGATTCAGGCAGAGCCCATAGTGCCAAGTGGCTGCACTTGAAGCTTCTCAACATTTGACATCTCAAATCTCTTTGTTCCTGGGTGGCTTTCCACAAGTGAGATACACTAGGGTAGTCCATAAATATGGGCCCTGTGTAACCACTCAACATAACCCATTCACAACCATTCCACCTAGGTGATTCATTCACATAGTTGTTTTATTAAACAAAACACAAGTCCTTGACTTAGAAATATTTCATAGCATGAATATAGTCCACCTTTGTTTTATACTAGCTAGGCTAAGCATGATAGTAGTAGGAATCTTAAGTTAGGGAAAATTCTACTAAGGTTTCATCTACTAGGATTTCCCATGGCATAGTTAACACATAGAAAATTCCATGCAAGTCCTACTTAAAAATATCACTAATGCATAGTGAAAATAATGGGACAAAAGTATGAAACACCACTTGCCTTTTTGGTAGAGAATATAAGTTCACTCCTTGATCTTGCAATAGTCACACTCTTCAAATTTCACTACAATTCAATCAAGCAAGGCACAAATTCAAAACTAGCATTCAAACAATTCATAACATAGAATAATAAAACAAAGCAATGCATGCAAGCATGCAAAATATTGTTTTATTTGTAAAAGTGGTTTCTAATAGGTTATAAACATTTTAAAATACCCATTGGTCATATATAAAAGTGGCAAAACCATTTAATATTAAGTTAGTGAAAATGGCCACTTTAAATCCCTTTTGTTTTGCTAGAATTGATTTTATTCAAATAATAATTTCTAGTGTTAGCCAAAATGTTTTTAAACACCAATATTAATGTTTATGGTCATAATGTTTTTAAAACAATTCCATTTGCAAAAGGTTTTCATCCAAAAACCATTTTTAAATTAAAGCAACATTTTATTTTGTTGGAAATGCCTTTAAACAAAGTAATAATTTTTTTAGGGTTCACCAAATATATTTTTAAATGCTAAAATTTGGTGTTTAGGGTCAGAGAGTTTAATTCAAACCATTTTCAAAAGGTTTTACTCAAAAAGCATTTCTAAAACATATTCAACATTTTTATTTAGCTAGAAATGCTTTAATTGAAAGGAAGGTAAATAGTCTGCTGCTCAGGGGATAGCTGCCCCCCCTTGGATGCACTCCAGCTTATGCGTTGCGATACGTGCGTAGTAACCTCAAGGTAGTCAGTTTCATTTAGCAGTCTGTAATAGACCTGATAGGACACAGTAAAAATATTTTTAAAAGCTGACATGGTACAGGAAATAGATATAGCATAGCAGTTTTTTGTTTTTTTGTTAGCTTGCATGGCCACCGCATGCATGACCACCGCATGCATAGCCACCGCGTGCATAGCCAGTGCATGGCAGAAGAAGCTAGTGTTAATCCAACAGACGCACGCGGACGCGGTCTCAGGAACCCAAATATGCTATTAAAATTTTCCTTTCAAAATAAGTCAGGCTATTAAAATTAGTCGTCTCTTCTCCTCCTTTTATACGGCCATCTATCCATCTGTAGATCAGAAGCCCTCGAGAAACAAAATACTCGTCAAATCCCGTATGCCGCCGATGGGGAACCAACACGCAGGCCATGTCCATGGCGCCGGCGGCGCGCCGGGCGCAGAGCAGCAGCTTTGCCGTGTAAGTACCCAGACTTGCTGCCTCTGTAGGTCTAGATCTTGTAAGATACGGCCCTTTTCATTCTCTTCACAATCTTGCTGGCAGGATCTGGCGGCTCAGATCAAGGAGGAGGCACAGGAGATCTCATCCCCTCTCGTCGCCCAGGACCCCGCATCTGGGCGGAAGACGAAGCCTCGGGCTTGCCGCTCGAAGAAGGAGGCTGCCGGCGCTGGGCCTTCTGGAAGCGTCAGCAAGAAGCGAACCAAGCGGCGCCGCCCGGGAAGGCCGTGCAAAATCGGGCCCTGTCCAGAAAAGCACATGTTCAACAGGTTCATCCACAAGCTCGAAGATGATCCGAATGACTTCCTAGACATCCCAGGTCCACTCAAGAGCTTCCTGAAACCTCGTTTTCCAAGAACGGTTTACCTCTCCGGCCGCTTTGGAACCCCATGGGGGTTAAATCTGGTGAAGAGAGGCGAGGATCTACGCCTGGAGGATGGGTGGCCGAAGTTCGCGCGTTGGCACAAGATGAATGCAGGGGACACTCTCATGTTCACGTGCCTCGGTCAGTCGGAGTGGCTGCTCAACGTCTTCGGAAGCGACGGGCATGAGAGAAACAGGTCTTAGATTGCCGACAGATTATCTGGTAGTATCTATGTATTTTGGCTGTTCTAGCATCCTTTGAGCTATGCATCCCCACACCCTTTTTCAATTTGTGTTAAGGAGTCGTGTGAAAGAAGTGATAGTAGCAGGCAGTGCTAGTTGATGAACTGAATCTTTTTTTTCTGTGCGTTCGCTATGTGGAAAGAACAAGAAGTAGTTCATTTTTTCACTGCCGTAAGTCTTGCAACCTTCCAAGCACAGTAGACTGTAACCTGGCCGGCAGGCCATAAATTTGTACTGTTAGCTGGCTGGTAAAGATTCCCATTCCGTGATCAGTCATGTGCTAGCTGCGGGTGAAAACCTGACTATATGTGAGGACGAGTATTATACTCGTTATAGGAGAGGCTATTAACTTGGCTAACCCAAATTACCGCTTGCCTTTTTGCACATCTCGTCCAAATAGAGCAAGTTGTAGTTAATTACGGTGGGTAAAGCTCATCCGGTTAGTTGAGACAAGCCGTACATCCAGCGTAATGCCAGCCATGCATTGGATGAGTTTGGCAGCCGGGCAGGAGACCAGAACCGCAACCGGGCGATCGATCTTGGAGCGAAATCACTAGTAGACAGGCAGGCAGGCATGGGGGATGAACTGTAAACCGGGCCTGTTGCTATTTTTTGAAGCCATCCGGCCGGTATCGATATTACATATTTATTCGGCAGCTCGTCCCTTTTTTTGTGAACTGTGAACGAGTAGGCAGCCCGTCCTTTTTTGTTTCTATTCATCTGACTCATTTTTTATTCGACACGTATCGATATTGCATATTCTAAGAATAAACAGATTCTTTGTTAGCAAGAAAATAAGGTAGACATTAGAACTAAGCCCACCAAGCCCAGCGCAGTAACCCAGGGGCATAGATTTTAGACATGTAAGAATAGCCAGGCCCATGGGACATTCGGCCGTTTTAATCACTGGAATTTGAAGTAGAAGTCGTTGGCAGTAAACTCCCCTATAGTGCTGTCGGTAGCCCAGGCGGTTAAATCGGCGCGCAGCCAACCCCTAATTTAGGTTTAGGGTAAGGGGTGGCAACAACCCGCCGTTGACGATGCCTTCGTGGGAGCGGCCGCGCTATCGGGCCATCGTTTTGGCGCCGCGCCACACCAATCATTCTTCATCTCCGTCTTCCTCCTCGAGGCCTTCGTCGCCGTCAACCCGTTATTCCCCGTATTACACGACATCGCCGAGCTTCTCCGCTCGACTCGCCTAGGATGAAGGACGATAAAGAGGAGACTCCGCTCTCGTAGCAGTCCAGTATGCGAGCGAGCATCGTCGCAATTTGGGACGGACGTGTATTATCCCCTCCTCTTGGCCGACTTCGTCTTGCCATAGGGTATCCCTAGGTGTAGGATAGGCTGCACTACAGCTGACTGCATCTCCTCGATGCCGTCCCGATAGCGACGGACGCAATCGTTGAGGTTTGGTCCGCTGCCGGCGACCAGGCCGTAGACGACAGTCTTGGGGCCGGCTACCCAGGCTGGGTCGACAGGGGGTGGAGATCCTGGACAGCGATGCTGCACGATGCCGACGCCGAAGCAGTAGCCCAACGACGCCGATTACGTGGTTGCGAAGTACCTTCGCCTAATACCGGACGTGCGTGGGCGATGCCGCCAGTACGACAGGTATTTATTTTTAATCATTGGAATTTGAAGTAGAAGTCATTGGGAGTAAACACCCCTATAGTGCTGTCGGTAGCCTAGGCGGTTAAATCGGCACGCAGCCCACCCCTAGTTTAGATATGGAGTAGTCGTGACGAGTAATGCTATGTGGCGCCCCTCCGCCTAACCCAACCCGCGGTTCAGGGGGTGTGGCGCGTGGGTTTGTGTTTTGGGGGTGGGGGGAGAGTGGTTCGTGGTAAGGGGTGGCAACAACCTGCCGCTGACGATGCCTCCGCAAGAGCGGTCGCGCTATCGGGCCATCATTTTGGCATCGCGCCACGCCAATCATTCTTCATGTACGCCTTCCTCCTCGAGGCCTTCGTCGCTGTCAACCCGTTATTCCCCGTATTACACGACATCGCCGAGCTTCTCCGCTCTGCTCGCCAGGATGAAGGATGACAAACAGGAGACTCCGCTCTCGTAGCAATCGAGTATGCGCTCGAGCATTGTCGCAATTTGTGGTGGACCTCCATTATCCCCTCCTCTTGGCCAAATTCGTCTCGCCATGGGGTAGCCGTAGGTGTAGGATAGGCCGCACTACAATTGACTGCACCTCCTCATTGCCGTGCCGATAGCGACGGACACAATCGTTGAGGTTGGTCCGCTGCCGGCGACCAAGCCCTAGACGACTGACTTGGGGCCGGCTACCCAAGCCGGGTCGAGGGGGGTGGAGATCCTGGACAGTGATGTTGCACGATGCCGACGCCGAAGCACTAGTCAACGACGACGAGGACGACGGCGATTACATGGCCGCGAAGTACCTTCGCCTAATACTGGATGGGCGTGGCCGATGCCGCCAGTAGGGTAGGTATTTTTTTTCATTTCTGTATACAAACATGATTGAACACATACATAGTTCCGTTAGTAAAAATCGGCCTAACCAGCACGCAGAAGTAGTTCTACCTGATGACACTAAGAAAATATTCGGCTTGCATGGCCATAAACTCAGCGCAGCAGGAAAGGAATTATCATGTATAGCACGTAGGCAAACAACACCTGCAGGTGCACGAGCAGAATCAGCCGAAGGAAAAACAGAAGCAGTAGCTCGACGCCGGTAGCCCCTAACATTGATAACCCGAGCAGGTGAAAAAGAGGCATGCCGACGAGGGGGAAGAGGTTCCGGAGTCCAGCTCCTACCGCCCGTTCGCCGGAGACCAAGAATAGACGATGTGTAAAAAGAAGTGTGGATAGGTCTGAGCAATGCCAGACCTATACATAGCCGGGGGTGGACGGCGAATTACTCATCGGAACAGTGTCGGCAGCGGGCAGCACCCGTACGGAAAAAGAAGACGGAAGCCTCGTCAGGGCCACACCTTTTCTCGATGGTTTGCACGCCCGCCTCGTAGTACTCCCTCTGTTCCCTTTTCAGTCTGCTGCATGCGAGTGCATGTGTGAGCAGTGAGCCGCTGCATGTGAGTGCATGCGTGTGGATATGAGCTAGCACAGCAATCAGTACGAGCAAGAGAGACAAGGACGAGCGATGCCAGCCAATGCATGCGGCTGCTGCTAATTAATGCTTGCCCTATGTTAGGGGCATTTAGGCCATCTAATACTCAGATTAGTACGTATCTGTGATCCACTTAGAACAGACTAAAAAGAGACAGAGAGAGTAGCAAGAGCGCGTTGCACATACGTACGGAGTGAGAAGATGGCAAAGCCGAGCATATCGGTCGGTACAGTTAGACAAAAAAATTCAGTGGTACCTAAAAAGGCAATTAATAGAATGACGGGTCCAACAGACCTGCAGTAAAATTATATGATCTACTATCGGTCCAGTTTATTAGACACACACGTAGTTTAAAAAAATAAGTTTGATTTCAAACTATATGTGTGTCTAATAAGCCAGACGGGAGTAATCAGCTGTGGTAGCTGTTATTGCGCACAAACAGATGTCCGTAAGCAACCAGTTAATTTGTACTCCATCTGTTTGCGATTACTAGGCTGGAAAGCCAATTCTGCATTACCAATACATGGACATGCAAAAGAGTAATTTCGGTCGGGGACGTATGATTTAATCTTTGCGATACATCACTGCTGATGGGGATTAGTTTAATCTAGTACAACAAAAAGAGCTACTACATAGTTCTAAAACCGCAAGATTACACATCAGCGGCCGGATGCGCGAATGATGCTGGGCATCTAAACCACATCAGCACCACACGTAAGAACAGACAGACCTCCATTGCTAAATAGAAGAAAGAAAGCAGTAGCCAAGGAATGTTCTGGAGACCGCATCGTATCTTCCCACAGCGCATCGTCGACAACACTGCGAGCAACACCGCCATGAGCCAGGTGACCCCCCTCGCAACCTTCCTCGACGGAGCGGGGACGGCCGAATCCCATGCCCGCGAAGCGTACACAACTAGCAGTAATGATGCAGAGATGGATGCGCTCGAGTTCAACAGCTCGAACGCCGACGCTCTACTGACGAACAGTAGCCAGATGAAAGCTGAAACCAATAAGAATAGCAGCCCGGAAGGAACCATCTGCATGGTAAAAAACTAAGCCGCAGTCTGCAAGGACGTACGTATGTTCAAAAAAGAAAGAAATAAGGAAAGAAATGGTAGTTTGTGGTGGCTGTAATGGAGAGGGAGATGAAACACAAGCCAGGCAGAAGCACCTGAGAAGCTGGATGTGATTCCCTCCAGGCGGTTACAACTGGCTGGAATGGAAACTCGCATGTACCAAGCAAACCATCGGTCTTCCGGTAATCTAGTAAATATACATCCGAAGGCGATCCGAAGTTAGGCCTTTTAAGCGTAAGGCTGCCTACATATGCTTATTACCTGCTTGAGCTAGCTAGCGCTGCCTTCTATCAGTCGTCGTTTTATCCAGCGCAGAGTTAGTACAATGAAGTCTTGGACGTACACAAATAATTCAGACACGGTACTCCACGCACTGCAGGGACGCATTGCCAAGTTAGATATATGCATGCAGAGCACTGACAAGCATGCCAGTGAAAGGACAGCTTAATTAGCCATTAACACCACTCCTTTGGCACCTTGTCATTTGACAGCCTAATGGTTATGCAGATCTTGGCACGAATCGTACGGTGCTGCTTGGGGGGGCAGCTATCCCCCTGGGCAGCAAATCCACACTCTTGAAAGGAATAATTCCTAAGTGTCACAAAATACACTTTTAAATCTACAAGTTGGTTTCTATGGTCAGTAGGTTCAAAACAATCCATTTACAAAATATTTTACCCTAAAAATAATTTTAGAATGAATTTTATACACAAAATATGCCTACACATGTTTTTGTAAAACCAACCAATAATATAGAAGCAATTCACTAAACCAAGGGCATGGTAGGATAGAATTCTTTTTCCTGATTCCATTGATATAAAATTTGCAAAATTTGGACGTGTAGATTTAAAGTTATGAATTTTTCAAACCTAACCATCTAATAGAATATTTTCTGTTTTTAAAACAAAGCCTGGGCCACGTGTCTGTATCCTACTGGCTGATAACGGTTCGGTAGGATCACGCTCTGTGGATCCTTGGATCTAACTGAAATCATACGGTGCAGATCGTTTCGTACCCCTTCGTTGAGTCATTCTATTGTATTGCTTGGATCTAAATCCAACGGCTCACAACACGTTAACCATAGATGGACGGTGTTGGCGGCGGCGAGTGGCGGCGGAGCGCTCGGATAGAGATGTTCAGGCGAATTTAGGACGCAAGGGAGAGGGGGAGGTTGCTCACTAGGTTCACCGCGACGTGCTGAAGCTCGAGCTGGTCGTCGCGGGGACAGGGGCGCACGGTCGGGTCGGCAATCTCTCGCAGGAGTGGTTGCTGACGACGGGTTCGCTCTGGTGTCGTCGATAACAAGGCTATAAGGCAC
Organism: Avena insularis; assembly: GCA_023614405.1. Taxonomy (NCBI): domain Eukaryota; kingdom Viridiplantae; phylum Streptophyta; class Magnoliopsida; order Poales; family Poaceae; genus Avena; species Avena insularis. The sequence goes on along the minus strand of CM042697.1, from coordinate 370,133,958 downwards.
GGGAGAGTGAGAGAAAGGGTCCATTAGACGCGCGAGAGATAGGAGGTTGTAGGGGTATCGTCCAGAGAGGAAGGGGAGGTCGGGATTTACCAAAGAATCTCGCCGGAGTCAAGGCAGTGGACGGCGATGTTCGGTCTTGGTCATTGCCGACGTTCTGGGGCACACGCGGATGAGCTAGAGCTGCTGGTAGATGCGCCTGGTTCTGGCGAACAGGCCCGTGGAAGCTAGGAGTTAGGAGATGGTCGGGGTTGGCCGGAATCGATCGAGAAGCTCGTCGGAGCAGTGAGAGCTTGGGCGAGGAATTCAGGCAGCCTGGAGGCAGAGAGGGAGGGGCGAGTGAGGGGAAATGGGGAGGAGAGGGTTGCGATTAAGATAGCACGGTTGCGGGGAGGAATTACTGGCGTGATTAAGCGAATTGAACCGAGGTTTAAATGGGCAGAAACGGCCGGAGTTGAGGGCGAGGTCAGCGCGGGGTGAAGACGATGATGACCTGGCTGTGGGGCCTCGCGGTCCGTGAATCAGAGGAGGGTTCGGTGGGGTCGAGGAATCAGTGACTGGGTGGGTGCGGGTCTGAGTGCAAAACATTTTCTGTGGGGGAAGGAGATGGGCTAGCTGGGCCTGGTGGGTTTTGTTGGGTTGGGCTGGCTTGTCTATTTTTTTCTTTCCTGTTTCTTTTTTCCTTTTTCTTTTCTGTTTTGTTTTGATTCAAATGATTTAAACTCAATTTGAATTCAGGTTTTTGCCAAACCTTTTCTAGACTTTCAGTATATTTTAGTATTGTTTAACAAAGTATTTTAAAGTCCAAATTTAGAATATTTCTTGGTATTTCCTTGGGCTTTATTATTTATTTAAATAGACAATTGTTTTTATTCAAACAAGATTTTTAATTATATTTTCAAACTCTTTATTTGAATTCTAATTTTCACCAAACCTTTTTCAGTAGGATTTATTTATTCATTAGTGCAAATAATTCACTTTGAATTATTTAAAGCATTTTAATATGATTTATTAATCATTTAAATTGGGCAATTGTCTTTATTCAAATAAAATCCAATATGGTTTTAAATCTATATAAATTTTTATTCAAATGACTCTTTTAAGTTATTTAGATAACTTTTTAATCCATTTTGGTAAATTCCAATTTATTATTTTCTTATTATTTAATAAATCATTTCTATTAGGGATTTTGTCTTTATTTAGATATAATTAGAATATGGTTTACTCCCCTATACTTTTATTTGATTATTCTTTAACCCTTCATTTTATTTGGATTATCTTTGTTCCATTTGCTCATGGATTTGGCCAAGATTTAATTTGGCTTTTAAATATTCCTTATTTATTTTCTTTCTTTCTTTTTCTCATAAAATCCATATCTTTTTATTTATAGATCCAAATTTGGTGATTCTAATTTGTAGAATTTTATTTAATATTTGGTTATGTTTTTAAATCCTTTTAGGATTAATTTGCTCACAATTTGGTATGGATTTTAGATAGAAGCTCTATTAGCTTTGAATTTTAATTTCTTTATCTTATTAAATTCATAAGATTTTATCCATGGCTCCAAATTGAATGAATCCAATTTCTATGGTTTTATAATATTTTTATTTATCATTCTTGATCATTTATAAATGCTTGTTGACAAATTTTTATATGGAACAAATCCATAGTCTTAGAGTGATCTTGGAATGATTTTCTTCCATTAGGGTTTTAGGGTTTTGGTTTAACTTTTCCAAGTGTTTAAATTTCAAGATTCACTCATTGATGAATGTATTTCACTTGGTTGAAATTTTATTTGATTCCCTTTTATTCAAAGTTTGTTCAAGATGGGTTTTGATGTTTTCATTTGAGAGCAAAAAGTTTCTTTTCACCCTAAATTTCAACAATTATTTATTTTGTTTATTTATTTTTCACATTTCAAAATTTGGAAATTTTTGGGATGTGACATTAATGATGTTCTCATTATGGTTAACAATGCTTATGTCCCTGTGGATTTCTATGTTTTGGATGTTGAATACAATGCTTCTTGTCCTATTACTTTGGAAAGATCTTTTCTTAGAAATGTTGGTGCCATCATTGATATGAAAGAAGACACCATTAAATATCATTTTGCATTCAAGAAAGGTATTGAACACTTCCCTATGAGGAGAGAGAAGTTGTTTTTTTATCCTCCTATGAAAGCAAGGTTTGATGTTAATGCTTCTTCATTTGAAAATACTTGATTCTTCTTGCTTCTTGTGCCTAACTTAAAGGTGTTAAAGAAAAGTATTTGTTGGGAGATAACCCAAGAGTTTCCTTGAGTCTTGGAAGTTATTACTTCAGTAATGACCTCTCCTTATCCTTTTTGTTTGATTTTTGTGCCAAGAATGACCCCTAATGAGAGGTAAGTAAGATTTGGGGAGTTGCTGTTCCGAAACAGATTTCTATCCTCCACCATAGAAATTCGTGAGGAGTCTCTGTAAGTCGGATTGAGCTGAAAATTTATGAATAAATCCCCTAGTATGTTACATAACTTTCTTTAATTCAACACTCTTTGATTTGAGCAACAGAAGATTTTCGAAAAAAATTGGTTACTACCTACTGGTCTGTTTTGACATATTTCTGCTATTATTTGCATTTGCCTCTTATTGATTCCTTTTTGAGTTCTATTTTGGGGAATTGAGATTTTTGAAGGAGTTACTACAATATCTTGTGTTTTTAGTGAAAAGTCTTGCTGTTCCAAAGCTTTTCCTAAAGATCTATTATCTTTTGAATACACTAATGTTGCTAATCAAGATTGTGTGAAGTTTTGTATGAAGGAAAAATTTCAGGTGTAGAGAGAGAATGATGTAATGAGATAAAGAATGGACAAAAGCTCAAGCTTGGGGCTACCACCCCGGTGTCACTCCAAGAAATATCCAAGAGGTACAAGCATCAAAGCTTGGGGATGCCCAAGGCATCCCCTTCTTCATCAATAAAAAGCTCAGGTTTATCTAGACACTTCGGTTTTATTGTTTCATGCACAAGTTGTGTTGTTCTTGGAGCATCTTAGTTTTTGTTTGGTTTGCTTAGTTTGTTTAGTTTGCTTGAATAAAGAAGTTTGGACCCCCGTTCTCGTTGTGTTGTTTTGCAAATAAGTTGCTTGGTGTTGGAAAGGAGTAGTAAGTTCTTGCTTGAAGGTGCAAGAGGAGCTTGCATTGACTGTGACTTACACTTTAGCATGACATGCTAGGTATTGTTTTGACCTTATGCTTACTGATTATTGTTGTAGCATGTCTTGTTCTAAACAATTGGGATTGCTTAGTGTGCCTTGAAAAAATTATGCGTTGTTTTAGCATACAAAAACATAGTATTGTGGTATTCTTTTTTGATGCTTTGTTTGGGTTGACTTGGCACATGCTCACACCATGTTATGACTATGAACAAGTCACCATAGCCTCTATGATCATCTAGTCCTTGACTTGTAGTACCACTCTATGCCTTGATTAGTAATGTTTTATTGCTCTGCATGATTAGGGCCATTATTGCTCTCTTAGTTGGTTGCTCCCAGTCTTTTGCTAGCCTCCACTTGTATGAGTAAGCTCTACTCATACTTCCAACTCCCAAAAACCAAGTTATTCCAAAGTGTCCACTATAAACTCCTATGCATGGTGTGTTATACCATTCCAAGTATATTCTTGTTTTTAGCTATCTTCTAGTTAAAAAGTATTTTTTATGTGAAAACTTAGTGATTAAAGCCCTCACAAACTTGATGGCACATTTTATATTTTTATTTGCCCCTAATAAACTTGAACAACTGTGTCATCTATGTTGTATATGCTTGCACTTATACGTTGGAATTAGCAGAACCGTGCTATCACGGGGAACATTTTCAACATTGCACTTGTACTTTGTGAAGGGAATATGCCCGAGAGGCAATAATAAAGTTGTTATTATCGTATTCCTTATGATAAATGTTTATTTTGCATGCTATAATTATATTAATACGAAAACATTAATACATGTGTGTTTAATAAACAAAAAGGAAGTTCCTAGTTATGCCTCTCTTATAAACTAGCTCCTTGATTAACAAGATGATCAAAGGTTTCCTCATCATGGACATTGGAATATTGTTAATAATGAGGTCACAACATTAGTATAATGGTGTGATGAACATTCGTCCAAAGTATAGCATTACGATCAAAGTCATTGAGTTTATATTTCTATAACATCATACGAAGTGATCCTAATCCTTAGACCATGAGATCATGTCAATCACTAACACCAGAAGAGTATCTTGATAACATCAAACGTCACACCGTAACAGGGTGATTATAAAGATGGGTTTAGTACTACTAAAGTGTTATGTTGAGGCCCATGTGAAAGAACATGTGGGCCCCCATGTGTGGTTTTGGTAATTAATGACAATCTTTATGGACTAATGTGTGTATTAAGTTATACTTGTAGGAATTGTCCATTAGCATCGCTTGGAGCATGTGTTGGCTTCAAGGTCGATGAAATGCGAAAAAGATATGTTGTGTAAGCTCAAAATGCGCCATCTATATAAGATCTCATGTTTGATGCTTGCCATCCTCGGTGATCATGGATCGATGATGAAGAATCAAGAAAGGCGTTCCATCTTGAGAAGGGCAAGATCGTCTACATCGAGCTCAAGTGGAATGCTCAAGGCAAATGTATAATCTTGATAGGTTTTCCCATTTGCCCGTCTCACATTGTGTGTGTGAAACCGGGTTTAGGATAGATAACCATACTATCAGAGGGGCTCTCGTATGAGTAATTCGGTCACATCGTTCGGAGAGAGCTCAAACCTTTGCATACTTGCATCATCGTATTTGGTTGTTATTTGGTCTTACCCATGTGAGGATATAAAGCTTGTGTTAATCTCCATAACAAGTTCTTGTTCATCAAAATCGGATCTTCTTTTTATATCTTGTTGTGATTTTGATTTATGCGGCTTTTCGGTTTCTCACCAAGTGAGGTATCTCACATTATTCTACTTGATACTTTCTCACTTGGTGATAACCAATATTTACACTTTTCATTGGGAAGCCCTTGCCGTCCTCTATCAAACGCAATTGGAATCGGGTCAATCGGAGCTTCCAATCAAAAGTTATTGTCGTTTGAATATCTGCTCTTTTATTATCAAGAAAAGGAATCAGGTTACGGCTCGACGGTAGTATTTCCTACCGCTAGGTAGTCAAATCCGTACTATCGGCCAGCGCCTTAATTTCCTATCGCCTCGCTTAGGTAGTCAACCGGGCCAGTACCCAGTTTCTTCTCCCAGATTTTTCCCTGTCTGAGTGGCCTGCTAGATTTCCCCAGATCCCGCTTCAATCCTTGCGCGCGCGCGTGCCTGGGCCTGCTATGGCCGCGCTGCTGCTCAGCTCGCTTGGCCTCGCTCGCCGCTCGTTCGCTGGCCCGCGTTGACCAGATCCCCAGCAGACACCTGGCCTGCCTCCGCAGATTCCGCGCAGATGCTCTTTTGTCAGCGCCTCTCGCTTGGGCCCGCTTCTCCCACAAGATCGCTATCGCCAGATGCGCGAGCACGCCTGGGCCCGCTCTGGCCTCGCTGGCACTTGCTAGCCCTACTGCTGCTGCTCTGCCCTGCCGCTGGCCCTACTTGGCTGGGCCGTGTTGACCATACGCGCACGCGCCCGCTTCCTGCACTCGCTTGCTGGGGTTGGCTCGACCCAATTTGGTTTATTCGGTCCGGTAGTACCGCTCGTATCCGGTACTACCGGTCCGTCCAGGAATTTCACCCTAACGGCCATATTTTGTCTAGCCCTATATAAGTCTTTTGTCCATTTTTGTTTAGGGTTGCTTCTTCCTCCTCCTTTTGTCTAAGCTTTGCCCTCATTTGCCTTACTCTTTGAGCTTGATTTATACTCACCCCTCCATTGATTCTTGCATATATTTGAGGGGTAGTTGGAGGTGATCTAGATCTACGTTTTGACCTAACCGATTCATCTCTTTGTGAGTGTATCTTTGGGGATCTAGATTTTGGGGGATTTTGTGTCTCTCTTTGATTCCTCCTCTCTTGTTTCTCCAATAGCTTTAGTAGCTTTGTTGGAACTTGAGAGTGAGGGATTTGAGCATCTTTGTGGTGTTCTTGCCATTTGCATTTGGTGCATCGGTTTGTGTTCTCCTCGGAGGATTAGGTTTGAATTACTCATTGGAGCTTGTCCCTCTTGGGTTCTTGGAACCCTAGACGGTTTGTGGCCTTGGTGGCATTGTGGCCTTTTGTGGCATTTGTTGTGAGCCTCCAATTAAGTTGTGGAGAAGTGCCCCAACCTTATGAGAGGTTACGGTTGCCACCGATAGTGGAAGCGTGGATCGATTCCATTGGGGTGAGATTCACCGGAGAATAAGGGAGGCCTTTTGTGGCGTCGGTGGTTTGATACCACCCCCTCTCCAAACGAGACGTACTCCATGTTGGGAGGAACTCGGTAAAATATCGGTGTCCCCGCGTGCCTCGGTTATCTCTATACCCGAGCTCTTTACTTATGCACTTTACATTGTGATAGCCTTCGTTCTTGAAGTAATATATATCTTGCTATCACTTTGTTGCTTGTATTGCTTAGCATAAGTTGTTGGTGCACATTGGTGAACCTTAGTTGTTCTAGGTTGTGCTTAACAAAGTAAACACTAGTTTTATTCCGCCTTTGTTGAGCCACTCTAGGAAAAGTTTTAATCGCCTATTCACCCCCCCTCTAGGCGACATCCGTATCCTTTCAACATGGATCGAGAGTGAAATTTTTTCATCCCAATGACGGATAGATATGCTTTGGGCCCTCTCGGTGATATCACATTGATTAGCTTGCAAGCAAGTGATTTGATCACTAGAATGTTATATCACGGGAACGAGAAAAGAGTGCATGTCAGTAACGAGATCAAACTAGGTATGGATATACTGATGATCGAATCTCGGACATGTAATAATCACGAAACAAAAGGATTAAGATACTAGCGTAAAAGGTTCTCGCGATCACAAGAAAGTCATCGCTAAATGTGTGGGAGTCAGTATGGGTCTCCAGATCCCGCTTATGATTATTGATTCGAGAGGGGTCTCAATCATGTACGCATTATTCGTGAATCGTAGGGTGACACACTTAAGAGACACTGACATCCATTTGGAGCAAAAGTTTCATGCCGGAAAGAATAACAAGCGTAGGAATTTATTTCACTAGATACCGAAACGGGTTTTTGGGTGAAATTGCAGAAAGTGTTTTTGCATGTGAAATGAAATACTAGAAAGGGGTTATATGAGAATGTTTGTCATTAAAGTAATTGACAAAATTCTGTATAAATAAAAGGAGTTTTATTAATGAGAGTTTGCATTAAATTTGGTGGAAATTTAATGGGAATTTGAGTGGAGGAAATTGAAAGGCATTTGTGTGAGTGGAGTGTCCACCCACATGAATGAAAGGAGGGGAGGGGGAAGCCCCATGGCTGGGCGCATGGCCCCTTGGGTTCCCCCTCTCCCTATAAAAGGATCCCCATCCCTCTATCTCACTCACACCTTCTCATGAAGGATCTCTCTCCCCCTCTAGTATTTATCCCCCATGGTCTCGGACTAGCGAGATACATGTTCCCGGTGGGTATTCGGCAAGAAAGAGTTGTGCTTCCGCTGCATCGCTGGAGCGAGGAGGCGGAGGTTGCTCGGTGCCTCGGACGTGTGTGCGAGCACGGATGCACCGCCGATTTGTGATGCTAGGACTTCCTCTCGATCTTGAGATCGGCAAGAGATCGTCTACATCAAACACGAGTTTAACTCGTTAAGCTTTGTCGGTCTTCAAGGGTATGTTCTCTACGGATATACAGCCGCCCATTGATTGTATCTAGTAGATATATCTTGGTACATAGTTGTTCCCATCGTAGGAAATTTTTTGTTTTCTATGCTGCGAACCCTACACTTTGTACTCAGTTGATATCATGCTCTTTTGTCTATGGATGTCACCGGTGTGAAATAAAGAGGGAACTTGTAAGTCCATGGAGTTTGTATTTTGTGTTAGAGAAACGCCTGGGCCGCTAGCCTAAGCCATGCCTAATCATGGTGGAAACTTGCAGCATCACCATAGTGAGCTATCTATGAAGCATCCTCAATAAAAGCTATGCATATAGTAAATAAAAAGATCACTGAGATGCTCATTGTCTGCTTGCCTTGTCATTTTGGTTATCGGATAGCTCCTGTACCATATGCAAGGGGTACCCCGTTGGCGGTTCTCTATGATATGCATGTACTTACAATGACAAGAACTTACAAGTGACTGAAGTTGAGTAGCATGAGGTGTGGCCCTTGTATTCAAGGGACTTGAGATTGCCAACTTATACTTTGTCAAGCATATACTCCATCTTTGTTCACTTTAACCTTAATCACTTCAAGATGTTTATGATAGGGGCAATGAGGGCTGAAAGCTAACAAGTACCATAATTTTTGGAAGCTCTTTTTGAAACTTGAAATCCCTGCTTCCCTTTTTGAAGGTCCTTTCTTCCATCATTATTTGAGTCTCCACCTTCTACCTTTAGGCACCATTAAGAGAGCATAGCTGCCATTCTGTGTGCAGTTTCCCAAAACTTGTTGATTGATGCATATTGTGATATTACTTGTTATTATGCTACTTGTTTCTAGTCACCCTTGTGAAATTTGAAGGTGTCCTATGCATTTATTTGCTACTCTATGAGGGACAAGCTGAATGCTACTATGCCATGTTTTCTGTATGTGAAACAAACAAACGTTTTTCAATGCATGTTATTCATGATCTTTGTTTGTAGTCTTTCATGTTGCATGCATAGTTACTATGTCCTATTGTTAGAACTCCATCGTTCATGCACATGTTTAGAGTTCTTTGATCCCGGCTTCCAATGCTTGCAAATTGTTTGATCTTGGTTTTGATGGTGCATGTCACCTTAAAAATTATTCTTTTTATCACTTACCTACTCGAGGACGAGCCGGAGTTAAGCTTGGGGATGTTTGATACGTTGGGAACGTATCTATAATTTTTGATGCGCCATCAAACACTTGGGGCGCTCGTCTTCCTCTCTATACGCCTACCTGCGTAAGGCGTGCCACAATCTTCAAGGGTATGAATTTCGTCCCTCCTCTCTGTTACTTATGTCTATATAGAATATATCTTGGTTTTCGTGTTCGCATAGCTAGAAATTTTTTGTTTCCTGCTACGAACTCCAACACGAACATCTTGGTGTGACGAGCCAGAGTTGATGGGCCTCCTAGATGGAGGTTGACGAGCCACTAGACCGTGGCCAAGGAGGGCCGCCTACCGGCCATAAGAATCAGAGGCAAGACGGGCTACGTCGTGCATGTCCTCTACTGAAGAACTCCTAAGAAGCACAACTGCAGAACCCCGTCACGGTGATCGACCATGGACAGCGCCTCGCCTCTCCCATCCTCCATCGCCTTGATGGTTGAAGAAGAGAGAACTGACCGCTAGCCGCGAACTTATTGCACAACCAAAAGCCTCTAGATGTGGATCTGAAGGGGAACCGGGCTTATTGAAGGAGATCTTGATGGCATCGACGACCTCCACCTTCGGCTCTAATGACTTCAAGTGCATAGAACAATTGTAGCTAGTTTCGAAATAAGAGTATCGAACCCACTGAGAGCTATTTGGTTAAGGTCTTTATGCCTCTCGTCACTATCTACCAAAGGATACTCGTAAGTTGCCTTTGATCTCAAGTAAAGAGTGTTTAAAGAGAGTTGTGTTTATGTGCAAAGTAAACAAAGTAACACGTGTGTTGGGATTGGTGTTGGAACTCAATAAGGTTTAAATATTCTCGGGGATGTAGGATGCACCACTAGTATGTGAGAATTACTTATGATTAGGATAACCTATACCTTTCATCATGATATGTGTTGAGAGAGTTCCATAATAAGATGTTCGCCAACAAGTCTCACGAGCAAGCCACTTCTACGAGTCATGTGATGAGGTCATCTCTAAATAGCCACTGTGATGCCTGCGAGAAAATCACTTCTACAGACCACCACAATTAAGGGTTTTCCCCATGGATATCGTTACGAGCTTAGTGAATAAATCCCCCTCTGACCGTGTAGGTTATAAGTCAATACTTGCAGTCATAAAGTAGCACCGCTCCCATACATGCCCAAAGGGTAGTTCCCTCTGTTTAGTCCCAAAGGAAAATTTTATGTAGTCGACTTCACATACCATCTAGAGAGAGAGATCTAACACGATAATAATGCTAAGATTTCTTTATTTCATTTCATAATAATTCTAGGATTTCTCCATCTCCCAAGAACAAAGGGAACTACTCACACATGGAGGCAATCAACAACATCATCATATTTATATGGATGGATTGAAAGTGCAAAGATAGAATCAAGTGCAAAACCACAATTGTATTTGGAACTACAACAAGATCTAATGAATGAGAGAGGGGATGATGGTGTTGATGGAGACGCAACAGTTAATGATGAAGAGGATGATGTGTTGTCCTCCAATGATCCATGTAGCAGTAAGGATTTTCCCTTCTCCAAGTTCCTCCTCCAGATCCCTTCCTAGCATGGTGTTTCATGGCTGGAGGTGTTTGTGAATGTCGGATCTCAGAACTGTCTTCACGTGGTGAAAGTATTTGACGAGGTGGACGTCCTGGAAGGCAGTATGGACGGACGGTACGAGCAGGATCCGTACCACATGGTGTTAAACATTCTGAAACTTCTCCTTGCATCCTCTCTTCTCCCAGGCATGTGGAAAATCATTTCAATGACATTTATCACTTAGAAATATCATATTATTACATAATAGGACAGTCCCAAATGATATCTTACAAAAGACTTAATAATTCAAGATCCTATTAAAACAAGGGTAAAAGGTGTGCGTGAGCGCCGTAAAGTACCAAAATCCTAACTCTACCTATGCAAAACATAAGATAAATATGCTTAAAAATAGACTCACCAGGCTCCCACCACCAGAGCACCATTGGCGAGGGTTTAACTCATCAATGCTCATTGTTATGGACTTGGGTTTGATGAAAGAGAGGCGCACTGGAGATCGCGTTCATCTAACATACAAGCAATGCAGGACATGAGATTTACCCAGGTTCAACCCCCTGGAGGAAAAACCCTACTCCTTCTTGTGTGCTCTTGATTGACGGCAAAACTGATAACGTTGATGAGATCTGGTGGGTGTGTATGCTAGGGTTGAGATTTTCCTCCTCGTCGTGCCCTCCTGGCCTTTATATAGGTAGGTCAGGTCTCGGAATAAGGTCGAGTCGGTTACAAGTTAGGATTTTACCCTTTAAACTTTCTATCTAAAGCTAGACGTATCCTCCAAGGAATCGTATCCTTCATGGGCCTGGGTCACCCAAATCATTCCTGGGCTTTGTCATTAGGTGCCGATCATCACGCGGGCTCCTGCTGGGATGGATCGGATAGGTCAATATTGGGTACCCGTAGGGCATATCCATGTCAACCGTGGAGAGGACGACTACCATCAGAAGCCATCGGATATGGCCCAAGCAGGCTAGGGGATTCCTCCAGATGGGTGATACGTCGGAAACATATCTATAAATTTTGATGCTCCATGCTTGTTTAGTATCTACTTTGCTTTGCTTGTCTACACCTTGAGGTGCTTTTTACATGTTTTTTTGGTACTAACCTACTAACAAGTTGCAACAGTACCAGATGTCTGTTTTCTGCTGTTTTTGGTTTCAGAAAAGTTAGTAAAGAAATATTCTTGTAATTGGACGGGACAAACGTCAAAGTCAATTACTTTCCATGGGGAACAAGAAGTCCAGAGGGGAGCCACAGAGGCCGGCCAAGGTGGCCAGACCCACCTAGTCGCGGGTGGGCCCTGCCCCGCGCCTGGGAGGGGTGTGGGGCCCCTGGTCGCCGCCTCGGCCTCCCCCTTCGCCTATAAGAATCCCCGATGCAGAAACCCTAAGCACCCAATCAAATCTCCACGAAACCGTCTGTAGCCGCCACCACCATCGTCCCTATATCAGGGGGATCTGAAGTTCTTCCCGGCACCCTGCCGGAGGGGAGATCATCCCGGAGGCCTTCTCTCCGGTATGATGCATGAGTAGTTCCACCTTGGACTATGGGTCCATGTAGTAGCTAGATGGTTGTATCTCATCCTTTGTGTTTTCATGTATAGATCTTGTGAGCTTCGTTCATGATCAAGATCTAATCTATTTGTAATCATGCATATTGTGTTTACGGGGATTCGATGGATATTGAGATTATTATGTTGGTTTGATTAATGGTTTTGTCTTTATGATTCTATCATATCTATGTTGTTTATGATCTTGCATGCTCTCCGTTGTTAGTAGCTATCTTGGCCAAGTAGTTGCTAGTGACTCCAAGAGGGGGTATTTATGCTCGATAGTGGGTTCATGCCTCTAGTTTCCAAGGGAAGTGACTGAAATATCTTCGGTTGTAGATGTGTTGTTGCCACTAGGGAGAAAACAACAGTCTCTTGTTCATGGAGCATGTGGACTGTTTACCTTACACACTTTGCTTAAAGTAGTTGTCTGTTGCTTGCAACTTAATACTGGAGGGGGTTCGGATGATAACCTGAAGGTGGACTTCTAGTCATAGATGCAGTTGGATGGCGGTCTATGTATCTTGTTGTATTGCCCAATCGAATCTCATAGGATCTTTCTGACTAGTAAGCATTGTTATGCCTTGCTCAATTCCTGTCAATTGCCCTGCTGTAATTTGTTTACCCTTCATGCCATGTTGTTTATATAAGGAGAGCACCTGTAGTGAACTATGAACACCGGTACAATCTTTATCATTGATACATCTTCCACTGTTACTTGTTTACTTGCTGCAAACCATTACCTTCCACACCATTTGTTTAATCCTTTGTTGTAGCAAACCGGTGAGCTTGACAACCTCACTGATTCATTGGGGCAAAGTCTTCAGTTTGTGTTGTGCAGGTCTCCGCGCTTCTTGCAACACTTGTGTGACGTTTCCTTCCTCCTTCTGGTTCGATCACCTCGATCTCAACTGAGGGAAAACTTGCTGCTTGCTCTTCACACCCTACGCTTGGGGTTACCAACGAAGTGCCACGTCGAGCATCATCAAGACTTTCTGGCGCCGTTGCGGGGGAGGCTAAGAACGTCTTCACAAGGGGAGTCCTTCACTTCCTTTCTCTTTACTTTGTTTTTAGTTTGCTCTGTTTCTTTTGCTTGGTTTTGTTTGCCTCTTTTCAAAAAACCCCAAAAAATCAGTCTAGTTTGGTTTGCTTTCTTTATTCAAAAACACAAAAAAAATTAGTTCCTGCTCTAGTTCTGGTCTGTTATTGCCTTGCTTGGTCATACTTTCTATCAATGGATGGTTTCTTTGAAACTAGTTCTTATTGGCAAGGCGGATTCACGAAAGAACAAAAGTATTATCATCAATGGGAATGGAGCCCAGACACCTTCTTGGCAGACCTAAACTACAACCTATTCTACTCTGTACAAGGGGTGCCAGACCACCTGGGCCATCTACTCGTTGACCAGTGTCGCCGCCGGAGAGGGAGAAGACCAAGGTGACGGGAAAGAGATGTAGACAACTCTCAGTGGGGCAGGGGCTAGGAATCGATCGTCCATTGGTGCACTTCTCCATCAGAAACGAGAAGTGGAATGCTTTCTGTAATCACTATATGGGACAACGTGGGTGCTGGAAGAAGCGAGAATTTCTTCTGCTTTAATATATGTATATATATGTACCTATATCGGTATTGGTGCCACGGCTTGCACTTGTTTGGATAAGTTTCATTGAATCTTGACATGAAAGAAAAGTAAATATGTGACAATTTTTTAAGTTCTCAACTTCAGAGGTTGAAATCAAAAGCCGAGCTTCCGAAATAACAGTATATATATATGTATCTATATCTATATTGGTGCCACAACCTACACTTGTTTGGACAAATTTGAGTGAATCTTGGCACGAAAGGAAAAAGAAATATGTGACAATTTGTTAAGATCTCAACTCCATAGGCTGAAATCAAAAGATAAGCTTCTAAAATAACATTAGAAACGAGGAGTGGAAGAATGCTTTCTGCAATCACTTCATGAGGCTATGCATGTGCGTCTATTTCATGATTCAGGAAATGAGTAGCATGTTCATCTTAATCTTCACAACTCCCCACAAAATTGTAAAAAACAAGGATAGTTATTTTACCCCAACTATCGAATGCGCCGGTGAAGTCAGGATGATCCTTCTAGTCTGTCTCTAAGGCTCCGTTCGATAAAAAGGAAATGCATAGGAATTTTACAGTTTCGGCTTCCTATGGAATTTTTCCTTTAAGACTGTTTGGAACGTACGAAAGGGCATCCTGATTCCTCTGGAAAGGCAAGTTTTCCAACGGTTTTTACAGGAAACGAAACATCCAGTGAGACCTCATTGTTGGGCGAAAGCCCGAGGCAACGCTGTAGGTCTGAACTGATTACTGCAAGTTAAAGATAATAGTCACATTCGGGGCTTGGTCTTGGTGGACCAACGAACGACGCATGACTTCAAGACAGAGGTGGTACATATGGTCTAGGATCATCCATAAAGCTTGTCAGAGAGAAGCACATCGCTAGTTATTAGTATCAATTTTTTAGTTAAGTACTTTCCTGCAGTTAAGACCTGTTCACTGCCTCTATTCCAACGCTAGCCAACAGTTCCTTTCCTATGTTTTCAGTTCCTAAGCTTTACACATACACGCATTCCCTATTCCTCTACTTTGTAACATTCCTGTGTTTTCTTTCCCCGCGTTTCGAAGAGGGCCTAAGAGCATGTGTAGCGTGTGTGAAATATTGAGTTTAAGAAGTTTTAGATAGAGATAATAAAACTATTAGTCCCACATCTTGCACACTAGGTGCAGATTAGTCCCACAAGTTGGATTAGTCGATTTCACCGTCTCTAAACTTGCTGATCCGCAACGTACAGGTACTACTAGTCCGTAATCCTGCCACGTCCTCAAATAGATGCGGATACTCACTTTGCGGCTAGGCCCTTGTTCAATTGGCCCCGGTCGGCGGACATATGAGGCAAGGCAGGTAGGAGGCGAACCAATAGGCGGCAGCGACAACAACTTGCAAGGTGGAGCGGATGGAGGCGGTGACTCGCTGGAGAGCACGGGGAGGTCCCTGCACCTCGTCACGCTAGACTACGGCGGCGGCGGGGTAGTCCATGCTCCCTGGTCCTGCATCAGCGTAGCGGGTGGGGCAGACGGAGGAAGATGGGTTGCAGAGGCAAGCGGAGAAAGATGGGTTGCGGAGGCTGGACGCGAGGAACCAGCGGTCAGATGAATTAGAGCTACCATCGACATTCAGTTTAAGCTCATCCCTAGTTGGAGCAACCCATATCTGACTCTGTTTTGGTTGCTTCACGCGGTCCTGCATACAGAACTGATGAAATTCAGTGGCTGTCTCTGTAATCAGGTGAAGCAGATTTCCTTCGGTATTGCCGCGCTCTCCAGCAACAATTTCACTCATATCCTTCCAACGCCACTAGAACAAGGCAATGGTCAAGAATTTCTGCTCCCTAGCAAGCTGACAGATATGAGTAATCACTTCCTTTGGTTCGTTGCATTCCAGCAGCTTCCCTCGCACCTCCTCCAACTGAAGATTGTGCCACGGGTGATCTTCTTCGGCGGGGTCGCTTCCACAGCAGGCGACGCGGGTCTGATCTTGGCGCTGACCCCATCCGCCGCCATGGACGCGCGTCGGGCGGCCGTTCGCAACGCCCTCTGCCCCAAATCCTTGTGGGTCATTGGCAATACCAAAGCTCCCAAGATATTCAGAGCTTGAGAGTGAGGTTTGGATTTACCATTTCAAACGGTGGAGTGGAGAAAGGCAAAGTCAGCTAGCTGATGGAGCTACTAATAATTAATCAAGATTCTCCACCGGAGCCATGCGAGTCAGAATAATAAGCTAGATGTAACATACCAACTCCTCCTTACTCCTACTACTACTACTTTTTGTAGCCAGCGGCATATCAGGTATGTCCTCTTTGCTCTGAAAGTTAATTTCAACTGGACATTTGAATGGATATTCAAAGAGGAACAGTTGTACACATTCAAAGCGGAACAGTTGTACACATTCAAAGCGGAACAGTTGTACACAACATATGTATTTAGTCTCCAGATTTCAATGAACAACTCGTTTAAAATATGGAGTACCAAGCTAGAAAGTAATATTTCATTTTGTCTATCTGTTTGGATGTTGGTCTGTATATCCACTTATTTGAAGGAAAAATTCTTGATCCAGATGAACTATATCGATAGCAAACAGAAGTATATCGAATCTAACTCGAATAGTAGGTCAGATCAATTTCTATTCAGTTTTATTACTTGATTTATTCAGCAGCCAATAGATCAAAGAACTGAATGTAACAGAATACTCACCACTATACAAACCATGTGATGATCCAAAAGAATAAACAATGACAGGAACTGTTACGAATTCTTATCATAGATGGTGATTGCACAGAGAAAAAGAATAACTACGATCATTAAGGTAGACACTTATTGCTATGTGGATTAACAATAGTCAGAGCTAACACCTAACAGGGACGCAGAGCGGTCAGAGTTCAGAGTAAAACATATCAACTGCTCTGCTATACCACAATTGCTAAAACACCTAACAATTCCTAAGTACTGCTGCCACTTCACCACTTCTCAAGATCCCTAATCTGAACCCGATCATCCACCAAATCGTAAAACACAACAAAACCAACTGATTTCGAGGAAGTGCGTGCTTGGGATAAGGCTTTTTATGGCGTATATACTTTAGTCGGGAGGATCTTCATTGAACTCGCGGCAGCGCATTTTCTGGCAGCATCGATGTCCTGGGCGTCACGGACGGCAAGGGAGAAGGAGCCGCAGCAGTCTGCGTCCTCGGCGTCGTCGGCCTCCAACAAGGAAAAAGAGGAGGTACAGGAAGGAAAGGCACCGACTAATACGTGACCAGCGGAAGCGGTTGCTATTTTTTGTGCCAGCCCCCTTCCAACCAATTGATTGACCATAC
The DNA here is from genome assembly GCA_023614405.1 of Avena insularis. Lineage (NCBI taxonomy): Eukaryota > Viridiplantae > Streptophyta > Magnoliopsida > Poales > Poaceae > Avena > Avena insularis. The sequence goes on along the minus strand of CM042697.1, from coordinate 370,117,002 downwards.
CTGGTTTTTAATCTTCTATATCTAAATAGAAACTCCCCACTACCTGATTTCTCTGAGCTATGGTGCATCCATGTCACCTTCTTTTATTTGGCCAGTCTGCTGCGTGCCTTCCTGCAGCGACGCAACAAGTTACGGTCATGGTATGGGATTAGACAGTCTCCATTAGTTCTTCCATTATCTTTGTAACCGTCCTTCCCTCATAAAAAGGAATCTTTTAGTCTATTCCGTTCCTCTTCCTCATCGCCTCTCTATCATAATTGCAGCCAAAATACTTTACACCAGTCGGCCCAAAATTGAAGATGGGAGTCCACCGGTCCACGATCTCCACGGAGATAGCTGACCAGCTCTCTTTTCGCTTATAAAAACTCGGATCGATTCGCTGCCATCATATGCGATAGTTTGATGCTCCGATGTTGGCTTCCCGGTAGTCCTTTTACTCTCGATCTCGCAATCTTAGTATGTCTGTATCATGATGAGATGTAAAATCCGATCTCTTCCGTATGTCGCAGGTCTATGTCGAAGGTTGCCATTGTCATCTATCTTGATCAGTTCAGTACCGCCTTCTGTTGGTAACCTTCATCACCCGGCCAGACATATGTGATACACTCACACGGTCGCTACCTGACTTTGTGTTCTTAGCCAATTAAATTTTGGATGCAACTCTGGACCAGACACCGTCAATTCGTCATATCTTTTTCTCTGCACATTTCGTGTTTTTTCAGTTGTTTAATCATCAATGGGTTTCTTGCCTCTGTCAATTTGGTACTTAAGGACCAACCAATTTATCCCTATGATGATGTATTTTTGTGTTTTCCTAGCCTGATACATATTATTTTACCGAACAGATTTCCTAATGAGTCTATACGCCGATACAACACTTGCAGGTGACATCCTGTATCCATCTCTGCGTGTACATTTTTTCATCCTATCAAGTTTAACGATATGCTGAGGTTGTTTAGTCTGTGTGGGTATCCTCCAAAATGGACCTTTGTATTCCTTCCAGACTAAGCGAGATAGGCAAATAGAGCTTCGATGATATATCTTTACTTGCTGCATGGCTACCAAGAAAAAGGATCAGTTTTATTTTGTCGGATGGCATTATCTCACGACTACAACAAGCACGTTTTGCCTAGCCATATGTCATACTACATCTTTGTAGTTTATTTCACACAACAGATTAATATGACAATCTTCCCTTCAACAAAATTAGCCTATGGGAAGCTATGTTTTAACAAATATGAAAGCTTAACATGTTAATTTTCAGATTTCGATTCCATGCTAGAACGACACACCACATGCTAAACCCAAATTATAAAATGGTAAGCCAATATACTAGCATTTCCTCGCAGGATTTTCTCTTCCCGTGATTACCAATATGAGTATTGAGTTCATGGCCAAAGGATGATCACATGTATTCATGTATATCTCATCACCAAGCAGTTCTACGGAAGAAGAACTAACCATCTCTCGGTCAAGTTCCAAGACACAGAAATAGTTTGCTTCGCATTATTTAAGCCTTTGAATCGTATCAATTCTAAAATGTAAAGTATATATGCATGCAACTATATAAATTTTATAAATTTCCGCAGCAACGCACGGGGTATCATCTAGTGTTAACAATATAAGGGCCTGGCTGCAAAGTGGGTAGATGCGGATCAGCAAGTTTAGGGACGGCGGGATTGACTAATTCAACTTGTGGGACTAATCTGCATCCAGCGTGCAAGATATGGGACTAATAGTGTTATTACCTCTTTTAGATATATGTCTAAACGGTGGAGCAAGTTTAAGGAAAAGATTTTCTGAGTTAAGTCTTGTGTTAGACTCACCACCAGCCAATTAAAGATATTTTTTTCATCTTTGAGTCTCGCCGGAGCAAACGAGATGGAGTTAGAGCTATGCATGGTCTGCTTCAGCGGTCCCATGAGATGTAAAAATGTTGAATGATCCCTCGCGGGCTATACGTTGTTTCGATAGATGAGATCTTTTCAGCAGCGAATTATACGCGCTCGAATAAAACTCCGTTTAATTCAGTCTTAATTGAACTTGAACCCGAATGAGCTAGCTGCGCACCCGCTAGCCTTGCCACCAAGCTGGCGCTTGGTTATCTGGTCCCATGAGATGTATCTAAACGGTTGAGCATTTTGACTCATATACGTTGTACATGTACTAATATGAGCATACAGCGCATGCCTGCAAAGTGACAACCAGTGAATAGCTCATGGAAGTGAGGAAAATTAAGCTCGTTACATGAGCATCGTCAGCCACAATGTCAACCAGGCTAGTAGTGCTTTGTTTTGTTAATGCTTTGCACGATTTTTCGCTTGTCAGGGTATCCATTGTTTACGGGGCCCAGTCAGTGTCTAATTTTGGCCTAAATTAAATAGTAGGAGCATTCATAAGAAAGAAACAACTTTCTCTATCTCTATCTTTACTATATAATTTTGATTTTCGTACAACCGTTTTTTCGTCCGTCACGCATGTTTTTCACATTACCCCCTACAAAATCAGATATGAACTCGCAGTCTAGTAATGTCCCGAAAGATGTTTTGCATTTTAACCCTCGGTCTACCCGTAGATGGGATCGGGAGGCGGCGGCGGCCTGCAGCAGCGAGAGCTCCTCTCCCGTCTCGGATCTGGGGGTCGTTGGTTCCAACGAAGGACTAGGGTCGGCCGTGGAAGTGAGAGGCGAGCGCAGGAAATGGTGCACGGCGGCGGAAGATTTCTCTATCTCCATCACTCGTTGCCCTTGCTGGTTCTTCTCTCTCCCGACTCCCAGGTATATTTTTTCTCTCTGAACGTCCTCGGTACAAGTACAGGCCAAGACCCAATTGCCGAGCCAGTTAAATGCTTGAACGACTGATTTATTAGCTGCTTGGTTGATTTGAACGACTATCGAAATTTCTCACCAACTAAGGTTTGCTGTTGGTCCATAAAGTACCTGATTTTATGTGAATATAAAATAAAAGATGCTCTTTGTTCTGCTCTAGAAGACTGCATTCGGGCAGAAATTGTGTGCGCGAACCGATATAGTGACATGGTTGTGATGCCTTGTTGTTGCCTGTGCGACTGCGCTGTAGAAACTGAGTTCTACACCGAGGAATGTAATATTCTTTTATATACTCACCGCAGGGAGATAAGAGTTGTTTCCAGCCGTGCAAGTCTGTGTCGATAGTGGCATAGATGTTGAATGCAAGTCTGCATCGGTGTTCTCCTATGGCATGATTTTCTTCTTCTTTTTCTCTGCAAATCATGGGCCAAAAGAAATCACATACACAATTTTTACCACATCTGCATCAAATAAAAACCTTTTGAAACTGAAATACAAAAAATTAAAAATTCAAACTTGTCGGCTCAGCACCGTATGCCGCATGAGAATCAAAAACGCCTAGGTCCTGATCGATGTTAGTGGATGAGGACCTACCACTTATTCTCGAGAAAAAAAGAACAATGCGGGATATCTCTTGATCAGAAAACAATTCATACCCAGAAAATTGACTACCAAATGTTTTAGTATTTGATTACTTTTAGTAAAACTAGTAAAGTGCCCGTGCGGGTTGCAACGGGATAATATATTCTAAATATCCTCATGCGTTAATGTGTAGCGAGGAAAATAAACCCAAGACATAGGGATGATATCTTTCTAGCCGACAAACAATGGACAATATTTATATTTCTAGTGAATTGGCATCAACCATGTCAAACATATACCTTTAGAATCACTCTTCCGCTTAATCCTTCACCCACTATCTTCGTCTTCTCAATTCAAGCACGGCGAACAATCACACATATAAGTTATGTTAACATACAACAAATTCACATTTAGTAAGTCACACAAGATTGCAACAAAGAAAACAGATGATCTGCATAGCATTTACGTGCGTACCAGGTGAAGGAGATGCCAAATGAACGGCGTAAACATGAAGCATAAGCTTCTTTAAACAAAAGCTTAGTAGTGCATCAACTGTTTTTCCTATTGGAATTTTCAAGAACAAGCCTTTTAACTTATTGGCGGAAAGTAATTCTAATCGAATATCTGAATTAGAGTGTGTACCATGTACAAGCAACGAGTCAGGCTAGTTCAGGATAAGACTTCCATGTAAAGAATTAAGTAGCTAGTTATCTCCAAGTTTGTATAGAGAAGACCTTGGATCCATAGCATCTAGGAGTACATGAGAAGAAAAACACAATTCAGTAGTTATAATAAAACCATTTACTGGTTACAAAATATACTAACTAACTCCGTTGACCTTGATTGAGATCATTTGGGTTCATAACCAAAACCATTTTCTCTATGGTCCGCCACTATGCTACTCTTACCAAACACCGGACGAATTATTAAAACTGTGTAGATGTGATTAATTCTGATTCACTGTTATTTTAATCTATAAGGCTAGTCAACCGATTGGATTGCAGCTAAAATGTTTCAAATGGCGAGAATGATATAGAGGTCTGGAAGTACTACTCACAAGCAAATAAAACATAAAATACTATAGCAGCAGCATGCCTAGGTTCTCGATAAACTTGTATTGTTACCACAGAAGTGCCAATGGAATTCTATTTGTCCAAATTAGTCTAGTCATATCATGATTTTATAGGCATCAAGGCGCTCCACCTTCGTCTTGGAAAAGCGACCGCTTTGGCAAAGGCGGCTGCCTAAGCGTCTCTTAGGCGTTAGGGCGCCACAAACCGCGATAAGACGCCTTAATGCCTTTAAAACCATGAGTCACATCAGACTCGATGCATAACCGAAATTGCATATATGGACAGGTAAATACACTTGTTATTCATATCAGTACGAAAATACATTGTGAAGTCTCCAAGGTCTTTAGAAGTAAAACATGAATGAGATTTGCGAGAGCTTCGAATACCTTGCCAAACATTATATATGCAACTGTGATTATACCAATAGGGCTTATTCTTGCAATGTCAATAGCATATATAACCAGTAAACTGAAATTGCATATATCATGAGTTTGGGCAACAAATTGCATATATTATTTCAAATACTCTATTTGCAAGATGAGGATCCAATTGCTTGCTGGAACTCTACATAGTTCCTACATCAATATGTACAAAATTCCTGCAGATACTAATGTGTTCCATATGTACACAAATAATATACCATCCCTACAAATACTAAGGCAAACTATTTGTAAAGGAAAAATATGTATATAATATTTGCACGCATGCAAGCTAGATTACCACCATGGTATTCTTGGTTTGAGATCGTCTGTGTCCAGGTGTACTCTCGGAAAAAATTATCATCCGTGTATGTCACAAATTCATACCGCTACTCATTTCCTTCCTCTATACTCAAGGCAAACTTTGAACTGCTCTGCAGAGAGTTACTTCAAGTATTAGATAAGAGTAATATATTTGTTAATGCATTCAAACACATGAGGAATTCACATCATCACATGTAGCATGGTAGAAAAAGGCAATATTACAGCTAAAGTTTGCCTTTTGTACATGTAAATATGGAGCAAGAAAATACATATGAATGCAATATCAACAAGAAAAATTACAGTTGCGAATGAGCATCGTAAAAAAACTCTGCTTGAGTCTACTTGAGAAAGATTATTTAACCAAAGATGCTTATTGTTAGAAAGTATAATCTAAGAACAGATAACAGACCCAAGTTTATTTTTTGTGCTAATGAAATGTAGTACTGCTGCTAATCCCTCTAGAAATAAAATGGCTTCTTACCTCTCTAAATTGGGAGTGGAAGTAGTCTTGAAGCATTAGCACCACATAATCTTTGAAGACAAACAATAACCCGAGTAAATGAGAATAGAATCTTCTTCTATACACAATGACACGGAAAAAAAGTGGTTGAAAAACTGAGCAGATCAACAATATCCTTATTGATTATATCAGCTTCTAATTGCTTCATTATATAAATATGTATGTTTGAAAGATAAAAGACACCCCCTTGTCTCCCCTTACGCTGCTGGACATATGTGTATATGTCACAGTGATGTCCCATGGTCTCTACACACCTTGATACATGTCACAGCTGATTGATAATGCACCCAAAAAGAACTTTAAAAATGAAACGTGAGGATCCATTCCTTTCTAGTAAAAGGAAAATAACCTTGACCGTGGACGCTGATAGCTGCCTCTATAGTACAAGGAAAATAATCATCATCAGTTAAGTTTGTTTATGGTGAGCTTCCACCTCAATATGAGGCCAACCTGTCACGTTATCAAATGGAAATAACCAACTCAATAAAGATTTGTCAATATTTATTCTTAGTCGATAGAAGGAGGAGAAAAGGTTTAAAATAGCAACTATTTCAACAATCTTATTTTTTAATAGGATAAGTATTGTACTCCATCACGTTTCTGGATATTTCGGCACCTAGAAACATAATGTAGGCATATACTCATGGCAGGTGCAAAAATATAATTCAGTCTTGTTTCTCTAGCAGCATGTCATCCATCCCTCTCAACATCGACTGCATCCCGACACCCAAGAATACATGTACCTATCGGACATGCATCCTCGTCACGATGGACATGTTCCCCCGTAGCTCCGCCACCAGCCATGTGTGCAAAAAATATTTGCAAGGTTATGCGCCCAGTAAATGATATAGCTCAGTCTTCGGCAATTTGGTAGCTCTAGATGTACATCACTTACATTAGTTTTGAAGGAAGTTTAGATCTGCAAGAAAATGTGCAGTAGAAAGAAAATTTTACCAGCATCAAAGTATTCGGCTTTCTCCATGTGCCAGATAGTGACATACCTATTCTGTGAAATGTTTTAGTAGATCAAGATCCCTTAAGCCGACCAAATCCAGCTATCTTTGGTATAAGCCAATAAACAAGATTACTCGTTATCTAAAAAACATCCAACTCCCCGTAACATATGAGAGAAAAACAAGCCAAGATTAGAGGAACCCTGTCAATCAACTTGTGTTTGTTTCATGGGCTGACTATTCTAGCCACCTAGGCATGCATACTCTATCCACACCTCGTTCTGGTCCGCCCTCAACCTCATGCTGAAACACCAAAAACGACCGTCAATTTCTGAACGATCTGAATGAATGCCACTCTATTATTTGCTACAGAGTTGCAGCTAGAATGGAAGGTCAATGTGGAAACGGGAGTTAAGATGGTAACCTCTTCCAGGTGTCCTGGATGTCGTCGGCTGTAGGAAGGGAGGCACTTATGAGTTTAGTTAGTTGACTGTCAGCACTACATATTTGAGAATCAAGAGTATTACCGGTTGCTTTTCATAGCAAGATAGAAAATGGAAGTGAAGCATGGTAAATGAGCAGGTGTAGCCAGAAATATAATCTACCTAAAGATGAATAAAATGGAAGTATCTCATAATGACGACTCTCCCTTAATACGAATCTGAAAGCAATTTTTATATTCTGATCTCAAGTTGTGAAATCACAGTGACCAAAATAAAAGAAATAGACCAAGTAAACTTAGCAAATGCATTAGTGATGTTAGATATGTATCTTCATATGCTATAATTCAGTCAAAAATTAAGTAGCTTCCAATGAATAAGCATAAATATGAATAAAGATCTATATCTGCCACTAAAACAACCTAACATGTATTTTTCAGAGGGTTTTTATAAGCCATCAATACAACCGTTATTCATAAAAAATGTCCAACTAAAAATGTGGACAGGATTCAACTGAACAACATTAGAAGTATTGTTCAACATGTAAGCAATGTCCCATGCATATAACCTTAACACTGATTCTTGGAAGGCATCAGGCACGGAGCTTCAAGTACTCACAGATCACATGGAGGTTGTCCCGGTACACTTCAAGCAGCATCGTGCTACTGCCTCGTTCTAAGTGCTGTAAGGTTTGAAATTCTATATAATTTCACTGAAATCCCTTTGGTTCTAAGAAATGGAATAGTGAAGGAATAGACATCATGACAGATTCTATATGGTAAATATTACCAACGAAGATGACATTGAAGACGTCTTCATATACATAGCCTAATATCATCATATCTTCTGCCTTCGAAAGAATGCAATTTATTGAACTATAAAAACACGATCACTTACACAACTACACCTGCTATATGATAAAAGCATTATTAGAGGATGGGAACAGAATCCTAATACACTATTGTTAAATAAACCTTTACATAGACCTACCTGCAATTGGTGTTCAGAATAACCATGTATAGCAGAAAAACTGCAGCTCAAGGACCTCTAAAATCGGAAGCAAACCTGGAAGTTCCAGAGCATGCACAGTAATCTGAATTTCATCTGCTCAGATAACAAAAGATAATCTAATCCGAGTAAGAAAATATTTTAGATTCTAATAGCTACAGAGTTCGCATCTCCATTGGAATCAATTGAGAACTAAACTGCAATCCATTAGACTTCAATCCTGAACATGATAAATCCTTGACCAACAGTGGCAACCCCGAGTATGTTGGCCATCGTGACATTTGGATTGGGGATGATAGACAAGGTGCTTACCTGTAATGGCGGCAGGATTAGATCAACATGAAGGGGCGGGGGGTGCACCAATGGTCCACTACCTCGTTATTGCACGCCGCTTGGGCCTCGGGGATGCGGCATCGCCAGCTCGCGCCGAGGGAGAGTGCTCCACAGGAGGTCGCTGCTCCGCCGGCTCGTGTGCAGCGGCTGGCGAGGAAGTGTGTGGGCAGTGAGCAGATGATGTTGAGGAAGTGCTGGGTGGGCGTGTGCGGAGGCATGATCTGGGCGTCACTCGGATCCATGAAGAGAGAGCACGAGCCTTGGTAAGTCTGAGGCTAGGATTCATGGTGGCGGAGAGCTGGGATCCATGGCGGCGGGTAATGGGGAAGCGGGCATGAGTAGCCGAGGTAGCGGTAGGAGGTGGGCGATGGAGGCGGTGAAAGGGGAGGATCTGGATGCACGACAATCACAGCGAACATGTGGTTCTACCTGGTTTTTTTTTGGGAGGGGGGCGAGAAGGATGTGCGACGAAGCGAAACGCGAGATGGCTGAACACGGAACACTTCGTATTTTTTAAGTAGTAGAGATAGAGAAAAGGCATTTACCATTCGTTGACCCGTTGCATTGTAATGCCGACAGGACGACCCACGTACTGTACCTACGAAGAACGACGGACGAAAGGATACGAAAACCACCGCTAGAACCCTGGGCAGAATCCTATCGTACCGAGTGAGCTAGGGTTCCACTTCCACCTATCGCGCCGCCCCTCCCGTACGCGGGCCGCCACCTCAACTCCTACCGGCGACCGGCGGTCCTCGTCCCCGCCGCCGATTTTCCGTCTCCCGCCATCCTCACCCGAAGCCCGCCATCACATATCGACGGGGACAACCGATTTGCGCCGCCGACCGGCCGCCCGAGCCCGTCCCCGCCGGCTCACCTCCTCCTCGGCCTACCTTATCCCCGGCTTACTTCGTCCCAGGAAAAGGTGAGGCCCCCGTCCCTCTGTCTCTTACTCTGGTAGTGCGATTTTGTTTGTATATAGCTTGCCTATTTCTGGATTGCTGATTCTGCTCCATGCCTGTTGAATCTCGTGGTTTGCAGTTGCTGTCGAAGCACACCAAGGCATGGGACAAGGCGACTGGGTAGAGGGTAGCTTTCCTGCACAAAGAGGAAGTAAGGATACGGGCCAGAAGCCCAGAAAGAAAAGGAACAGCGGTGAGGATGGGCACAGTGGCAAAGGGCGTACGAAGGGCCACCATTTGGATAGTTCGATGAAGATGAATCCCAGGGGTATGAAGAATGAGAATGCATCACAATCCGCCAATGCTTCAACTGGAGTAGCGAATATTATTAGGTATTGACTCTACACTCTCTCTGAATTTACATTCCCATTGTATGTTATGATGAGACGATCTAGTTATATCTATGAGGATGTGAAGTGTAAATGTTTCTTTCTCGTGCTCAACAATATTTAGGAAGAAAGTAGAACCTGAAACTGCAAAGTACTTTCTGGAGATATCGAATCTCTTTGAGAATAAGGAGATCGATTTGGAAGACCGTTCGACTATATGCGCTAATGCTTTGGAGGAAACTAAAGGGAAAGAGCTTGAACTCGTCACTGATGGTGTAATAAGCCGCACCTTGCAGATTCTTGTTGAAGGTTGTGAGTTGGAGCAGCTATGCATGTTCCTCCGCAACTGCATTCAGTCTTTTCCTGTTATTGCCATGGACAAATTTGGATCTCATGTGGCTGAAGCAGCTATCAGGTCACTAGCAACACATCTTGAAGACGAGACCTCCAGGGTCATTGTAGAAGAGATATTGAATAAGATATGCAAGGTATTCTCTTTAAAGTGGTGCTTTATGCCCTGGTTGCAGTGTATGCAATGGAACTCATATTTGAATTGTTGCTGCAGGCTATAGCTGCAGACTCTACTAATGTGATGTGCAGCTGCTACGGTTCTCATGTTCTAAGGACGCTTCTCTGCCTTTGTAAGGGTGTCCCATTAGATTCATTGAAAGATTTCCACACGACAAAGAGATCTGCTGTTCTGGCTGAACGATTGAGCTGTGGTTCAAGTAGATCAGGCGACCAGAATCCGACAAACTGTGAACATGGTTTCTCAGACATGTTCAAAACTTTTGTCAGGCAAATGCTACAAAATGCAAGAAATGGCATTTCCATGTTACTAACTGAGAAGAACAGTAGCCTTGTTTTGCAGGTTAGTGTCTCTTGTCACCATTTGTTGCAATGCATAGAACTGTTTTTTTTTTGTTTTGCTTAGTAACAATCTCAACATATCCTTCTGCAGACTGTGTTGAAATTATCAGCTGGTGATGATCACGAGTTGAATCACATTATATCGATTCTTCTTGGCTACGATGAGGATGCTGCTGCTCAGAAGAAAGATACCAATGAACAAAAGAATAACATCGTTGCTTTACTTGAAGATACTGCTTATAGTCATCTCTTGGAGGTGTTGTTTTTTGTTTTCTTATTTTTCATTGGCATTCATTTCATATCTTTCATACTCATAAGAATCAGTCACCATGGGGACTCCTGGTCCTTGCTCTTCTCTTTGCAATTTGGTATCTGTAAGAATACTCAGTGGATGAAAATGGCTTGCAGGTCATTATAGATGTTGCTCCTGAGGAACTGCGCAGCAATATGCTTATAGACACTCTTAAGGGTGCACTATTTGCAATCTCGTCTCACCACTGTGGTAATTATGTTGTACAAGCTTTAATCTCATCAGCCAAAACTGCAGATCAGGTATACCATAAATTACATTCAGAAGTTTCTCTGGCATTTTGTTACGGGTGTTCTAAAACCGTCCGAGTACTTGCAATAGGTGCCCTCCCTAAGTAGTATGCAAAAAAAGTACTTAACTGGTATAATCAGTATGCAAAAAAGAGTACTTAACTGGTATAATCAGTATAAGAGCACCTCTAAGAGCCTTTCTATATTTGCTTCCAATTGCTATTATAGCAATCCTTGTCTAAAAAACAGTTCCAACAGCCTTTGTATAAGTGGTCCCCCCACAAATTTTTTTAGGAAGCTTAGTATATTGGCCTCTCCACTTGGTATATATGCAAAGTCAAGAGACCAACCCCAAAATTATAGCAATCCGGTTTGTTGTGGTCCCCTTCAATTTTTAGTCACATTGACATGTGGGTCCGTTGTGAGTGGGATTTGTTGTGTGGCTAGCCATGTGCCTTGTCCCCACGTGTCATTGTGTGTGTTGGGCAAATATAGCAATCCAGTTTAGGAATGCTGCCAAAACAAAATCAGTTGAGGATTGGTATACCTCCTCTCTCATATTGCTATACCCACTTTTTAGCAATCCATTATAGGAAGGCTCTTGGAGATGCTCTAACCGGATAACCACTCGGTGTAATCTGGTATAACCAGATGATACCCTGGATAACTGGTAAAACAGTTGACCATTGGCGCTGGAGGTACTGCTGCTACATCTCCTTTCTGTGGAGGTAGTTGCTGTTGTTGCTCCATGTTTACTCTGCTCCATCTACTCTTATTGGCAGCAGAAGCTGCTGGTCCTTTTCTTTCTGAATCCAGGGCCCAGGCATTATTGCTGTTCCATATCTGTTTACTGGAGGTGTCTGCTGCTGCTACTCTACTTTAACCATCCATTCTGATTCCATATAAATGTACATATATAAAACCATTATTCAGATAGAATAACCAAGTTCAAGTTTGATCACTGTGTAATCAGTACAAAGTTAGATGACTGACTGAGTAGCGATTACTGAGCTCTAGAACCTTAGTGAATCTATTTTACTGAAATAAATGTCCATTATTCATTAAGTGGTATTTGGATAATTTTGTGTCCAGTCAACTATTTTTTGTGGATTTGTTAGAAAAGACCATCTCTTGAGCATATGTCAATTTTTTTAATCTCTTGCACAGTAAAACACTAGACAGTTCTACCATTTCTCAGTTATTAGTACTGTATACTTATTACTTCCCCTGTTCACTAATATAAGATGTTGTGGCAAACTAAATTAGTTTGCCACAATGTCTTACATAAGGAAACGGAGGGAGTAATTGTTACGTCGAAGGCAGTATTTACTTGTGTGCACCTTCATATATCCAAACTTATTACTTCCATTCTCCATATATGTGACAAGGTAGTATACAGCATATATTCCATCCGTGTCAAATTTCTGCTTGCGATCCTGTCAGCCCGATTTTTTCTCCAGTTAGCACCTGATGTGTTGGAACGCTGTATCGATAGAATTCTTTTGTTTCTTGACAGATGAAGCAAATTTGGGAGGAGCTTGGTCCTAAAATCAAGGAGTTGCTTGAGCTAGGTAAAACAGGAGTTGTGGCTTCCATTTTAGCTGCATGCCAGCGGCTTGAAACAAATCGCCTTGAGGTCTTCTTTCAACTTGAAATCTCTGCTTTGTTATTTGATAATATCTGTTACTTAAATATATGTGATCCGTCTGAACTGCAGAGCTCTGAAGCTCTTTCTGCAGCAATAACATCAGATTCCGAGTCTCCTGGTAGCGTCGTTGCACATATACTTTTTCTTGAGAATTTCCTCCGGGAGAAATCACATTGGAAATGGCCGCTTGGTGTAAAGATGAGTGTTCTTGGTTGCCTGATGTTGCAATCAATTTTTCAATACCCACATGTATGTATTACTCACATGTTTATTGAATTTTTGTCGTGTTGTTAAAATTTCTTTTGCATGACTTTACCGTTCCAGGTTTACAAATATCCAGTTTACTAGTTTTATTCTGATAGCATTCATCAACGCTCTCTTCTACTTCCTCTCTTCACTAATATAAGATGTTTTGGCAAACTAGCCAAAACGTCTGAACGAAGGGAGTATGTTGCAAGCTGTTTTGTGGTCCACACAAGCTCATTTTGTTAACTATGTAAAGCATATTGTGCTGCTTGATCTTTACTGTGCATTTGAGTATGTTGCAAGCTGTTTTGTGGTCCACAACAAGCTCATTTTGTTAACTATGTAAAGCATATTGTGCTGCTTGATCTTTACTGTGCATCTGTGTTTACTTTTCCTCTCACGCTGTTACACTAAGTTATATATAATTGATTATCTTGAGCAACAGCCAGTACATTACAAGTCAACTGCTTGTATCCCTCCTGAGTCTTGACATATTCACTTAAGTTGCTACTCTTGTTTCCTGAATAATACGATGAGAAAATTGCTAAGGCCTTACTTCCATTTTGTGCACAGCAATATATTCGGCAATATGTTGCAAGCTTGCTGGCTTTGGATGATGATCAGATCCTCCAGATTGCCAAGGACTCTGGAGGCAGCCGTGTTCTTGAGGCATTTCTATGTTCAAGTGCAACAGCAAAGAGAAAATTCAAAGTTTTTGCAAAGTAAGCCTTTCCTTAATAGCTCAATTCTTTGGAGATTTGCTTCTCTCGTGTCTCAACACATAATATGTTTTCACTCTCAAGTTTTATATTGCAAAGGATGTGCTTAATGCTGTTGTAAGAAAAGATTGACACTGAAGAAAACTCCATCTTGGTTGCATAGTAATTTTGTGTAATGAAGCCATGCTTGAGGGAACTATTGGTGATGCAGTATCTTCTTTACTACGCGGCACTGATACTGATACCCGGCATTTTGAAAAAGCGTTGATGCATGGATACATTTTAATATTTTTTCGAAATCAGAAAACATGGAGCTGTTTGATGTCCTGATAGTTTCAACAAATGAGCTTGCACTCTAGAGTAGCTAGAAATGCCAAGATGATCACAGAAATTACAGCACTATCTGGTATTGACCCCACCCCCTGATTTCTCTAAAATAGTAACATGACTCCACAGTTGAGACTACCTTTCTGCTGGAGAGGAGGAACCGATGTCGAGGCGGCGAGCTGCTTCTGGCTTACTGCCGGGCGCCTGCTGCTTGCTGCAGTCGCCAGTTGAGCTGCTGCTTGCCTGCTTCCTGGTCCTGCTGGTGAGGCTGAAAGGTGGCCTGGTCACCGCCGGCTGGGACGCCGCCAGCTGCTGGATGTGGATCTAGCGGTGCTGCCCCAAGAGGGAGGAGGTGGCTGTGTCCGGGACTCGGGGGAGGATGGGAAGTGATGAGGGGAGGGTTAGGAAAGGGGGTTGGGTTTTTTGACTGGGCTGGGCCGTATCGAACCTGTGTCCAAAACGTTAGGTATCTAAATTATCAGAAATTGTTTTAATTCACTAATTTACCGATACGGCCAGAAAAACCGTGGGGATACGGTCGTATCCGAGATGGTATCAGACTCGAACATGCCATCTCTGCCCCGTATCTGTGCAGTGTAGCTTCTTTATCATTTTTATAAGTGTTATTAAGAATGCATCAACAATGCAAGGTTATTTGTTTATGGCATTAGTACTGAGCCTCCTATTAGGTCATTACTGCTTTCAAAAGGCTATTTTGGCATGCTACTGCATGGTGAAAACAGCCTGTCTTATATTATGTGTGATGTGACAGATTGCTAGGTCATTATGGGGAGATTGCTATGAATCCTTCTGGCTCATTCTTGGTAGAGAAATGCTTTGCAGCCAGTAATTTTTCCCATAAAGAGGCCATCGTGTCGGAGCTGTTGGCTATGCAAAATGAACTATCTAAGACAAGACATGCCATCTACTTATTAAAGAAGCTGGATGTTGATAGGTTAGTCATTTTTCTATTTCCTCTGCATTTTTATGTGGTCCCAAGTTTTTTTAGCATTGTTCATAGTCTTACTATCTATTTTCGTTGTAGATACTCAAGACGACCCGAGCAGTGGAGAGCTGTGCAAACTTCAAAAGAAACAACACAGCGAGAATTTCAAGCTGAATTTGGGCTAAACAGTAATCATATTGGTCAGAGTATGGAGGAACTGCTTTCTCAAAGTCCCACAAAGAAGCGTAAACAGAAAGAGAAGAATGAAAAAAATACCGTGGATGCCAGCACCAACAAGGCAGATTTATTTCATAAAAATACTAAGAGGCAAAAATCTGCTGAGGCAATGTTTGAGGGAGAATCGAGCAGCAAAAAACTCGCGAGTGAAACCACCAGCATGGCATTCTTGAATAATAGTGGCAAGAAGAAATCACCTGGTTTCCTCTCGGACAAACCAAGTTCCAAGAAACAAAAACATCAGAGGCCCAATTCTGGTCAATCAGACGGCAGGCGGTTTGTTCGGGATAGCGATAACACACCGTTTGTCAGGAACAATGTCAAGCAGAAACAGTCTATCGCTGAGCTTGCTGCTCTGGCTGGTAAGGATAAACTGACTGCAGGGGAAGTCAGGAAACTGCTAAAGCCCGAAATTTCAGCCAAGAACTGATCTCAGATCACGTGACCAGTTGTAGAAAAACAGGATATAGACATGCTGTGTTTCGCTCCCATTTCCTGCAAGGCACATGGTCCGAAGCATCAATTTTGTTCTTTTGTTTTTAACTCATCTGTTGCAAGTGATGAGCTGTAAGTTGCACGAAAAGGTTAATTTGCTTGCAACACTTAAGTCTAGTTTTGCTTCATGAGAGTTTCCGAAAATCCAGTTATTAGTCTTCTCATGTGCTGTTTCGGATAGTCTCGGTTATCCCCCTCCTGCTCTTTAACCCTACTAGTTGAATGCCTGTGGCGGTTCAACAAAAAATAATACGAGTAGATATATTGATTGTGACATTTGTTTTTCATGATATTTCTCGAAGGGCCTTAGGCCGAACTTCATTAAGGTAGGAAAGAAAGTTTGTATAAGAGTGGCAAAGGTCGGCTGAGGTAGCCGAGAGAGCAAAAGCAGCAAAAAGAAACAAACACGAAGAACCCACAGACAGAAGAACACAGCTCCCATCAAAATAGCTACAACCCTCTAGCTGGGCATAACTAACTCTATTTCAGGACTTAAGGCGTACACGTTTTCCAAAACAAAGTTTGACCAAAAGAATTGAGCAACAAAATCTTAATTATATTGTACATATTTAATACCGTTGGATTCGTATTGAAAAATACTTTCCAATAATACTAGTTTTATACCAAAACTCTTTATGTATTTAGAGTAATTTTTGGTCAAAGAAAAAACACGCAAACGAGAACACATTAAGCCTTAAAACGGAGGGAGTACAAAACTGCTAGCCACTGAAAGGCAACAATGCACCCAGCTGCTCTCCGGATATCTTTCATGATGAGCTCGAACACACGGCCCACCGTGCTGCTCTCCTGCTGAAAAATCCAAGTGTTCCGCTCATTCCAAATCCACGTTGGCTTTTAGGCGCCCTCTTTCTGGTTTGGAGCCACCACTCCTCGGTGCTGCAGAAGGTATCCCCTAGGACGGAGAAGGTGGATCCTGACCAGGCATGAACTTGGCTCCACACTGTTATTCATAATATTGGAATTGCATAAAACTTATGCCTATGTTGTGACAATTATCGCATTGTGTTACTTTCTCATCATCTCACGTTATTCAAGTTCCTTTCTCTCGGCGCATTTAGAATAATAATAAGGGCAGTAATACGCGTCCCCCGGGGGATTTGTGTTTTTATCCCCCAGGTCCCTAGCCAACCACGTGTCCTCTTTTTGTTTAAAATCCCGCTTTTGCTAGAGACATACTCGTTTTTGCTACAAATAGTCCCGTTTTTGCTACAACGTAGCAAAAAACGGTTCGACCCAGAAAATAGAAAATTAGACTGGACCTCACCGGAGAGTTTGCCGGAGACATCGCCGGCGACCGTGTAGCAAAAAAGTTGTGCTAATGTAGCAAACCCGACCTGGCCGGAGATCTCACCGGAGACTTCCGCCGGTAGACCTCCGGACACCGTGTAGCAAAAATTTTATGCTATTGTAGCAAAACCACAAAACTGTGGTAGCAAAAAAAAGGTGCTAATGTAGCAAAAAACAATGTAGCAAAAAAACAATTTCATCAGAGACATTGCCAGAGACTTTCACCGGGACCGTAGCAAAACCTATACGCTATTGTAGCAAAAACACAAAGCAGTGGTAGCAAAATAAATGTGATAATATAGCAAAAGAAAGACCTCGCCGGAGACTTCTGCCAGAAGACCTCATCGGACTACTCGCAGCAAAAGGCCCACACCCATGGTAGCAAACACTCTTGTCTCTTGTAGCAAAGCGCAGTTGCCATTGTAGCCAGCGCCGCCGCCATGTGTAGCAAAAACGACGTTATCATGATAGCAAGCCCGCCGCCAGCCAACATGTAGCACCACTATTGGCTGCACATAGCACCATCGTGTCCTGTGGTAGCAAATCGTAGACGCCGATGTAGCAATTCCCTGACGGGTTGTAGCGAATGCTGCCACCGCCACCACCATTGTAGAAGCGCCTGCTCTCCATGGCAGCAACTCGAGGAGGAGCCAGGGGCGTGCGCCTGAGGGAGCCAGCGGCGACGCCTGAGGGAGCCAGCAGCAATGGCGCCAGGGGCGGCTCATGGTCATGGCGGATGCGCGGAGCACCTACGCAGAGATAGGGGAGGGCAAGCGTCGGAGATGTGGACTCCAGGGGAGGGTGTGGAGGAGGAGGTTCCAGGGAGGTCGCCGCCCATGCCCCGGAGCTGGTGGCAGGACTGCAGCAGAGTGCCGGCCAGAGGAGCTTGTCTACCGGCGGCGGCACTTGACTGAGAAAATACACGGTTTGTCCCCGGGAAGAAGATAAGGTAAGGGAAAAATACGTGCACGATTTACTCTACCAAATACAAAAACGCAGGGGCCCACCACAACCTGGTGTACGTGCGCGACGTGACCCACCCGGGGGATAAATACGCACAATCCCCCGGGGGAATGGTATCATTTTTCTAATAATAAAGGGCTCTTGCATTGCCACAAAATACATATTACGGAGATGTTTAGCATTATAAGGAAAACAAATTAAGAATGTTTACATAGATATTAAGGAACATGGCGAGCATAATGGTATGGCTATTGATGTTTGTTCCTATACTGTCATGTGTTGTACTTGATGACTTATATTTTTAAATATAAATTCATTCAAGTGCATTGATCTCTAAATGAAAAAACCAAATTCTAAAGGAAAAATAAATTCATGCTTGGTTGCAGAGTCATATAAGACCAGGTTAGACGCATTTATCTTCCTTTTCTTTTTCCCCTTCTTGTCTGTCTCAAACAATGCGTCTCTGGTTCTTTCACTCTCTTCCACTGTCGTCCTAGGACGGACCGTCTCTGATTGCGGAGTCATCTAATTCACTTTTTTTGAAGACACTCGATTCTATAGCGCTCTGTCGTGGTGGTGGCACGACAGATGCCATGGGTAGACTTAAGTTGGGGGCCGAATGGATGCTTGTGGTCACCGGGGAGAGAGTGCACGGTCGAGCCATGCACGAAGAACAAGAAGAACTCTCCAGACTTAACAATTTGATTGATACCTCCAAGATTACAAGTGCTCCTTGAGCTGTATAAGCTTGGGTTCAGTGCACTAGCTCCCTACTTGGTCCAACCTCCTTCTACTACCGCTATGCCCTTCCTTATATAGGTAGTGCTAGCTAGCTTATACCCCTTTCGGTTCTAGGGTTTACTGTTTGGATCTTGGTCCCTACGATGTGGGCCGGGTCATGGGCTTGCCCTAAGCCCAATGGCCCAGTCCATAAAGCTTGACAGCTAACGGTCTTCTGGTACGCTGCTTCCTGTTCTTTTTGGCGTATCGTTGTAACTTTGTACGTTAGTTTACGCTTTGGGCGTCACCCGACTCCTTTTGTGTCACCCGGCGTCGCCCTTCTCTTTTGACCACACTTTACCATGGTCCCTCCTGAACCTTACTCGGAAAGGTGCCAGGCATCCTACTTGACTCGGCCCTTCCTCGGTAGACTCGGCTCGTTGGTTCCTGCAAGAAATACAAGTTTTTTTTTATGCGGGCCGACATAGTTTGTATGTCGGCCGTTCATGCTTCTCTTATCCAGCCGTTCTTACCCGGCCTGGTTCTTTCTTTACTCGGAGCTAGCCAAGCTGCGCTATGTTTCACCTCTCGTGACCCTACCGGGGGTTATCCCCCCGACATTAGTCCCCGAAGCTGGTGAGGTCTAGCAGTTCACGCTGTTAGGCGTCTCCAGGTTCCTTTTGTGTGATTGGAACTTAATTTTTGTCCTTGTCTGTTGCAATGGTGCACCTTGTCGAGTCTGTCTGACAGTTTCCGGGTCGACTCTTTGACCTCTTGGCACATTTTTGCCTCGAGCCGAGTCATTTTGGCCAATTCTGAGTCATTTTCGGCGCGCTTCAGTCACTGTCATCTGGTAATCATGATTACTTGCCTTAATTTTTGTTCCAAGCTCTGGCGGCAAAGGATGTTCGCATGCTTATTCCCGTCCTGGCGGTCCATCGACTGCGCCTCTTGTCCTTCCTTCCATGACGTGGCACAGGATTTTTCGTGTATCTCTGGCTACGTGGCGCTTGCTGATTGGCCTACCCGGCCTGGTACACGTGCTGGCCGCACGTCACAGATGGATCCCACTATCATGGTTTTTACTGTCCTTAAGTAGGGGTTGGGGGTTTCCACTTCCCCCACGCTCGTTCAGTTTTCCCTTGCCTTTTCTTCTTCCTTGCACCTGCAAAATCGAACTGCCCCCTTTGCGGTTTCCTCTTCCTCCTGTTCTTTCCTCGTAATCGCCCCTCCTTTCTTTCCATTCCACCACGGGTCCGCGCTGTTCCAAACCTCTTCCAACCGCGGAGGAGATTGAATCTGCGGAACTCATGGATGCTCGCGACGACGCTGATGGTGCCAAGGAGCAGGAGATTCCCGCCGGCGAGCGCGGCGGCTGGGAAGGCTCGGAGGTTTCCACCGAGGAGGTAGAGTGGCTCCGCCCCACCAGGCGCATTCCGCTGCAAGTGGATTGCCGTCTCCCCACCGGTGAGATTTCCCCTAAACCCGATGCTAATGAGCGGGTGGTTTTCCTCTCCCATTTTGAGCGCGGTTTTGCTCTTCCGGTGAGCACCTTCTTTTCCTCGTTTCTCTCCACCTTCCATATGCAAACCCATCATCTCCCCGCCAATGCCATTGGCTCTCTCTCTTGCTTCATTTCTGCCTGTGAGGCTTACCTCGGGATTTGGCCTACAGTTCTTCAATGGACCAAATACTTTAGCTTTAGGGTTTAGGTTGTTCCCCAGCCTGGTGTTTCTCGCGCCGATAAAAGGCCGACTCGGTGTGGTGCTGCTAGCATCACTCCCAGGAGGGATTCCATCTTTCCTTGGGTTACTGGCCTTGACTCTTGCAAGAAATGGCATAGAACCTTTTTCTATGTCAAAAACAGCAGGTCCACCGATAACATCCAGCTCCCCCCTTTCTCGGATGAGGTCCCCAACAAGAAGTACTGGCAGCTTGACCCACGCGACCAAGACGCTGCGGTAAATGAGGCTAACGTGATCCTGGAGAGGTTGTTGTCGCCGGATGAAAATTTTCATCTTGCCGACACTGACCTCATGTGCACCTTCATCTCACGCCGGGTAAGCCCCATCCAAGCTAGGAGCCACAAGATGTGCTTCATGAGTGGCTCCCACGATCCCCACTCGGCACTCCACTATGGAGCTCACCCATGACTCCATTTCCCGCCGAGTAAGCTCAATCTTTAAATTGAACTTGGCGGATGATTGGGCTTGGAGTTGCCCCCCGTCTAGCCGGGTCAGGCCTGTCCCCTGGGTAAGTTTTCCGAGTCGCTTTCCTTGCCGAGTCGGCTTTAGCTCTTTTGCCACTTTCAGTTTATTTTTTGGTTACTCATTCTGTTTGTCTTTCGCAGAATCTCCTTCACCAGGTTGATGACAGTACTGTCCCTCCCCCTGGTTATAATGGGGATCGCTTCGACTCGGATGAGGTCGAGTATGACTTGGAGTGCTTCATGCCTATCCCGCACGCTGCGGCTGCTTTAGCTTCGGGTAAGAGTCAATCTCGCAATCCCTTACAAGATTGGTCTGACGATGATGAGGATGATGATTATACGCTTTTGGAGGTACATGCCTTACGACCTCAGTTTCCCAAATTATCCGAGTAAGCCTATTATTTACTTATGCAGCTGGCCAGGTACATGACACTCCTCCTCTCGCCGTGGGCGGAGTCGGAAAGATCCCCGTCGCCAAACCGAAGCGACGCGGAGCCTCCTCCAGCACTCAGCCGGCCAAGAAGAACAAGCCCACTCCAGTAGCTCCTGCTGCCTCTGCTGCTGCCAGCCTGGCTGAGACTCGCCAAGCTGCTGGGCGCCGAGTCACACGCCGAGTGGTCCATGACCAGGTTGTCACCGGGTAAGTTTTTATACTCTCCTTTCTCCGTTCTTTTCTTTTTCATCACTGATGTTCTCTTATACATGTCTCGTTGTTTTCAGTGCCGCACCTTTGTCGGCGAACCAGGCTGCTTCTAGCATTGCCTTGCTGCTAAGGCCTGCGCCTCCTCCAGCTGATTCGGCGGCACCGAGTCCCGCCCGAGTCGAGGCTCCCACTGTTGAGGCTCACGCCTCTCAGTGTCAGTCAGACCCGGTGGGTCATTCGGCTAGCGCCCCTGGCGCTGGCCAGGAACAACTTTCTGATCTTGGTGCCAGTGATTATGGCCCCGAGAAACCTTCCGCCACTAGTTCCTCTGGCATCGGCCCTCAGACTGATGTGAATGAACAACTTCCTGATCTTGGAGCCAGCAAAACTGTTGAGCCCAGTCAGCCGGCTCCACTTTCTACTTTGAATCCCCCTGCTCACTCTTCCATTCTGCCAAAGAGCCAGACCCAGCCCAAGGCTTCTGGCTCTGCTCGCCCTTCATCCGACAAATCTACCTCTTCCAAGCAGACAACACTGGTCTGCGCTCCGGGTTCTGCTCCTCAGATCTGGCCTCCGACGTTGGCGACAATGCTCGCTTCAACGGGCAAGGCGGGCGAGTCTGCGACTGCCAGGTCAGGTGATGGCTCTAAGGCTGTTACCCTCCATGCTAGTGCCGCAGTGACTCGTGCCAACGTGGGAACCATCCTGAAAACGGGTCAAGTTCTCACTCGGACGCTCAGTGGCAAGAGCCTTAGTTCAGCTGAGCCTTATGCCGTGGCATGGAATGCAACTGGCGAGCAGGAGGTCAGCACCCGTGTCGGCAAGAAGTTGAAGCTGGGCCCTAAGGCTGTCTCTGACATGACCCAGCAGGCTATTACTTTGATGGCCCGTGCCGACGAAGTGAACGACGTAAAGTAACCTCTTACTCTTTTGTATTGTTGAGTATTTCCTTTATACATATCACCTAGTCCCCGAAATTACAACCGAGTAAAAAACTTACTCGGCCGTAAGCTCTGACTAGTCACTTTAGTCTTCAAATTCTTCACCCCAAGCTTGCATGTTAGAGCTTCGATCCCTAGCCCTCGAGGTTACTGTTTGAGTAAAGAACTTACTCGGTTGTAAGCTCTTAAGCTTTTTGATTTCCTTATGCCAAACTCATGTTAGAGCTTATTCGGCGAATTCACTCTATCTCCTTTCTAAAACCATCGGGGGGTTATCCCCCTGACACGCTCATTTCTTATATTTTCCATCGTGTGCAAAAAAATCTTCTTGGACACTCAACAACTGGTTTAAATCCTAGAATGGAACGCCATATTGGCCAACCGATCATTCATGATTATTTCATTCATACGCTTCCTTTATTATTCTAGAAGTGTGTTACCATAGAGTGTCATTTACCAAAGATCTGGTGTGCATGGCGTGAACACCAGAGCTCTCTCTCTCTCTCATACAAATAAAAGGCCATGGTAGGATGTAAGTTCCATATTCTTCACTACTTCGCCTCTCATCTGCATTTCATTCTCCCTCTCCTCAATTAACCCAACATACAAACAAGTGACTATTCGATAATTAGTCCCAAAAAGGGACTATAAGAACATTATGAATTGTGAGCATTGATACATGTTGTTCATCAGAAATCGTTTCTTGCATTAGAAATTAGTGTTCAAATTCTAGTCTTGATGGAATAGCAAAAATGTTTGCAGCGCAAGGAAGCCTTTGCACATAGATATAGTTAAGTAAAAGATGTAGGTGCCAACTATGGTTATCTGACGAAACTAAAAACACATAGAGAATACACTTGGTTTTTGCGTGGTGTTCAACAACAACCACTTTTCTCTTTACTCCTTCTATTTATTCACTCTCGGTTACAAAACAAACGCGAGACAAAAACGGATCATGGAGCAAGTAACTTGGTGATGCCATCCCATCACCACTCGTGTCTCCAAGATCGGGAAGTGGAGGAGGACCAGTTCCTACCGAACGTGCCATCCCTAATCCTTATCCATAGCTACAACAACAGAAAGGAAAAACTAAACTGCCGTGCTATGTACAGGCACACAAGCACGACCGTTATTCTGCTAAGAGAAAAATAGTAAAATGGTGACATGCTTAAGCTGATAACATTCACCCCCCTAAGCATGTTACCTTCACATCAACGACACCGAGCTTCTTCCTCATTTCTGCAAACTTCACTCGACCAAGGCCTTTGGTAAGGATATCTGCCAGTTGGAACTCGGTCCCAATGTGTACCACATCCACTTGTCCTGCTTCCACACTGTCACATCCCAAGATTTTCCAAATCTTGTTATGTGAAAAATAAATGAATAAAATAAAACTTTGTTGATTTTCAAGGTGAGAAGAAACTTTTGATTCCAATTGGAAACCTTCAAACCTATTTGATCAAACAAATCCTAAAGGGATTTAAAAAGATAAACAATTAATAAAGAAAATTTTAAATAAATAGAAAAAACTATCTTGGATCTTTCAATAAAAAGATTTGGTTTTCAAAAGAAAAGATAGATTTATAAATAAGGATTATTTTATAGAGCCAAAATAAACCTTGGCCAAGTTTTTGAAATAAAATGTTTTGTTTTGATTAAAAATAGTAAGGGTATATTTAAATAAAATAATAAGGATTTAATATCCAATTTTATTTAAGTAAAGGCTTTTCCCATTTTAAATAAACACCAAAACTTATTTATTTTATTTTATTTTAAAATAAGTTTTCCAAGTATTTTATATTCTCAAATAAAACCTACTGAAGTGTTTTGGTTTTATTTTAGATTTCAAAATAAAGTGTTTAATAAAACAAAACCTATTTGATTTAATAACTAAGGCCCATTTTATTTAATTATTAATGGACCTTAAAATAAAAGGTGATTTTACTTTAAACAAGTTTCCAAGTATTCCCTATTTCCAAATAAAACCTACTGATTTGGTTTTGAAAATATTTGGATTTTAAATGGAGATTTATTAAATAAATCAAACCGTATTCGATTAAATAATTAAAGGTCCATTTTATTTAATTAATGAATGGATCCTAAAAAGAATAAAAATATTAATTTATTATTTGACTTTGGTTTTGTGTTGTTAAACAGAACCAAATTCCATACAAAGATTAGTGATTGTTTGAATTGTTTGAATGTTTGAATAGTTGATTGAAATTCAAAACAGAAATTGTTTTGGAAAAAGAAAAAGGTTTCAGACAGAAAAAAAATAGAGCAAAACGACCCAGCCCAGCTAAAGCCCATCCCAGCCCAGCAGCCCATTTCCCCCTCCCCTCTGCCGAAACGTTTTCTCACACAGAACCACACCCGCAGAACCAATGACCGGTGGACCCTCCCCCCCTCACTTCCTTTCTCACTGACCAGCCGACCCCACCCTCTCTTGTTCATCGTCTCCACCACCGCGACCCGTTCTTCGCCGCTCCTGCCATTGATTCCTCAGGCTTAATTCGCCTTAATACCGCGATTAAAACTCACAGTGATCACGCGTGATAAATCCCCTCTTCCTCCTCTTCCATTCCCCCCAAACACCACGCCTTGAGAGCCACCAGGCTGTCGCCATTTTCTTCTGCACCGCCGCCGTCTCCGACGAGGTTCTCGACCAAATTTCGGCGGCACCGCATTGCCCTTTGCCTCCCCGACCAAGCTCACATCCTCCCCAAGCCCTGGCGCATCTCTCTGCATCCCCAGCTCGCTCGCGCGTGCCTCACAGCGCCGGCAACGACCTCAACTGTCAGCACTGCCGTCTGCGGACAACTCCGGTAAGCCACATCGCCTGAACCCGTGCGCGCCTTGACCAGAGCCTCACCCCATCTTGTCCGCATGTGCCTTGTGATCATCCAGGTACCCGCCAACTAGTCGCGCAGGACCCCTAGCCTCGCCCCGTCGACGTCTGACCGCACCTAAGGCCCAGATCAACTCCTGTGAGCAATTAAAGACGAACCCGCGCGCCCCTCGACGAGCTGCCACAACGTTGAGCATCTGCAGGCTTCGGCGATTCTGGTGAGCTACCCCTCTGCTCCCCTTGCCCCCTAAATCACCGGCGACCGCACCGTCTGAGCGCGCCCCCGCCAACCACCGCCGCCAGCGCCGCCACTTTGTGGTCGAATGGATCAGGACCGTTCGATTTAGATCAGACGCGTAGAAACAGGCGACTTAAACGAAAGGGTAAGATAGATCCTGCGCCGCACGTTCTACTTTAGATCCTGTGGTCCACGTTGCTGATCCGTGCGAACCGTTTTCGTCCAATCAGAGTGAGACACATGGCCTGTAGATGATTTAAAAGACAGAATTGATCTATTAGGATTCCAATTTTGTAAATTGCACAACTTTTAAACCACACGTACAAATTTTGCAAACTTTATATCATTGGAATCAGCAAGACAAGCCCTAGCCAACCATGCCTTTTTTTTTAGTGAAAAGCTTCTGGAAAAATGGTTGTTTTTGCAGAAACATTTGTATGCTTGTTAAGGATGTAAAAATTGTTTAAAAATGAATTTGGGAATAAAATATTTGGCAAATGGTGTGATTTGAACCTACTAACATTAGGAAACACTTTGTGGAATAAAAAATGAATTTGGTGAAACAAAATAATGATTCTTTGATTTAAAACCATTTCTAGTCAAATAGAAATGTGGTTTATTTATTAAAAATGGTTTTGGAAGAAAACCTTTGGAAAATGTTTTGTTTTAAACTCTCTGACCCCAAACACCAAGTTTTATGGTTTGAAAACTTATTTGGTGAACCCTATAGATTAATGCCCTAGTAAAAAAATATTTCTACACCACATAAAATGATACTTTTGTTTTGAAAATGGTTTAGGAAGTGAAACTTCTTGCAAATGACTTTGCCACTTTACAAAATGACCAATAGGTGTTTTCAAATGTTTATGAACCATTAGGAACCACTTTTTCAAACAAAACAAAGTTTGGCATACTTGCATGCATTATCTTAGTTCTATGATTTTATGTGAGGTTTTGCTTGATTGGTAGATTAAGTTTGTGCCTTGCTTGATTGATTTGTAGTGACTTGAAGAGTGTGATTGTTGCAAGGACAAGAAGTGAACCCATACTCTACCAAAAAGGCAAGTGATGCTTCATACTTTTGTCCCATTACTTTCACTATGCATTAGTGATTTCTCTAAGTAAAACTTGCATGGATTTATTTTGCTAAGTATAAATCT
Organism: Avena insularis; assembly: GCA_023614405.1. NCBI lineage: Eukaryota > Viridiplantae > Streptophyta > Magnoliopsida > Poales > Poaceae > Avena > Avena insularis. The sequence continues at coordinate 370,090,174 of CM042697.1, read as the reverse complement.
TGCTATAGGAAAACCTAGTAGATGAAAACCTTAGTAGAAATTTTCCTAAGTTAAGATTCCTACTACTATCAAGCTTAGCCTAGCTAATAGAAAACAAGGGTGGAAATATATTCACACTATGGAAAAATTTCTAAGTCTGAGGACTTGTGTTTTTGGTGTAATAAAACAACTAAGTTAATGAATCACCTGGGTGGAATGGGACTTGCTTGGTGGTTTTTGGTTGAGTGGTTCACAAGGCCCATGTCTATGGTTGACCTTGTGTATCTCACTTGTGGATGGCCACCCAGGAACAAAGAGATTTGAGATGTCAAATGTTGAGAAGCTTCAAGTGCAGCCACTTGGCATTATGGGCTCTGCCTAGATCATATAGGTTGCAAGAACTTAGCCATATGGACAGAGGGTGGTAGTTTTTGATAGGTTGGAACGCATCCATTTTGGTCTAAGGGAAGGCTTCTGAAAGATCTTGTCTTGGGAAACCAAGTCTTGTGGGGAAAGTGCACCACCTCTGCAGAGTGTAAAATCTAAGTACTTAGCCATGTCCCTGGTAAAGGACAATTTGAGCATCAAGACGTGGAAGCAATCAAGAATCTCATCATTCAAATTTCTAAGTTAAAATCTTGTGGTTGAACAAGGGTTTTTGAAATCTTCAATCTTTGATTGAGAGTTGTCTTGGAAAAGATTTTGTCAAAACAAAAACTTAGTGTTTTCAAATGTTAAGGAAAAATATATTTTGAGCAATGCAGGCCTCAACACCACTTAGCCAAATGCATATAGATGATAGACTCCACTATACTACCATAGTATCACTTGCCAATACAATTCAAATGTATTGACCCTTGTGGCTGTAACTTGTATGTTGCAGGTTTGATTGATTTAGTGAAGTGTGTTGATTAGGATTACAAAGTCTACAACCAACATTTGCCTGTGGCACTTTGAAGATGAAGGACCCCATGCTTATAGTTATTCTGCTGCAATGTAATGTAATAGCCAAATGAGCTATGTAAGATGTAATAAAATTATGTTATTCCTGGTTATAAAGTTGTATTATGACCTTTGTTTCTTGATATTACATCTTAACTGTGGATGCTATCTATTGATCCAGGGACTAGCATTGTAAACACAGGGGACACCACCTTATGTTTATAAAGGTTGGGACACTCCCACTACACACGCACTCCCGAATGAAATGGTGTTTGATGTCAATATGTTTGGATCTCTCATGGTGAACAGGATTCTTGATAAGTGCAATCGTTGAAGTGTTGTCCACATGAATCACAACCTTCCTTGGATCAGTACCTCTCATCTGGGCGAGTAGGCGAGCAAGCCACAAGCCTTGACGTGATGCAGCTGAAGCAGCCACATATTAAGCCTCACAGGAAGAACAAGAGATGGTCTGTTGCTTCTGTGAAGCCCAAGAGACAGCACTTGTGCCAAGAAAGAATAGAGTCCCAGATGTATTCTTCCTTTCATCAACCTCACCTGCGTGGTCACTGTCACTGTAACCAACCAGCTCAGGATCTTTGCCTTCAAAATGATACACATATCCATAGCCTGTTGTCCCTCTGATATATCTTAGAATTTGTTTCACAAGAGCCCAGTGTTGCTTTCCTGGCGCTTCCATGAATCTGCTTGCCAATTCTACTGCAAAGGCAATGTCTGGCCTAGAGTTGACCGGATATCTCAGGCTCCCAATGGTGCTTCTGTAGAGTGTGGCGTCAAATGGATCGCCACCATCTCTCTTCCCAATCTTGCATCTGGGCTCAATTGGGGTGTGAAAAAGATTGCAGTCACTCATCTTGGTTGCTTCAAGTATTCTTTCAGCATAATTCTTCTGGCACAATGAGATTCTTCCAGTTTCATGTTTAACCTCACTGCCTAGATAATATGACAGCAATCCTTAGTCAGTAATTTTGAACAGCTCCATCATTTGCAGTTTAAATGCAGATATATCTTCTTGTCTGGTTCCTGTGATTATCAAATCATCCACATAAACCCCAACAAGCAGATACTGGAGCGCATCACCTTTCCTGTACAGGGCATGCTCCAGGGGGCATTTCTCAAAGCCAAGTGATGCGAGTGTTCCATCCAGCTTGGCATACCAGGTCCTGGGCGCCGGCTTCAGGCCATACAAGGCTTTTATCAGCTTGAGAACCTTGTGCTCTCCTCCTTTTACTATGAAACCTGCAGGCTGTTGGATATACACTTCCTCTGCCAGTTCTCCATTCAGAAAAGCACTCTTGACGTCCATATGATGGACTTGCCAGCCAGAGTGTGCAGCTAGTGCAAGAACAAGTCTGACTGTCTCCATCCTGGCTACTGGTGCAAATACTTCTTCAAAATTGATGCCTTGGCGCTGTGAATATCCCTTTGCCACCAATCTTGCCTTATATTTCACCACTTTTCCCTCTGGATTCCTTTTTAGCTTTAAAACCCACTTGAGGCCTATAGCCTTGTGACCTGGGGGAAGATCTGATTGTTCCCAGATATGATTCTCAAGAATGGAGTCTATCTCCTCCTGCATTGCCCTCTTCCATACTGGTTCGGCTAATGCATCTTCCACACTTGCTGGTTCTTCAGCCGTGAGCAGACACAGACCACTATACTCATAATCATCATCTGTGTATCTGGGATTTGGCTGTACAATGCCACTCTTGCGCCTGGTTTGCATAGGATGTCCAAGTGGTGGATCAGCCGCAATTCCATCTTCCTCATGGACTGGCTCTTCACCATCTTGGTCCCTTTCCCTTTCATCGTGGTCACATGATCTGCCCACTGGACTAGCTCTTGCCTGTGAGGGAGAGTGATGCACCCCCCAGTGCCAGGCGTGGCAGGACGTCCTGCCATTTCTTCATCAGATGTCACACTGATTTTCTCATCACTGTACACCACTGTGAACTTTTTGCGCTGATCTGGTTCGATGTTGTCCTTGTTCCAGTTCCAGGCACGATTTTCTTCAAAGATAACATCTCTGGTTATATGTATGCGTTTGGTGGTGGGATTGTAGACACTATAACCTTTCTTTCCATATTAATATCCCAAGAACACCATCGGCACTGACCTGTCGTCAAGCTTCTTGACGCCAGGTGCTACAACTTTGACATGAGCCACACAGCCAAAAACCCTCAAGTACCCCACATTCGATTTCCTCTTGTGCCACATTTCATATGGTGTGGCATCCTTTAAGGCATGAGTTGGGGATCTATTTAACACATGCACTGCAGCCTTGATCGCCTCTGCCCAGAGCACAGCTGGCACACCCATGTTCTTCATCATGCATCTAGCCATTTTGATGACCGTTTGATTCCTTCTCTTGACCACTCCATTTTGTTGCGGTGAGTAGCCTGCAGTAGTGTGCCGGCGTAATCCCTGATCGTCAAAGAAATCTGAGAATGCAACAGAGTTGAACTCTCCCCCGCGGTCAGTTCTAAACACCTTTATCTTGGCACCAATCTCTGTTTTTGCTAGTGCCTTGATTTTCTTGAAGAACTTCAGTGCCTCATCTTTGGTATTCAAAAACTCGACCCACATGTACCTGCTTGCGTCATCTACCACAAGGAGGAAGTAGCTACTGCCTGCTGGAGTGGCTGGAGTTATTGGGCCACATAGGTATCCATGTGCTAGCTCCAACCTCTCCTTATCTCGATATGCAGCCACGCTAGAAAATGGTGTTTTGTGTTGCTTCCCAAGAGCACATCCTTGACAGAACTGTTCATGGCGTCTGATCTCAGATATTCCATTCACCATGTTCTTCGCAAATAGGTCGTGCAGTCCATGGAAATGTAGATGTAACATCCCAAAAATATTAATCAAGGTTATCAATTCCAATCACCCAAATTTAGGGTTAACAAAAACTTTTGTTAATTAAAATCATTATGAATGCATGTGTGTATGTGATGAATGCATGAATGCTTGTGTGGACTTGTTTGATTGTTGTGAATAGCAAGGATTGGTTTAAAGATGAAAACAACATCATCTAAATCATTTCCAAGCAGAACCAAATTAAGAGAAATTCAAAAACAAACAAAATGAGCTAATGGTCATTTTTGCCAATCTTGCTCACTAGATCACTTTGAGTGTTTCTAGTCCAAGATTTCAAACAGAAACAAATCCAATTCTTTTCACCCCTTGCTAGACCAAGTGAAAATGAATCCAATCCCACCTTGCAAACCCACAGAAGCATTTGGAAACCCTATTCAAATGGCATTTGAAAATTGAATATAGTTCACATGGGAAGATCACCATTTTTCAAAACCCAACCAAACTAGTGCACCTTGACAAATCCAATCAACCAGAGACTACCTAGCATGTGACCAGTAAACTCATCAAGTTTCATCCAAAAATTCAAATATGAATTTCTTGCGGCCATTTCATCAAACACTTGGAGAAAGAAACCAAATTTGGCCAAACTTCACTGTTTTGAGCAGTAATTTGGCTAAACCTTATTCACCATTGATCACCCTTGTCTCCCCAGTGCCAACCAGTGCATTGAACCAACCTAGTCCCTACCCAATGCACCATGCCATGCATGCCCGAGCCAACCCCAGCCAGCCAACCATGGGTAGCTAGCAGGAGCAAGCGTCGTGCCTAGCCACCGTGTCCAGGAAGCACGCCACCGTCCACCGCCACCCCCTATCCAGCCCTCGCAAGCAACCAGGCACTGGACCACCGAGAACACGTCACGCCAAATGTCTCTGCGCCATTCCGAGAGCGCACCAGAGCGCCGCGCTCGACACGCTCGCACAGACCGCGCCCCGCCTTCGCCGCCCGTTCCTGTGATCACCATCGTCCCAGGAACCTTCCAGACAACCCCATTTGGCGCCGGGCGACCCGTAGCCACTATGTGTCATCAAAACCGCTATCGGTGCCGCTCAGAGCACCAACGCGTTCCGACCGAACCACACTGCCCCTTGCCGCACCATCAAGACGTTGAGCACCGCCAGGAGATCGCACACCGTCCCCTACCTTCAGCCATGCCCGTAGCTCGCTGTAACGCCGACCCCGATGAGCACTGCCCATGCTGCTCGGCCTCACTCGCTCGCCCTATAAAAGAAGGCCTCCCCGTTCGTTTTCGGCACACCATATCACTCCCCACCTCTCACTGATCCTTCCCACTTCTTCCTAGAGCAAGGCAAGCGCAGCATCGCCGGAATTTCGCCAGAGCCTGCCGCTGCTGGAGGAGAAGGGAGCCGTTGATTGGAGCCACCCTAGGAGGAGCCGCCAGTACCAGGAGAACCGCCATCGTCGACTTTGTCGTTCGCCCCCATCGATACCATGCCTGAGCCTCGGTGATCCGCCACAGGCCCCCACTGGCCGCGCTAGGGTTCGATCCCGTCGTGTTCTGTTCGACAAGGACGATGGTCGTGAGCCGTTGATCCTCGATCTAATCCTACAGTCGTAGTTAGCCCTACTGACATGGTTATACCCTACAGGTACACGACCTCAGCATACCTGGTCCAGCCCAAGGAAGGCCCACGAAAAATATGCGCCAGCCCATGAAGATTTTCGGGTGGCCAGGGCGGCCCATGACGCCTTCAGATCCTTGGAGAGCAAGATTAGAGTAGATAGAAATTTCAAAGGGGTAAACCCTAAAACCTGTAACCGACTCGACCTGTGCATGGGACCTGCCTATCTCTATATAAAGAGCAGGAGGGCACGACGAGGGGGTCTCTTACAATCTCTCACATACCACCGCATACACACCTCCACGGCAGATTGCATCTGCGCACCCCTATAACTTTCGGTTCCGCCGTAATCAAGAGCAGACAAGCAGGAGTAGGGTTTTCCCTCCGGGGGCCTGAACCTGGGTAAACTTCGTGTCCCCATGTTGCTTGTTTGCTAACCGTTCCGCGATCTCCAGCATCCCCATCTTCTCCAAAACCCAAGTCCATAACAATGGGCATTGACGAGATTAAACCTCGTCAATTGGCGCCGTCTGTGGGAACTGGGGACGCTGATTGTGCGATCGTGATGGTTCCAACCCGAGTGTTCTACAACTCCGCGGCGACGGAGAGTCATCTCCTCTTTGGCGCCTTCGACTTCACCGCCCACTCACCGGCCACCATGAAGGACTTCGAGCCCGTTGGCGACGAACTTGAGATCCTGTTCGGGAGCTTCTGCTTCCAGGTAGGGCAAACCGGCACCCTCTTCCTCCCAGAGCGGGTGCCCTGCCATTGACCAGGCCCACTTCATGGGCCCCACACCCCGTGCTACGCACATCGCCGTCGACATATGAGTCCTATGACAGCAGCAGTTGCAACTCAGATCTGTGCGAGCCACCATCGGAGGAAGGGACCTACAGTTCCGGATCCGAAAGCTGCGGCAGCAATGATCCAATTTATGAGTGCTACCAATGCGCCGTAGTCATCCAGAGCGACGCGGAACATCACGCGCCCAATCCGCCACCTAACCCGCAGGGTAGAAACGGAGGGAACAGAAGAAGCCAGTCCCCCCACCCAACGGGGACGACACCGATCGGGTCATCCGCCTCAGCAAGGAAGGATGGGCTCAAGCACATGAAGCCATGGCAGGTAACCAGATCCTGCCCGTGGGGGCCTCACGAGACCTGCTGATGGCATACCACATGCTCCTAGTCGAGGAGCACAAGAAGCAGGTGAATATGCAAGAGGTGCTTGACAAACGCAAGCAAGCAGCCTCGGAGTCCAGTGTGCAACGAGCTGCGCTCTCCGCCATGGGCATTGGCTCCATCTTGCACGGCAACCACGGCAACAAGCACCGTTCTCGGATGGAGAACATGGACCCTAAGGAGCGTCTCGAGGTGACCCGGGCCCTCAACGCGTCCTTCATGGAGATGGATGCCGACGGCAACGTCATCCTGAAAACGCCGCAAGCTCGATCATGGCAACCACCGCGTACCTCGCGTCCCACCCACCTCCGGAGGGGGACCCGAAAAGGGCCATGCACAAGTCCGCACTTACCGGACTCGGACTCGTTGGAGCTGCGCTCCATGGAGAAGCTCCTACGGAGCCAAAGAAGAAGGCTACGGTCAATTTCAACCGTAGCCCCCACACCTTCATCCGAAGATGAAGAACACGACCTTCCTCGAAGGCACAAGAGCTCGCGTCATCGCAGCCGCGATTACGACGCCCGAAGCGAGCTCACACAGCGCAAAATCGACAAAGCGCGAGCCAAGCGCGCATGCTCGTCTGAATCCGAGATGGACGAAGACAAAGGAGAACTCTATGGAGCCCGATGCTTCAGCAGATCTGTTTGGCGGACATGGATGCCATGGAATTTCAAGCTTCTTTCGGATACTCTGAAGTTCGATGGCACACAGGACCCCAAGGTGTGTCTCAGTGACCACCTGTCGTTCGTCAAGCTACACGGCGGGAACAAGGACACCACCTTGCAATGCCTTCAGCTGCAGCTGATAGGCGCAACCCGAATCTGGCTCAGCAGCCTATCATCGGGATCCATCCGAAGCTGGGAGGAACTGGCATACAGTTTCATCCAAAACTTCAAGGGCACCAGCAAGAGGCCAGCCTCAATCGAGGAGCTGCAGGCCTGCACCCAACGAACGGGCGAATCCATTCGCTCGTACATACTATGCTGGTCCAACACCAAGAATTCCGCGGCGCACATCTCCGAGGAGAGAGCTATCGACGCCTTCAAAGACGGCATCAAATGCCAGGACTTCAAGGAAGAACTTGGGCGCGTCAAGCCCAAGACACTTGACCACCTCATGGACATCGCCATGGGTGGGCGATGGCGAGACTCATCCACGGCGCATTCGGAGGAAGATGACTACGGCCGGCGATGTGACCGCCGTAGCAAGAGAAGATCACGCGTCTACGACGATCGCGATGGACCCGACATGGTCGCGGCTGGCTACATCGACCGCCGCAGCGACGACAACCATAGCAGCGGCGGATACCGCGGAAGCAACTTCCGCGACGGAGGACGTCCAACGCAGTCATGGCAGCGTCGCGGCCACGACGACAGACCCTCAGCATACGAAAAACTGTCAGGTCCATACACCATCCATTTCTACATCGACAAGCAGGATGGTAAGAAGAAAGCAAGTCACATGCTCAAGGACTACCGTGAGTTCCAGAAACTCAGCGAGAGCATGGCCCAGATGAGGCAGCAAGCCCCGAACCCTGGATACAGGAACGCACCCGCACCAGGTGAGATCGCACATGGAGCTCCTCCACCACCACCTGCGGGAGGCCCGAATCACCCAATCGCACCCGCACAGAATAACGGTAGGCATGGGTACCTTACCGAAAGAATCACGATGATCCAAAAGGCGCCTAACGAGTGGTGCAGAAGAAAATCACCCGTCAGATCAATCTGGCTGTGACCGCCCCACCCGCCATCCCTGAGTACCTCAGCGGATCAGAGTCCTGCATCACGTTCAGTCGTTCGGATCAACCTTGCCAGGTCCCTCGCCCAGGCCATGCTGCCCTGGTGCTTGAGGCGCAGATTGGAGGGTTCGACATGAGCCGCGTCTTCATGGGCGGCGGCAGCGGCATCAACCTGATGTTCGCTAGCACCCTAGCAGCAATGCGGATCCTGCCGTGTAGCCTGGAACAGTCCGACACAACGTTCCATGGTATCGTCCCAGGAAAGGGCATATTCCCCTGGGAAAGATATGGCTCGACGTCATATTCGGCAAGCCGGATAACTTCCGATGCGAGCGACTCGAGTTCGAAGTAGTGGACTGGCCATCACAATACCATGCCATCCTCGGGCGCGTGGCATTCGCACGATTCCTGGCAGTACCGCACTATGCGTACCTGCTACTCAAGATGCCAGGACCCAGGGGCGTCATCATGGTCCACGGGAGCTTCAACCGATCGAACCAATACGACAGGGACTTCAATAGAATCTCCCAGTCATTCGGCATGCAGGAGGAGCTCGTAAGGCTCCGCGAGGTAACGGACAACGGAGCACCCCCAGTCGCAAGACAGAACGCACCAGACATGTCCTTCGACTCCACCGTCAACACAAAGAAGGTGCAAGTACACCCGACGGACGTCTCCAAGACGCCGCTGATCGCCAACGATCTCAGCCCTGCATAGGAAAGCGCGCTCGTCGAATTCCTCCGTGAGCGCTGGGAAATCTTCGCCTGGTGTCCTGCGGACATGCCAGGAGTTCCCAGGGAATTCGCCGAGCACGCACTCAACGTCTTTCCAGATGCCAAGCCCGTCAAACAGTCCATCCGACGACTGTCCAAACCTCGGGCTAAAGCCATAGGAGTCGAAGTCAATAGACTACTCGACGCAAACTTCATCAGGGAGATCAAGGAGAGCGAGTGGCTCGCCAACACCATGATGGTCCCCAAAAAGGACACGGACATCCTGTGGATGTGCGTGGACTTCACATGCTGAACAAGCACTGCCCGAAGGATCATTTCCCTCTCCCTCGGATCGACCAGATAATCGATTCGACTGCAGGATGCGAGAAACTCTCATTCCTCGACGCCTACTCAGGCTACAACCAGATTCGACTGAAGGTCGAAGATCAAGAAAAAACGGCATTCATTACGCCGTTCGGAGTGTTCTGCTACAACACAATGCCTTTCGGGCTGAAGAACGCAGGTGCTACGTACCAGCGGTGCATGCAGGCATGCTTGAAGGACCAGATCAGCCGCAATATCCAAGTCTATGTCGACGACATAGTCATCAAAACAAGGGAGGCGAAAACGCTCATCGATGATCTCAGCGAGACGTTCGATAATCTTGACCGCTACAAGATCAAGCTCAACCCTGAAAAGTGCGCCTTCGGGTCCCGTCTGGCCAGCTGCTCGACTACTTCATCTCCCAGCGAGGGATCGAGGCGAACCCGAAGAAAATCCGGGCCATAATGGCCATGGAAAAACCGAAGAACCTCAAGGGCGTCCAGCAGCTTGCTGGGCGAATCGCGTCATTGAGCAGGTTCATCAGCCGCATGGGTGAAAAGGCTCTGCCATTCTACCAGCTGCTACGCAAAGCAGACAAATTCGAGTGGACGCCTAAGGCGGACGACGCATTCGAAGATCTAAAGCGGATGCTCTCTACCTCGCCGGTCCTGGTCACGCCAAAGGAGCGCGAGCCTTTACTGCTGTAAATAGCAACCACACACCAGGTGGTAAGCACCGTATTGGTGGTCGAGCGACCCGAAGAAGGCAAGACCAATGGGGTCCAACGCCCAATCTACTACCTCAGCGAGGTATTGACGCCGACAAAGCAGAGGTACCCTCACTACCAGAAACTCGCCCACGGCATGTTCATGACGGCTCGTCGGCTGAGCCACTACTTCCAGGAGCACCAGGTGATGGTCGTTAACGAAGCACCCCTGAACAACATCCTAAACAATCCAAAGGCCACATGACGCGTGGCCCTGTGGGGCATCGAGCTATCACCTCTCGACATCGTCTGTGAGAAGCGCCACACGATCAAGTCTCAGGTCCTCCTGGACTTCCTCGTACACTGGATGGAACTGCAGCTGCCAGACACCCCAGACATGACACAGTCATGGACAATGCACTTCGACGGCTCCAAGCGCGAGGCTAGAGCAGGAGCCGGGGTCATACTGACCTCCCCGCAGGGCGACAAGATGAAGTATGTCCTCCAGATGAAGTTTCGAGCTTCCAACAACGAAGCCGAATACGAGGCCCTCATCCACGGCATGAGGATGGCCAAGATCTGTGGCGCAACGCGCCTCGTCATATACGGTGACTCCAACCTCGTCGTCCAGCAGACGATGAACGAGTGCGACGCGCACGCCACCAACATGATTGCGTACCGCGCACTCTACAACGCACTCAAAGGAGACTTTGACGGCTGCGAGCTTCGGCACGTTGGAAGAGAAAGCAACGAAGAGGCCGACAGACTCGCCAACATCGGCTCCACCTGCGCACGGGTGCCACCAGGTGTGTTCCTCGAACAGATCTGCGTACCGTCCATCAAAAGGAAATTCCCCAAGGGATCACTCGAAGAAGCAGAACACTCGGGGGCTGCGCTACCCGAAGGACAGGAAGGACCCAAAAATATCGACATAGAGGTCGCCGTGGTTAACCTAATGCAGGTCATGGCAGTCGAAGAGACTTGGACGCGGCCATACCTCAGGTACTTGATAGACGGGGAACTGCCTGATAGCCCGACAGATGCCCGACGCATATCTCGCTGGTCAAGGCCTTCACTATCATCAATGGCGAGCTGTAGTCGCCCACACACCGTCCACTATGTGTCGAAATCGAGGCGACACCGTAATTATCTCCACGTCGCGCATGGCCGGTCAACTCAAGGTCAGAAGGTGGGACCCAAGTTCGTCCAGTCATGTCATCTCTGGTGCCACAGACACTTTAGGTCACCGATCGTCAGCACTTACATCATCAAAAGCTATACTAGCAACGGTTACAATTCTTCGGCTACACAGCTAAGAGTACTCACTCGAATCTATGATTCGACTAACTACTCGGGGGCTACTCCTATCAGGAGTGCTGGCCGTGCACCCGAAGAATGAACAAAGCGATTCTACTAACTACTCGGGGGCTACTCCTATCAGGAGTGCTGGCCGTGCACCCGAAGAATGAACAAAGCACTACACCATTGAACTATTCTTCGAGTACTACGTCGAGTCTGCGACTCCACTACGGACTCGGGGGCTACTCCCGTAGGAAGGACGGATTCAAGCATCCGAATTTTTTTGTGTCCTACGGACCTGAAGCCAAACAACGGCTGAATTAAAGTCTCTGCTCGAGTCTACTACTCGAACAGACACTCGGCGGCTACTCCCATAGGGAGCGCTGGTCGCGCACCCTATGAATTCTTCGAGTGCGATCCTTCGGATCAACATGCAAAACTTTTTGGCAACTCTGCCCCAATTAACGCTAAGTGAGTAGAATCCTCCTTGGACACCCGAACCACCTCCGCGGCGATAAACATTCGGATGATGCGTCTGTGATGCAAAGATAAGACCTACAGATACCATCTGATGGCCTGGTAACGCACACGACTGTGCTCTGCTAGTAAAAATCTGTGCCAGCAGGCGCGATAAAAAATCCGGACGGACGCGTTGGGTATATCATTTAAATTCACTGGAATTCCACTCCTGTAAGTCCTACGTGGCCTGAGTCGAATTACGCCAGCATATGTTCCGGGTTTGAGTCGAGGGAGTCGAATCTGAAGAAGATCGTGTTGTTTTGTCCTAAGACAGTTAACTAACCCTGATCCATCGTGAGAGTCAGGCACACGCATCAACAATCCCTATACACTCAAATCATTCTCTAGAAAAATAGAGATAGTTGCACCCAAAGGATTGAGGAGTCCTCAGCCGAATCTACGATTCGACTGAACACTCAGGGGCTACTAACATGGTTATACCCTGTGGGTACACGACCTCAGCATACCTGGTCGAGCCCAAGGAAGGCCCACGACAAATATGCGCCAGCCCATGAAGATTTTCGGGTGGCCAGGGCCCATGACGCCTTCGGATCCTTGGAGAGCAAGACTAGAGTAGATAGAAATTTCAAAGGGGTAAACCCTAAAACCTGTAACCGACTCGACCTGTTCTTGGGACCTGCCTATCTCTATATAAAGAGCAGGAGGGCACGACGAGGGGGTCTCTTACAATCCCTCACATACCACCGCATACACACCTCCACGCCAGATTGCATTTTCGCACCCCTATAACTTTCGGTTCCGCCATAATCAAGAGCAGACAAGCAGGAGTAGGGTTTTTCCTCCGGGGGCCTGAACCTGGGTAAACTTTGTGTCCCCATGTTGCTTGTTTGCTAACCGTTTCGCGATCTCCAACATCCCCATCTTCTCCAAAACCCAAGTCCATAATAATGGGCATTGACGAGATTAAACCTCGTCACGTACCCCTTCACACCCCCTGTCTCACTGACGCGTGGGGACGACCACTTAACCAGCCAGCTCGCACTGTGCGCAGTGGGCCGGCCCAGTTAGAATTCCCACATGACCCAGTTAGTTTGAATTTAGATTTATCTATTTAGTTTCAAACCTAGTTCTAGCAGTAGATTCAAAAATTAATCCAGAGAGATTCACTGAACCAAATTGCATGAAACCAATTTTGTTAGAAAGGTATGGAAATTCTTAATCCAAGCCCGTTGGATTCAAACCATTTGAAATTATTGATCACCTATAGTAAAAATAACAAGGCAGAGACTTTTCTGCATTCAAACATTTTTTAAAATTCAACCATAAACGCTTTTGAGTTGATTCCAACTCTCAAAAATCACATTTGATAAGACCTTTCTGAATATATAAAAATATCTAGGTTTACTTACAGTAAGAATGGACAAGTAATAAAAGAATGCCCCATAGGCATTTCTAGTCACTTTAATTAATTAAAATAATAAGGTTAAAAATTATTAAATTGTGACACCACTTTAAATCACATTCCCAAGTAATAAAATATGTGGTGATGACATGTGTCAATATGATCCCATATTTAATTGGATAATATTAAATTTTAAGTAGTTTTTCAATGAGTATAAATTGCTTTTCTAAAATAAAATAAATGAGACTAAGGCTTTAATCCTTGTGATAATTGTGATGATGCTAGATCATATAGTGTGAACCTTTGTGTTCCAAATAGAAGTAATTAAGTATTGTTTGGTGATTGTGTACCTCGTATGTATTTATAGACGCTAGTACCGACCAAGGATACGAAGAGGAAGGAGACTACTACGAAGAGGAAGCAGAGGAGAACTTCAGCCACTGCACTGCACAAGGCAAGCTTACACTTGCAACTTTGCAAGCCACCCTAGCAAGCTATAAATTTGCAAGTTAACACTTGCATGATAACTATGCCAACTAGATGCCTTAGGCATATGTGATTACACCACTTGATTATACCAAATCCCAGTTTTACTTGCAAGCTTAATTATTTCATTTCTTTATCAAAGCTTTTTAGTTATGTTTACTTAGTGACTTGTAAGTTTTGAAAAGATAATAAAGGTAGCATAAAGAGCATAAAACTTGGCATAAGTTAGGTAGATCTTGATGTCATCCTGAGGCATGAGATTATATCTAGATAAGTCACACTTGATTATCACCCCTCAATAGTGTGTACCCTCAATTATAGTAGCTAGTGCTAAGCATAAAACTTGATCACTTTAGGCGGGAATACTTGATGAAAATGATTATGAAAACCTTAGAATGATGAGTCATTCTAATGAAATGTTTTGACATGTGTTAGTGAACACAAGGTGAATTTGATGATGAAAATGTTGAGGCATGAGCCTTAGCCCGTTATAAAACTGATGGTTGTGTCTGGATGCGATACCATTTCAATTTTACCATACAACCACAATACCCGAAATTAGGTAGGGCTTGACTGAAAGTTTATATACCTTAGTATGGGTTCCCTTGCGGCCGAGGTTTGAGCTGAGGCTACCTCGTGATGATGGACCACCTGTGTAGTTCCCAAGATGACAGATGGTCATGGTTGGGAGGCCAAACTCATAGGAGAGGTGCCTATACTAGGGAGTGTAATTGAAAGGTTAGGATTTATTATCCGCATACTAAGTATGGTGAATTCAGGATTGTTCCTGACGGATGTATCGAATGTTGTGGTGAAAGTGTACCACCTCTGCAGAGTGTCAAACTATTGAATAGTCAGCGTCATGATTATGGACAGTTGGAGTGGACATACTGTTCCGTCGTCAGATGTTTTCAAAATGACTTGTGAAATGAATCAGGACTTTGACTTGACCACAACCGGGTTGTAAAAGTGAAAACTAAGTTCCCACTTAGGTGTTATAAAATCTTCAACTAGCTTTATTTACTTCTGAACTTAGCTAGAGATAAACCTGGCTTTTTGCAAAACAACCTAGAGCTTAGGATTCCTACTTGAACCACTTTACTTGTTAGTGATAGTTTGTGAGTACTTAAAGAGTACTCATGGCTTTGTCCCTGGCTATTCTCGTGGCCAGACTATGAGGAGGACTATCAGGAGGATGGACCACAGGAAGGTTACGACAACTAGGATCATCTCCCATCGTCAACATTGCCTATGACCATGAAGATGGAGCCTTGCCCACGCTATCGTTATTATATTATTCCGCAGCTTTGATTGTATGAAGACCGGATCATGAGATCCTTTATTTGTAAGACCTTTATTATGATTTGTAATGGATGATGAACTATGGTACCAATCTATTATGTCTCGCAAAAATGGTATTCCTGGGATTGCGATGTATGGCATAACAGGCATCTGGGATTAAAAATCTGGGTGTTGACAACAGATGTCCAAAAGATGCGGGCCAATGCCACGCCATGTCATCTGCTTGAGTCAGGAAGATCACTGGCTCTATCAGTTGCAGATAGATTGGATACAGGCGATTGGGAAGCCTCTTCACACGCGCGATCACTGCACGTTGCTGATCAAACAGAGTCATGACACCTTCTGCAACCACTGTTTTCACCCCAATTTCATCCAGCTGCCCAATACTGATTATGCTGCTCCTCAGCTTTGGGATATAGTACACATCGGTGAGCAGCCTGTGCTCACCATTCCTGCACACAAACATCACCGAGCCACGGCCCTGGATGTCAACCATGGACCCATCGCCAAACCTGACGTTGCCTTTCACACGATCGTCAAGGTAGGAGAACACAGAGTGGGTGCCAGTCATGTGATTACTGCCCCCATGTCCAAGTACCAGTGCTCATCGCATGATGGCACCGACACGACGCGCTCCTCGTTCAGGAATACGTGCTCCTCAGTGGCCAGAGTCGGAGTCGAGGCCACTGGTGTTGCAAAGGCGATGGGCAGGTGTTCGTTGTCGACGACAGAGCCCATCTCTGCTAGTAGCATCGCCGGAGCCTCCTCCTGGCCCTGGGCCAGGTGTGCTTGTTCGTCGCATTTCTCGTGGTCACCACTCTCACGCTTGGCCTTATGGCACTCGCGGGCCCAGTGACCCTTGATGCCGCAGTAGTTACACTTGTCGTTGTTGTCGCCTTTTCCGCCGCCGTCGCCTGACGACCGACCCTTCGGATTTTCCCTTTGTCGTGGTTCTTGCCGCCGTCTCCCTAAGATTTTGACCCAGGCACCCAGTTCGCCATAGCCATCCACCTCGGCATGCCACGCGACAGGCTGCTCCTCCCTCACAAGTTTGTGACGCTGATCGGCGACGAGCCGCCGCCGCTTGTCATGCTGCGGGCGAACGGCTTTAGGACCACCAGGTACCCGATCGATCTGTAGTCTGACCACCTCGGCCAGATGTACCTCGGCAACGGCTGAGAGTGCTTTTCCCGCTCTCACTAGATCGAGGCGGGCAACATCCTCATCTTCAAGTACGACGACGAAGGAAAGTTTGGCGTCAGCTTTTTTGACCACACCATGTGCCGCCACTGCTACCACTCCGACTCCTCCTCCAACGCGGACGAGTAGGCTAGGCTTTACGCGCGCTATGTATGATCTATCGATGTAGGCATTGGCCATTTGCAATGAAAAACTTTATTAAACCGAAAAATATATTACAAACACGAGTACAACGGGTCGGCCGACATTGGCCATTCTAGCTAGGCGCCGCCTACGGGTCGGTAAGGCCCCATTCTACACTGAGAGAGCGTTAGATTGCTTCCTGAGTCTACAGCTCTTCTTCGGCTTGGGGGAGGCGGGCACGCAGGTACGCGTCGTCGGGATGGCCCCCAATGCTTCACGGAGCTCGTCACACACTTGTTCGCGTGTTATTGACGCCTCGTTGGGAGACCCCAAGAGCAAGGTGTGATGAGCACAACAACAAGTTTTCCCTTGGTAAGAAACTGAGGTTATCGAACCATTAGGAGGAAGGAAACGACTCAAAGGTGTTCCTAGCAACTTGGAGACCTGCACAACTCAAACTCAAGACTTTGCCCCAACGAGCAGTGAGGTTGTCAATCTCACCGGTTGCTGTAACAAAGGATTAACTATATGGTGTGGAAGGTAATAGTGGTTTGCAACAAGTAAATAGTAACAATGGAAGATGTATCAATGGTAAAGATTAGACCGGGGTCCATAGTTCACTAGAGGTGTTCTCCTTAAGATAAACAAACATGGCATGCTGGGTAAACAAATTACAGCACGACAATTGACAGGACCGATCAAGTCATAACAATACAATACTAGACATTCATGATCCTATGAGATTAGATTGGGCAATACAACAAGATACATAGACCGCCATCCAACTGCATCTATGACTAGAAATCCACCTTCAGGTTATCATCCAAACCCCCTCCAGTATTAAGTTGCAAGCAACAGATAACTGCTTTAAGCAAAGTGTGTAAGCTAAATAATCCACTTGTTCCATGAACAAGAGACCGTTGTTTTCTCCCTAGTGGCAACAACACATCTACAACCTTAGAGATTCCTGTCACTTCCCTTAGATTAAATAGAGGCATGAACCCACTATCTAGCATAAATACCCCCTCTTGGAGTCACTAGCATCTACTTGGCCAAGATAGCTACTAGAAACGGAGAGCATGCAAGATCACAAACAACACAGACATGATAGAATCAATAAGACAAAACCATTAATCAATCTGACATAGTAATCTCAATATCCATCGGATGCCCGCAAACACAACATGCATGATTACAAATAGATGATCTTGATAATGAACGGAGCTCATAAGATCTAAACATTGTAGCACAAAGTAGGAGATATAACCATCTAGCTACTACATGGACCCATAGTCCAAGGTGTAACTACTCACGCTTCATACCGGAGGCTGGCATGATGAAGAAGAAGGCCTCTGGGATGATCTCCACTCCGGCAGGGTGCCGGGAAGAGCTTCAGATCCCCCGATATAGCGACGATGGTGGCAGTGGCTACAGATGGTTTCATGGAATATTGATCGGTACTTAGGGTTTTTGCACCGGGGGGTCTTTATAGGCGAAGAGGCAAGGCAGGAGGGCTGCCAGGGTGATCACCCCCCAGGCACGGCTAGGGCTAGCCTGTGCCGCTAGGGGGTGTGGCCTCCTGGTGCCTCCCCTCCGTCTCGTATTCTGGCTCCGTGTTCCCCACGGTAAAATGTGGACTTTGGCTTTTGTCCCGTCTAATTTCGAGAATAATGATTTTCTGCCTTTCTGGAACCAAAAACAGAAAAAACAGGCAACTGGCACTGTGGCATATTATTAATAGGTTAGTACCAGAAAACATATAAAAACACCTCAAAGTGTAGACAAAGCAAAGCAAAGTAGATACTAAACAAGCAAGGAACATAAAAAATTATAGATACGTTTCCGACGTATCAAGCATCCCCAAGCTTAACTCCTGCTCATCCTCGAGTAGGTAAGTGATAAAAATAATAATTTTTAAGGTGACATGGCCCATCAAAATCAAGATCAACCATTTTCAAACATTGCAAGCTGGGATCACAGAACTCTAAACATGAGGATGAAAGATGGAGTTCTAACAGTAAGACAAAGTAACTATGCATGCAACATGAAAGGTTACAAACAAAGATCATGAATAACATGCATTGAAAAACGTTTGTTTGTTTCACATACAGAAAACATGGCATAGTGGCAGCCAGCCTGTCCCTCATGGAGTAGCAAATAGATGCATAAGATACCTTCAAAGTTCATAAGAGTGACTATATACAAATAGCACAAGAACAAGTAATATCAACAATATGCATCAATCAATAAGTTTTGGAACAATGCACATAGAACTAAGAATGGCAACTAAGCTCTCCTAACTGGTGCCTAAAGGTAGAAGGTGGAGACTCAATATAATGGTGGAATAAAGGCCCTTCATAAAGGGAAGCAGGGATTTCAACTTTCAAAAAGAGCTTCCAAAAATTATGGTACTTGTTAGCTTTCAGCCCTCATTGCCCCTATGATAAGCATCTTGACGTGATTAAGGTTAAAGTGAACGAACTATGGAGTATATGCTTGACAAAGTATAAGTTGTCAATCTCATGTCCCTTGAATATGAGGGCCGCACCTCATGCTACTCAACTTTAGTCACCTGTAAGTTCTTGTCATAGTAAGTACATGTGTATCATAGAGAACCGCCAACAGGGTACCCCTTGCACATGATACATGAGCTATCCCATAATCAAAATGACAAGGCAAGCATGAAATGAGCATCTCAGCAATCTTCTTATTTACCATGGGAATATGGTGCTTTTTCTCTCTTTCCTCTTTTCAATATGTATCTTTTTTATAAGAAGAAAGCTTCATACATGTCATTATGGTGATGCTGAAAGTTTCCACCATGATTAGGCATGGCTTAGGCTAGCGGCCCAGGCATTTCTCTAACACATGTACATAACTCCATGGACTTACAAGCTCCCCATTTATTTCACACCGGGACATCCATAAACAAGAGAGCATGATATTACATGTGTACAAAGTACAAGTGCAATGTTGAAAGCGTTCCCCGTGACAGCACGGTTCTGCTAATTCCAATGTATAAGTCCAAGCATATAGAACATAGATGACACAATGATTCAATTTTATTAGGGTCAAGAAAAATAAAGTGTGCCATCAAGTTTGTGAGAGCTTTAATCACTAAGTTTTAACATAACAAAATACTTTTTAATTGGAAGATAGATGACAAAAAGAATATACTTGGAATGGTGTAACACACCTTGCATAGGAATTTATAGTGGAAACTTTTGAATAACTTGGTTTCTTGGGAGTTGGATGCATGAGTAGAGCTTACTCATACAAGTGGAGGCTAGCAAAAGACTGGGAGCGACCAACTAAGAGAGAAATAATGGCCATAATCATGCAGAGCGACAAAACATTACTAATCAAAGCATAAAGTGGTACTACAAGTCAAGGACTAAATGATCATAGAGGCTATGGTGACTTGTTCATAGTCATAACATGGTGTGAGCATGTGCCAAGTCAACCCAAACAAAGCATCAAAGGAGAATATCACAATACTATGCTTTTGTATGCTAAAACAACGCATGATTCCTTCAAATCACACTAAGCAATCCTAATTGTTTGGAACAAGTCATGCTACAGCAATAATCACTAAGCATAAGGTCAAAACAACACCTAGCATGACATGATAAAGTCTAAGTCACAGTCAAAGCAAGCTCCTGTTGTACTACTCAAGCAAGAACTTTCTACTCTTCTCCAACACCGATCAACTTATTTGAAACAACACAGAGAAAACGGGGGTCCAAACTACTTTATTCAAGAAAACTAAGCAAACCAAACGAAAACTAAGACGCTCCAAGAACAACAAAACAGTGCATGAAACTATAAAAACAAAGTGTCTAGAAAGACCTGAGCTTTTTATTGATGAAGAAGGGGATGCCTTGGGCATCCCCACGCTTTGACGCTTAACCTCTTGAATATTTCTTGGGGTGACACCGGGGTGGCATACCCAAGCTTGAGGTCTTGTCCATTCTTCATCTCATTACATCATCCTCTCTTTACACCTGAAAATTTTCCTTCATACAAAACTTCACACAATCTTCATTAGCAACATTAGTGTATTCAAAAGATAATAGACCCTTGGGTTTTAGTTTTCAAACAGAAAAACTTTCAACAAAAACAAAAGCTACTGTAGCAACTCCTTCAAAAAGCTCAATTTCCCAAAAATAATCCAAAAGGGAATCAATAATAAGCAAATGCAAATAATGCCAGAAATCTGTCAAAATAGACCAGTAGGTAGAAATCGATTTTTTCGAAGACCTTATGTTGCTCAAATCAAAAAGTGTTGAACTAACGAAAGTTTTCTAACATACTGGGGGATTTATTCACAAAATATTAGCTCAATCCAACTTACAGAGGTTCCTCACGAATTTTTACGGTGGAGCATAAAAACCTGTTTCGCGACAGTAACTCCCCAAATCTTACTTCCCTCTTATTAGAGGTTATTCTTGGCAAAAAAAAGCAAACAAAAAGGATAAGGAGAGGTCATTAGTGAAGTAATAACTTCCAAGACTCAATAAAACTCTTGGGTTATCTCCCAACAAGTACTTTTCTTTAACGCCTTTAAGTTAGGCATAAGAAGCAAGAATCAAGTATTTTCAAATAAAGAAGCATTAAGATCAATACTTGCAATCTCTTCAACTAGGGAAGGTATATCATCCAAATGAGTTTTAGAGGATCCCTTCTCATCTCTCTTTGGTTCACTACTTTCATTAAAAGGGTTTTCAGGAACAATCCAATCAAAATTCTTTTCTAAGGCTTCATGCATTCCTACAAGTATAAAAGGTATGGGTATCTTAATTTCCTCTTTGGGTTGGTTTTATCTAAAGTACCCATAACATTTACACATGATCATAGCATATTAAAACATTCCAATCAAAGTTGGCTTCCTTAGCAACATCAATGAACTCTTTTAGTAAAGTTTCTAGGATAAAATCTCTCTTTTCAGGATCCTCTTCTTCTTTTAGTTTGAGAAACAGAATTTTTATGATGAGGTTAAGGTTAACAAACCTAGCCTCCAACATATGAACTAAATAAGCTGCAACAATTTCCTAATTAGGAGCAAGTTCTGCTATAGATCTATTCTTAATATCCTCATGTTTGCTAACATGATTAAAGAATTATTCAATATTTTGTTTCTAATTATGGAGCCACTACCCATTGAAAGGTCTTTCAGGGTGAACTTGGCAATCAACATGGTGAGCTAGAGCAAGGTAACAACTGGAGTAGGAACTAATTTTTTTTGTGTTTTTGATAAAAGAAAGCAAACCAATCTAAACTATTTTTTGGAGTTTTTGATAAAAAGAAGCAAACAAAACCAAGCAAAAGAAACTAAGAAAAACAAAAACAAAGTAAAGAGAAAGGTTGTGAAGGACTCCCCTTGTGAAGACGTCCTTAGCCTCCCCGGCAACAGCGCCAGAAAAGCTTGTTGGCGTGTTATTGACGCCTCGTTGGGAGACCCCAAGAGCAAGGTGTGATGAGCCCAACAGCAAGTTTTCCCTCAGTAAGAAACCGAGGTTATCGAACCAGTAGGATGAAGGAAACGACTCAAAGGTGTTGCTAGCAACTTGGAGACCTGCACAACACAAACTCAAGACTTTGCCCCAACAAATACTGAGGTTGTCAATCTCACCGGTTGCTGTAACAAAGGATTAACTGTATGGTGTGGAAGGTAATAGTGGTTTGCAACAAGTAAACAATAACAATGGAATATGTATCAATGGTAAAGATTGGAACGGAGTCCATAGTTCACTAGAGGTGTTCTCCTTAAGATAAACAAACATGGCATGTTGGATAAACAAATTACAACAGGGCAATTGACGGGACTGAGCAAGGCATAACAATGCAATACTAGACATTCATGATCCGATGAGATTCAATTGGGCAATACAACAAGATACATAGACCGCCATCCAACTGCATCTATGACTAGAAATCCACCTTCAGGTTATCATCCGAACCCCCTCCAGTATTAAGTTGCAGGAAACAGATAACTGCTTTAAGCAAAGTGTGTAAGGTAAACAATCCACTTTTTCCATGAACAAGAGACCGTTGTTTTGTCCCTAGTGGCAACAACACATCTACAACCTTAGAGATTTCTGTCACTTCCCTTAGATTAAATAGAGGCATGAACCCACTATCTAGCATAAATACCCCCTCTTGGAGTCATTAGCATCTACTTGGCCAAGATAGCTACTAGAAACGAAGAGCATGCAAGATCACAAACAACACAGACATGATAGAATCAATAAGACAGAACCATTAATCAATCTGACATAGTAATCACAATATCCATCGGATCCCCACAAACACAACATGCATGATTACAAATAGATGATCTTGATCATGAATGGATCTCACAAATCAAATGTGGTGGAAATTGAGAAACAGACTAGAGCTTTATTTTGGTATGGAAAGGTGGGGAAAAGAAAATATCATCTGGTTAAATGGAAATATGTGTGTAGACCCAGGAAAAAAGGTGGATTGGGGATTAAAAATATTAGAATTTTTAACATTTGCTTGCTTTGTAAGTGGTGGTGGCGTCTTGAAGCTGAGGAAGGTCCATGGCAAGTTTTTGTGAGAAAGAAGTATTTGAGAAGAGGTGGGATCAGTGCTGTGAAACACAGACAGAATGACTCACCGTGTTGGAGTGATTTGATTAAGATTAGGGATCTTTATTTGGCTGGTAGGAAAATGAAGATTGGTAATGGGGAGTTGACTGATTTCTGGCATGATGCTTGGTGTCTGGATATGCCTCTGAAAGATAAGTTCCCCGATTTGTTTGATATTTGCCAGAATCAAACGATCATTGTGGTTGATGTGGCAAGAAAGAGGTGGAGATTCTCTTTTAGAATATGGTTGGATAGTGATGGGTTGAATCATTAGGAACAATTGAGGCAGTTGTTATCTGGGGTGAGTTTGAATCAGGAAAAAGACAGGCCAGTGTGGATGTGGAATAAATCTGGCAAGTTTTCTGTTAAGTCGATGTACACACATCTGTCGAATGTAGGGATTGATAGAAGTTTCAAGCATCTGTGGAAAGCTAAAATTCCCCTGAAGATTAAAATTTGGTTGTGGCTTATCTGGCACAATGCTATTCTCACTAAAGACAACATGAGGAGGAAAAATTGGGTAGGAGATTTTACTTGTAGGTTTTGCAGTCAGGATGAGAACATTGGGCATTTGTTCTTTTCTTGTGTGGCAGCCAGATACGTTTGGGGGTGGTTGCCAGAGCTATTGGTGTTGCGAATAGGCCTGGGTCCTTTTCTCAATACTTTTGGTGGGCTTCGTAGTGTGTGGGTGTTAGCAGAAATGTGCAGATTATGGTGGTGGCGGCAATTTGTTGGGCTATTTGGAAGCTCAGGAATAGGGCTTGTTTTGAAAAAAAACTTATTAACTCGCATGTTGATTTAGTCATATATGCTTGTGTGTTCATTCGTTATTGGGCAGGGCTGCATGGGGAGGATGACCGGGCGGTGTTGCAAGCAGAGTGATGTAACGCTACTGATGCGGCAGCTATGGATGTGGCTCCTATTCCTTTTCTGGGACTGCCAGCAATCCCTGAAGATCGTACTCATGGAGCTCCGGAGCTGGAAGGGGGGGGGGAGAAGGAGAACCTGAAGAACTGGTTTGTGAGAAGATTGTGTTGGCGTCTCACGTGGCTTTCTTCGCTTGGTCGGATAGCTCCTCGTTGTGTTTGATACTGTTCCCCACTAGCCTGAGGGCGGTGTTCTTGCGTCTCCAGCCTTCTTCCTTTTGTCTGTTTAGTTTGCTTGGTTTGTAGTATGGATCTCTTAAGTCGTTTTGACCCCCTAGGTGGGTCAGTACTACGTTTGTGTGTTTGTGGTTGCTGTTCCGTTGTCTGATGATAATGGAACCCGATCCCTCATTCTGGGAGATTGTATGGAAAAAGAATGAACGGATCTCACAAGATCTAAACATGGTAGCACAAAGGATGAGATACAACTATCTAGCTACTACATGGACCCGTAGTCTGATACGTCGGAAACGTATGGACCCTGGTCCAATCTTTACCATTGATACATCTCCAATATTTACTATTTTTTTGATGTCCATGTAGTAGCTAGATGGTTGTATCTCCTCCTTTGTGCTACCATGTCTAGATCATGTGAGCTCCGTTAATGATCAAGATCTCATCTATTTGTAATTATGCATGTTGTGTTTGCGGGGATCCGATGGATATTGAGATTACTATGTCAGATTGATTAATGGTTTTGTCTTATTGATTCTATCATGTCTGTGTTGTTTGTGATATTGCATGCTCTATGTTGTTAGTAGCTATCTTGGCCAAGTAGTTACTAGTGACTCCAAGAGGGGGTATTTATGCTCGATAGTGGGTTCATGCCTCTATTTAATCTAAGGGAAGTGAAAGAAATCTCTAAGGTTGTAGATGTGTTGTTGCCACTAGGGAGAAAACAACGGTCTCTTGTTCATGGAACAAGTGGATTGTTTACCTTACACACTTTGCTTAAAGCAGTTGTCTGTTGCTTGCAACTTAATACTGGAGGGGGTTCGGATGATAACCCAAAGGTGGACTTCTAGTCATAGATGCAGTTGGATGGCGGTCTATGTATCTTATTGTATTGCCCAATCGAATCTCATAGGATCATGAATGTCTAGTATTGCATTGTTATGCCTTGCTCAGTCCTGTCAGTTGCCCTGCTGTAATTTGTTTACCCAGCATGTCATGTTTGTTTATCTAAGGAGAACACCTCTAGTGAACTATGGACTCCGGTCCAATCTTTACCTGCGAATTCGAGTCGCTCCTGCCGAAAGTTGTCCGGCTTCCCGAAGATGACGTCGAGCCCTATTTTGCCCAGGGGGAATATGCCCTTTCCTGGGACAATGTCGTGGAACGTTGTGTCTGATTGTTCCAGGCTGCATTGCGGGATCCGCATAGCTGCTAGAGTGCTTGCGAACATTAGGTTGATGCCGCTGCCGCCGTCCATGAAGACGCGACTCATCTCGAAGCCTCCGATCTGTGCCTCCAGCACCAGGGTAGCATGACCTGGGCGAGGGATCTAGCAAGGGTGATCCGCGCGAGTGAATGTGATGCAGGACTCCGATCCACTGAGGTACTCAGGGATTGCAGGCGAAGTTGCCATGGCCAAGTTGATTTGTCGGGTGATTTTCTTCTGCACCCTATTTGTGGGGCGCCCCTTTTGGATCATATTTAGTGCTCCTTTTGGTGGGGGGTATCCGATCCCGGCGTTGTTCTGCGCCGATGACCGTTGGTTTGGGCCTCAATAGGCGGCGGAGGAGCTCCGTGTGCTACTTCTCTGGTGCGAACGTTTCGAACGCAGGATTGGGGCTTGTTGCCTCATCGCACCATGCTTTCGCGAGCTTCGAACTCGCGGGTCCTTGAGCATGTGGTGGCTTTCTTTTGCCATCCTGTTTGTCGATGTAGAAGTGGATGGTGCATGGACCAAAGTTTGTCGAATGCCGAGGGTCCGTTGTCACGTCATGGCGTTGCCACGATCGGTCTGTTGTCGCGGAAGTTTCCTCCACGGTATCCTCCGCTGTTGCGGCTGTTGTCGTTGCGGCGGTCGGCGTAGCCGGGCGCGACCATGTCGGGTCCGTCGCGGTCCTCGTAGACGCGCGATCTCCTCTTGCTGCGGCGTTCCCGTCTGCGGCCGTAGTCGTCCTCTTCATCCGATTGTGCTCGGTGAATGCAACTTCGCCGTCAGCCCACCTGTTGGCGATGTCCATGAGGTGGTCGAGTGTCTTGGGCTTGACGCGCCCAAGTTCCTCCTTGAAATCTTGGCGTTTGACGCCGTCTCTGAAGGCGTCGATGGCCCTCTCCTCGGAGATATGTGCAGCGGAGTTCTTGGTGGTAGACCAGCGTAGTATGTACAAGCGAATAGATTCGCACGTTCTCTGAGTGCAGGCTCGTAACTCTTCGATTGAGGCGGGCCTCTTGCTAGTGCACTTGAAATTTCGGATGAAGCTGTAAGCTAGCTCCTCCCAACTTCGGATGGACCCTGATGATAAGCTGCTGAGCCAGACATCGCGCTACCGTCACCGCAGCTGAAGGCATTGCATGGCGGTTTCATTGTTACCGCCGTGCAGCTTGACGGATGACAGATGGTCGCTGAGCCAAGATTTTGGATCTTGCGTGCCGTTGAACTTCGGAGTATCCGAAGGAAGCTTGAAATTGCGTGGCATCTGTGTTCGCCGAACAGATCTGCTGAAGCATCGAGCTCCGCAGAGTTCTCCTTCATCTTCATCCATCCCAAACTCGGATGAGCATGCGCGTTTGGCTCGCGCTTTGTCGATTTTGCGCTGTGTAAGCGCGTCTCTGGCGTCGTAGTCACGTTTGTGGCGATGCGAGCTCTTCTTCCTTCGAGGAAGGTCGTGCTCCTCCTCCTCTTCGGATGAAGGGGTGGGGCTCCGGTCGCGCCTGGCTGGAGCTTTCTTCTTTGGCTCCACAGGAGCGTCTTCGTGGAGCGCAGCTCCGACGAGTCCGAGTCCGGTGAGTGCGGACTTATGCATGGCTCTTTTCGGGTCCCCTTCCGGAGGTTGGCGGGCCGCTAGATACGCAGTGGCTGCCATGATCGCAGCTTGTGGTGTCTTCGGGATGATGTTGCCGTCGGCATCCATATCCATGAACGATGTGTGGAGAGTTCGGGTCACATCACGACGCTCCTTGGGATCCATGTTCTCCACCCGCGAGCGGTGCTTGTTTCCCTGGTTTCCGTTCGTGCTAGAGCCAGGTGCCATGGCGGAGAGCACAGCTCGTCGCGCGCTGGACTCAGAGGCTGCCTGCTTGCGTTTGTCGAGCGTTTCCTGCATCTTGACTTGCTTCTTGTGCTCCTCGATGAGGAGGTAGTGGTATGCCATCGAGATCACGTGAGTCCAGGCAGGACTATGTCGCCTGCAACGGCACGACGTGCCTGGACCCATCCTTCTTTGCTAAGTTGGATGACGTGGTCGTTGTTTTCCCCTTCGCGTGGGGGGGGGGGGGACTGGCTTCTTCTGTTCCCGCCGTTTCCGCCGTTTCTGTCTTGCGGGTTGGGGTTCGTGTTGGGCAGCGGGTTAGGCGTTTGCTGCTCCTGGATGACTGCGGCGCATTGGTAGCGCTCGTAGATTGGTCCGCTGCTGCCGCAGCTTTCAGATCCGGAACCGTAGATCCCTTCATCCAAAGGTGGATCGCACAGATCGGAGTTGCAGCTACTGCTGTCGTAGAACTCATCTGTCGATGGTGATGTGCGCAGCACGGGGTGTGGAGCCCATGAGGCGGGCCTGATTGATGGCACGGGCACCCGCTCAGGAAGGCGGAGGGTGCCAGTTTGTCCCACCTGGAAGCAGAAGCTCCCGAACAAAATTTCGAGTCTGTCGCCTACGGGCTCGAAATCCTTCATGGTGGCCGGCGAGTGGGCGGTGAAGTCGAAAGTGCCAAAGAGGAGGTGATTCTCCATCGCCGCAGAGTTGTAGATCGATCGGGTCGGGACCGTCACGATCGCACAATCAGCAGCCCCGATTCCCACAGACGGCGCCAATTGACGAGGTTTCGACTCATCAATGCCCATTGTTATGGACTTGGGTTTTGGAGAAGATGGGGATGCTGGAGATCATGGAACGGTTAACAGACAAGCAACCAGGGGACACGAGATTTACCCAGGTTCAGGCCCCAAGAGGGAAAACCCTACTCCTGCTTGTCTGCTCTTGATTACGGCGGAACCGAAGGTTACAGGGTGCGCAGATTCGATCTGGCGTGAGGTGCGTATGCGAGAGTATGAGTCGAGAGATCTAGGACGTGCCCTCCTGGCCTTTATATAGACTTAGGTAGGTCTCGGGCATAGTCCTAGTCGGTTAGAAGTTCTAGGGTTTTACCCCTTTGAATTTCCTATCTACGCTAGTCTTGCTCTCCAAGGATCCAAAGACGTCATGGGCCTTGGCCACCCGAAAATCTTCATGGTCCAGCGTATGTCTGCTGTGGGCCTTCCTTGGGCTGGACCAGGTATGCTGAAGTCAGGTACCCGTAGGGTATAACCATGTCATCCACTATTTACTGTTTACTTGTTGCAAACCACCATTACCTTCCACACCATACAGTTAATCCTTTGTTACAACAAACCGGTGAGATTGACAACCTCACTGTTCGTTGGGGCAAAGTCTTGAGTTTGTGTTGAGCAGGTCTCCAAGTTCCTAGCAACACCTTTGAGTCGTTTCCTTCCTCGTACTAGTTCGATAACCTTGGTTTCTTACTCAGGGAAAACTTGTTGTTGTGCTCATCATACCTTCCTCTTGGGTCTCCCAACGAAGTGCTGCTGCACTCATCATAGTCCAAGGTGGAACTACTCACTCTTCATACCGGAGGCCGGCATGATGAAGAAGAAGGCCTCCGGGATGATCTTCCCTCCGACAGGGTGCCGGGAAGAGCTTCAGATCCCCTCGATCTAGGAACAATGGTGGCGGCGGCTACAAACGGTTTCGTGGAATATTGATCGGGTACTTAGGGTTTTGGCATCGGGTTTTTTTATAGGCGAACAGGCGAGGCAGGGGCGGCTAGGGTGGTCACACCTCAGCGCTTAGGGCTAGCCACGCCGCCAGGTGTGGCCCTCGGTGCCAAATCACGTATTCTGGCTCCGTGTTCCCCACGATAAATATTGACTTTGGCTTTTGTCCCGTCCAATTCCGAGAATATTGATTTTCTACCTTTCTAGAACCAAAAACAGAAGAAAACAGGAAACTGGCACTATGGCATCTTGTTAATAGGTTAGTACCAGAAAACATATAAAAACACCTCAAAGTGTAGACAAAGCAAAGTAGATACTAAACAAGCATGGAACATCAAAAAATATAGACAAGTTTCCGACATATCAGTACTCCCATGAGCGCTACACGCCGTCAATGCTCTAGCAGAAAGACGCGCTCCATCACCTCCCACAAAAAACGCTCGCCGGTGGTCCTGTTGTAGTTGAAGTGAGAGCGTCGTGGCAACGGCGGGTATGACAACCACCACGACCACTTGGGCCCCTCTTCTCTGCCGGCGTCTGGGTTGCCACGGACCTTGTCGGGCCGACGACGGCGACCAGGCACGGTGTTTTTTGTGCTGTGGATGGTGGGGGTATGGGCAAAGATATCTCGGAGGCCTCCCTTTATGGCTGTGCCTGGACGCGGCAGAAAACGCCCAGAACTCGCAGGAAGCGGCGGGAAGCCACTGGAAATACGCCGACGTTGGCCATGGTCAGACGGAGACAAATGGGTCGCACCGCTGGGTATGATCGGCCGGACAGGCCAAACCACGACCCCAAATCGACCGCGACCTGACCTAAACGGATAGAAACAGACTGTTTAGAGCGACCGGATGGATCAGAAGATTCCCTTACGTCCGATGTATTTTACTCAGCTCGGTATTCCTGGGATTGTGATGTATGGCATAACAGGCATCTAGGATTAAAAATCCGGGTGTTGACAGCAGATGTCCAAAACATGCGTGCCAATGCCACGCCATGTCATCTGCTTGAGTCAGGAAGATCACTGGCTCTATCAGTTGCAGATAGATTGGATACAGGCGACTGGGAAGCCTCTTCACATGCGCGATCACTGCATGTTGCTGATCAAACAAAGTCATGACACCTTCTGCAACCACTGTTTTCACCCCAATTTCATCCAGCTGCCCAATACTGATTATGCTGCTCCTCAACTTTGGGATATAGTACACATCGGTGAGCAGCCTGTGCTCACCATTCCTGCACACAAACAACACCGAGCCACGGCCCTGGACGTCAACCACAGATCCGTCGCCAAACCTGACGTTGCCTTTCACACGATCGTCAAGGTAGGAGAACACAGAGTTGGTGCCAGTCATGTGATTAATGGCCCTCGTGTCCAAGTACTAGTGCTCATCGCATGATGGCACCGGCACGACGCGCTCCTCGTTCAGGAAGACGCGCTCCTCAGTGGCCAGAGTCGGAGTCGAGGCCACCGGTGTTGCAAAGGCGACGGGCAGGTGTTCGTTGTCGACGACGGAGCACATCTATGCTAGTAGCATCACCGGAGCCTCCTCCTGTCCCTGGGCCAGGTGTGCTTGTTCGTCGCGTTTCTCGTGGTCACCACACTCACGCTTGTCCTTACGGCACTCGCGGGCCCAGTGACCCTTGATGCCGCAGTAGTTACACTTGCCGTTGTCGTCGCCTTTTCCGCCGCTGTCGCCTGACGGCCGACCCTGCGGATTTTTCCCTTTGTCATGGTTCTTGCCGTCGTCGCCCGAAGATTTTGACTCAGGCACCCAGTTCGCTATAGCCATCCACCTCGGCATACCAAGCAACAGGCTGCTCCTCCCCCGCAGGTTCATGACGTTGATCGGCGACGAGCCGCCGCCGCTTGTCATGCTGCGGGCGAACGACTTTAGGACCACCAGGTACCCGGTTGATCTGTAGTTCGACCACCTCGGCCAGATGTATCTCGGCAACGGCTGGGAGTGCTTTGCCCGCTCGCACTAGATCGAGGTGGGCAACATCCTCATCTTCAAGTACGACGACGAAGGAAAGTTTGGCGTCAGCGTTTTTGACCACACCATGTGCCGCCACTGCTACCACTCCGACTCCTCCTCCAACTCGGACGAGTAGGCTAGGCTTTGCGCGCGCTATGTATGATCTATCGATGTAGGCATTGGCCATTTGCAATGAAAAACTTTATTAAACCAGAAAATATATTACAAACACGAGTACAACGGGTCGGCCGACATTGGCTATTCTATCTAGGCGCCGCCTACGGGTCGGTAAGGCCCCATTCAACGCTGAGAGAGCGTTAGATTGCTTCCTGAGTCTGCGGATCTTCTTCGGCTTGGGGAGGCGGGCACGCAGGTACGCGTCGTCGGGATGGCCCCCAATGCTTCGCGAAGCTCGTCACGCACTTGTTGGCGTGTTATTGACGCCTCGTTGGGAGACCCCAAGAGCAAGGTGTGATGAGCACAACAACAAGTTTTCCCTCAGTAACAAACTGAGGTTATCGAACCATTAGGAGGAAGGAAACGACTCAAAGGTGTTGCTAGCAACTTGGAGACCTGCACAACACAAACTCAAGACTTTGCCCCAATGAACAGTGAGGTTGTCAATCTCACCGGTTGCTGTAACAAAGGATTAACTATATGGTGTGGAAGGTAATAGTGGTTTGCAAGAAGTAAACAGTAAGAGTGGAAGATGTATCAATGGTAAAGATTAGACCGGGGTCCATAGTTCACTAAAGGTGTTCTCCTTAAGATAAACAAACATGGCATGATGGGTAAACAAATTACATCAGGGCAATTGACAGGACCGATCAAGTCATAACAATACAATACTAGACATTCATGATCCTATGAGATTCGATTGGGCAATACAACAAGATACATAGACCGCCATCCAACTGCATCTATGACTAGAAATCCACCTTCAGGTTATCATCCAAACCCCCTCCAGTATTAAGTTGCAAGCAACAGATAACTACTTTAAGCAAAGTGTGCAAGCTAAATAATCCACTTGTTCCATGAACAAGAGACCGTTGTTTTCTCCCTAGTGGCAACATCACATCTACAACCTTAGAGATTTCGGTCACTTCCCTTAGATTAAATAGAGGTATGAACCCACTATCTAGCATAAATACCCCCTCTTGGAGTCACTAGCATCTACTTGGCCAAGATAGCTACTAGAAACGGAGAGCATGCAAGATCACAAACAACACATACATGATAGAATCAATAAGACAAAACCATTAATCAATCTGACATAGTAATCTCAATATTCATCGGATCCCCGCAAACACAACATGCATTATTACAAATAGATGATCTTGATCATGAACGGAGCTCACAAGATCTAATCATGGTATCACAAAGGAGGAGATATAACCATCTAGCTACTACATGGACCCGTAGTCCAAGGTGGAACTACTCACGCTTCATACCGGAGGCTGGCATGATGAAGAAGAAGGCCTCCGGGATGATCTCCCCTCCGGCAGGGTGCCGGGAAGAGCTTCAGATCCCCCCGATCAAGGGACGATGGTGGCGGTGGATACAAACGGTTTCATGGAATATTGATCGGTACTTAGGGTTTTGGCACCGGGGGGTCTTTATAGGCGAAGAGGCCGGGGCTTCTGTGGTGGTCACCTCAGCGCGCTAGGGCTAGCCTGGCTCACCCAGGGGTGTGGCCCCCTGGTGCCTCCCCTCCGTCTTGTATTCTAGCTCTGTGTTCCCCACGGTAAAATATTGACTTTGGCTTTTGTCCCATACAATTTCGAGAATATTGATTTTCTGCCTTTCTGGAAC
This sequence comes from Avena insularis, assembly GCA_023614405.1. Classification (NCBI taxonomy): domain Eukaryota; kingdom Viridiplantae; phylum Streptophyta; class Magnoliopsida; order Poales; family Poaceae; genus Avena; species Avena insularis. Next base: position 370,057,545 of record CM042697.1, on the reverse strand, counting down.
CAAAAATAGAAGAAAACAGGCAACTGGCACTGTGGCATATTATTAATAGGTTAGTACCAGAAAACATATAAAAACACCTCAAAGTGTAGACCAAGCAAAGCAAAGTAGATACTAAACAAGCATGGAACATCAAAAATTATAGATACGTTTCCGACGTATCAAGCATCCCCAAGCTTAACTCCTGCTCGTCCTCGAGTAGGTAAGTGATAAAAAGAATAATTTTTAAGGTGACATGGACCATCAAAATCAAGATCAAACCATTTTCAAACATTGCAATCTGGTATCAAAGAACTCTAAACATGAGCATGAAAGATGGAGTTATAACAGTAAGACAAAGTAACTATGCATGCAACATGAAAGGTTACAAACAAAGATCATGAATAACATGCATTGAAAAACGTTTGTTTGTTTCACATACAGAAAACATGGCATAGTGGCATCCAGCTTGTCCCTCATGGAGTAGCAAATAGATGCATAGGATACCTTCAAAGTTCATAAGAGTGACTAGATACAAATAGCACAAGAACAAGTAATATCAACAATATGCATCAATCAATAAGTTTTGGGACAATGCACATAGAACTAAGAATGGCAACTATGCTCTCTTAACTGGTGCCTAAAGGTAGAAGGTGGAGAGTCAATATAATGGTGGAAGAAAGGCCCTTCATAAAGGGAAGCAGGGATTTCAAGTTTCAAAAAGAGCTTCCAAATATTATGGTACTTGTTAGTTTTCAGCCCTCATTGCCCCTATCATAAGCATCTTGAAGTGATTAAGGTTAAAGTGAACGAACTATGTAGTATATGCTTGACAAAGTATAAGTTGTCAATATCATGTCTCTTGAATACGAGGGCCGCACCTCATGCTACTCAACTTTAGTCACCTGTAAGTTCTTGTCATAGTAAGTACATGTGTATCATAGAGAACCGCCAACAGGGTACCCCTTGCACATGATACATGAGCTATCCCATAATCAAAATGACAAGGCAAGCATGCAATGAGCATCTCATCAATCTTCTTATTTACCATGGGAATATGGTGCTTTTTCTATCTTTCCTCTTTTCAATATGTCTCTTTTTTTATAAGAAGAAAGCTTCATACATGTCATTATGGTGATGCTGAAAGTTTCCACCATGATTAGGCATGGCTTAGGCTAGCGGCCCAGGCGTTTTTCTCTAACACATATACATAACTCCATGGACTTACAAGCTCCCTTTTTATTTCACACCGGCGACATCCATAAACAAAAGAGCATGATATTGCATGTGTACAAAGTACAAGTGCAATGTTGAAAGCGTTCCCCGTGACAGCACTGTTCTGCTAATTCCAACGTATAAGTCCAAGCATATACAACATAGATGACACAATGATTCAAGTTTATTAGGGGCAAGAAAAATAAAGCGTGCCATCAAGTTTGTGAGAGCTTTAATCACTAAGTTTTAACATAGCAAAATACTTTTTAATTGGAAGATAGATGACAACAAGAATATACTTGGAATGGTGTAACACACCATGCATAGGAATTTATAGTGGACACTTTTGAATAACTTGGTTTCTTGGGAGTTGGATGCATGAGTAGAGCTTACTCATATAAGTGGAGGCTAGCAAAAGACTGGGAGCGACCAACTAAGAGAGAAATAATGGCCATAATCATGCAGAGCGACAAAACATTACTAATCAAAGCATAAAGTGGTACTACAAGTCAAGGACTAAATGATCATAGAGGATATGGTGACTTGTTGATAGTCATAACAAGGTGTGAGCATGTGCCAAGTCAACCCAAACAAAGCATCAAAGGAGAATATCACAATACTATGCTTTTGTATGCTAAAACAACGCACGATTCCTTCAAAGCACACTAAGCAATCCTAATTGTTTGGAACAAGTCATTCTACAGCAATAATCACTAAGCATAAGGTCAAAACAACACCTAGCATGACATGATAAAGTCTAAGTCATAGTCAAAGCAAGCTCATGTTGTACTATTCAAGCAAGAACTTTCTACTCTTCTCCAACACCGATCAACTTATTTGAAACAACACAGCGATAACGGGGGTCCAAACTACTTTATTCAAGCAAACTAAGAAAACCAAAGAAAAACTAAGATGCTCCAAGAACAACAAAACAGTGCATGAAACAATAAAAACAAAGTGTCTAGAAAGACCTGAGCTTTTTATTGATGAAGAAGGGGATGCCTTGGGCATCCCCACACTTTGACGCTTAACCTCTTGAATATTTCTTGGGGTGACACGGGGGTGGCATACCCAATCTTGAGGTATTGTCCATTCTTCATCTCATTACATCATCCTCTCTTTACACCTAAAAATTTTCCTTCATACAAAACTTCGCACAATCTTCATTAGCAACATTAGTGTATTCAAAAGATAATAGACCCTTGGTTTTAGTTTTCAAACAGAAAAACTTTCATCAAAAACACAAGATACTGTAGCAACTCCTTCAAAAAGCTCAATTTCCCAAAAAGAATCCAAAAGGGAATCAATAAGAAACAAATGCAAATAATGGCAGAAATTTGTCAAAACAGACCAGTAGGTAGAAATAGATTTTTTCGAAGATCTTATGTTGCTCAAATCAAAAAGTGTTGAACTAGTGAAAGTTTTCTAACATACTGGGGGATTTATTCACAAAATATTAGCTCAATCCAACTTATAGAGATTCCTCACGAATTTTTACGGTGGAGCATAAAAACCTGTTTCGCGACAGTAACTCCCCAAATCTTACTTCCCTCTTATTAGAGGTTATTCTTGGCACAAAAAGCAAACAAAAAGGATAAGGAGAGGTCATTAATGAATTAATAACTTCCAAGACTCAATAAAACTCTTGGGTTATCTCCCAACAAGTACTTTTCTTTAACGCCTTTAAGTTAGGCATAAGAAGCAAGAATCAAGTATTTTCAAATGAAGAAGCATTAAGATCAATACTTGCAATCTCTTCAACTAGGGAAGGTATCTCATCCAAATGAGTTTTAGAGGATCCCTTCTCATCTCTCTTTGGTTCACTACTTTCATTAAAAGGGTTTTCAGGAACAATCCAATCAAAATTCTTTTCTAAGGCTTCATGCATTCCTACAAGTTTAAAAGGTATGGGTATCTTAATTTCCTCTTTGGGTTTGGTTTTATCTAAAGTACCCATAACATTTACACATGAGCCTAGCATATTAAAACGTTCCAATCAAAATTGGTTTCCTTAGCAACATCATTGAACTCTTTTAGTAAAGTTTCTAGGATAAAATCTCTCTTTCCAGGATCCTCTTCTTCTTTTAGTTTGAGAAACAGAATTTTTATCATGGGGTTAAGGTTAACAAACCTAGCCTCCAATATATGAACTAAATAAGTTGCAACAATTTCATAATTAGGAGCAAGTTCTGCTATAGATCTATTATTAATATCCTCAAGTTTGCTAACATGATTAAAGAATTATTCAATATTTTGTTTCCAATTATGGAGCCACTACCTATTGAAAGGTCTTTCAGGGTGAACTTGGGGATCAACATGGTGAGCTAGAGCAAGGTAACAACTGGAGTAGGAACTAATTTTTTTGTGTTTTTGATAAAAGAAAGCAAACCAATCTAAACTATTTTTTTTTGGAGTTTTTGATAAAAAGAGGCAAACAAAACCAAGCAAAAGAAACTAAGAAAAACAAAAACAAAGTAAAGAGAAAGGTTGTGAAGGACTCCCCTTGTGAAGATGTCCTTAGCCTCCCCGGCAACGGCGCCAGAAAAGCTTGTTGGCGTGTTATTGACGCCTCGTTGGGAGACCCCAAGAGCAAGGTGTGATGAGCACAACAGCAAGTTTTCTCTCAGTAAGAAACCGAGGTTATCAAACCAGTAGGAGGAAGGAAACGACTCAAAGGTGTTGCTAGCAACTTGGAGACCTGCACAACACAAACTCAAGACTTTGCCCCAACAAATAGTGAGGTTGTCAATCTCACCGGTTGCTGTAACAAAGGATTAACTGTATGGTGTGGAAGGTAATAGTGGTTTGCAACAAGTAAAGAGTAACAGTGGAAGATGTATCAATGGTAAAGATTGGACCGGAGTCCATAGTTCACTAGAGGTGTTCTCCTTAAGATAAACAAACATGGCATGTTGGATAAACAAATTACAATAGGGCAATTGACAGTACTGAGCAAGGCATAACAATGCAATACTAGACATTCATGATCCTATGAGATTAGATTGGGCAATACAACAAGATACATAGACCGCCATCCAACTGCATCTATGACTAGAAATCCACCTTCAGGTTATCATCCAAACCCCCTCCAGTATTAAGTTGCAAGCAACAGATAACTGCTTTAAGCAAAGTGTGTAAGGTAAACAATCCACTTGTTCCATGAACAAGAGACCGTTATTTTCTCCCTAGTGGCAACAACACATCTACAACCTTAGAGATTTCTATCACTCCCCTTAGATTAAATAGAGGCATGAACCCACTATCTAGCATAAATACTGTTGGGCCACGCAGAGATAAAAAAAAACTTTTTCCTCTAACATGGTGATCCCAAGATCTAGCCGTGGTAGAAGGCCATGAGTTTTACCACTAGACGCGTAGTTGCGGATTACTGATGAAGCGCGTCAGTTGATGCAGTGCAGTCCTTTGCGATCCGATCGTCCTGGTGCTGATCGTACATCACCTCTGCTAGTATCCACACGTACAAGGAGGAGCACTGACGGTGAACTGCTAGGTTCGAAACAACGGCAGGACTGCTGTGGAGCTAGGGTTTCTAACACATGGAATGACCTAACCGAACAACGATTAACCTTTCTGGGTTATGGTGCTCCACTATATATAGGGAGTGAACGTGGGCTCTGCTCGCGCGGCCCATTCACTAAAGCCCATATAATATTAGTCCCTCTGAGTTCGACTCACTGACTCAGTACAAATCAGGCTCGGGTCCAACCCAACCAAATTTCTAGTTCAGATCCAATCCGAACTTGCTCCCGCTCTTAAGTGTGTGACCCCGCAGGCTCATGGCTACTTGGACACGATTAGAGTCCGACTCTCAATCGATTAGTCGACAGCGGCTCCTAGCAGAACATGCCGACTCCCAAGTACCAAAGAGTCATGACGACTTGCCTTTCCAATGTGACTTGCGTCCGAGTCCCTTTTGCCTCACGATATACCTTGTCAGACTATAGGCGAATAATTGTCATCCCTTAAATAGTCTGACTCTCTTCTCGATCCGAGATAAGTGATTCACCCGACTAACTCTTAGTCGATCGCCTCGGTTAACACTTAACCGAGTCGTGCATGGCCAAGCTTTCTGAATCATATCTCACGAGAGGGCCCAAAGAATATCTCTCCGAGTGGAGGGGCAAAATCCCATCTTGGTTATTCATATCACGCAGCTTGATTCTCAGTCGACCCGAACTCTGCCTTTATAACTGCCCAGTAACGGATCAGCGTTTGACAGAACCTAAGTCGGTGATCCTCAACTCGGACTGTGCAATAACCTCAGGTCTAAGGATTACATTGATTGAGATATACAAATGACAACTTGTTCGTTGTACCTCAATATGGGTCAATCCGACTCGCTAAACTCTTTAGCCGAATCTGTGTAAGTTGGAATAGCATCTCCATGCCCATGACAAGTGGAACCGAGTCATCAAGCCAACCTTCACATTGGTCTAAGTAGTGTGTCCAACACAACCTCAATGACCAAGGACATTTAGTACAAACAACATGAATGTATAGTTCCACAACCAAATCACATATTCAATGATACACATCAGATGTTTATACAAGGACAACTTAATAACTTTATGAATACAATGGGAAATATTAGCATACATGATTGCCTCTAGGGCATATTCCCAACAGTCTCCCACTTGCACTAGAGTCAATCTTCCGACATCACATGTCTAAGCATCTAATGCCCATGGCTTTCAGGTGCGCCTCATGCTTCGGCTATGGTAATGGCTTTGTCAACGGATCCGCAATATTTGCATCCGTTTGTACCTTGCATAACTTGATATCACCCTGATCCACGAACTGGCGAATCAGGTGGTACCGCATGAGTATGTTCTTATTCTTCTGGTGTTGTCTAGGTTCCTTGGCTTGTGCAATAGCACCATTGTTGTCACAATACACGTCTAAATGATTGGAAGAGCCCTGAACCACACCAAGATCCATGAGGAAATTCCTCATCCAAACAGCCTCCTTTGCTGCCTCCGAGGCGGCAATATACTCAGCCTCCGTTGTAGATGCATACATAGTCTCTTGCTTGGAACTCTTCCAGCTCACAACACCTCCTTTTATAATAAACACGTATGCAGATTGCGAACGAGAATCATCAGAGTCGGTAAGGTAACTCGCATCCGTGTAACCTTTTACACTGAGTTCATCTTCACCACCATAAACCAAAAACATATCCTTAGTCCTTCTCAAGTACTTTAGGATATTTTTAGCCGCTGTCTAGTGGATTTCTCCAGGATCAACCTGGTATCTGCTCACAACACTTAGAGCATAAGAAACATCTGGCCTAATACAAATCATGGTGTACATGATGGATCCGACTGCAGAAGCATACGGCATCGCACTCATCCGACTTCGCTCATCAGTTGTCGAAGGACACTGAGTCTTGCTAAGTTTTACACCATGGGACATCGGTAAGAACCCCTTCTTAGACGATTCCATGTTGAACTTCTTCAACACTTTTTCCAAATATGTACTCTGACTCAATCCAATGAGCCTTCTTGATCTATCTCTATAGATCCGGATTCCGAGAATATATGTTGCCTCACCCAAGTCTTTCATTGAGAAACTCCTTTCCAATGATTCCTTGGTTTCTTGCAACATCTGGACATCATTTCCAATCAATAATATGTCATCCACATATAATATTAGAAAGTTTACTCTGCTCCCACTAAACTTCTTGTATAAACAAGAATCATGATCACTCTTGATGAAGACAAACGATTTGACTACCTCATCAAAGCGAATATTCCAACTCCGAGATGCTTGCTTCAACCCATAAATGGATTTCTGAAGTTTGCACACCTTGTCAGCATTATCTGGATCGACAAAACCCTCGGGCCGTATCATATACACGTCCTCGGTTAAATTTCCGTTAAGGAAAGCCGTTTTGACATCCATCTTCCATATCTCATAGTCGAAATAGGCTGCTATAGCTAACATGATCCGAACTAATTTAAGCATCGCTATGGGCGAGAAAGTATCGTGGTAATCAACTCCTTGAACTTGTCGGAACCCCTTCGCGATAAGACGTGCTTTATAGACAGAAACATTTCCATCCATATCAGTTTTCTTCTTAAAGACCCATTTGCACTCGACGAGTCTTGCATCGTCTGGCAGATCAACCAAGTTTCAAACTTGATTTTCATCCATGGAGTTTAACTCGGATCTCATGGCTCCAAGCCATGACTCGGAATCAGATCCCACCATCGCTTCCGAATAATTTGCCGGCTCATCACTGTCTAACAGTAATACATCACGAACACTTCGTAATCTTGCCGATCTTTGTAGTACAGGTGCTGATGCCGGCTCAGCTACCACGACCGGCTCAACCTCCAAGGTTTTTGCCAACTCGCTACTAGCCGGTTCATCTCAAATTTCTTCGAGCTGCACCGTGCTCCCACTTACTCCCCGACTGAGAAACTCTTTCTCAAGGAAGACAATGTTCCGAGCGACAAACACTTTGCCCTCTTATCGGTTGTAGAAGTAGTAACCCAAGGTTTACCTCGGATACCCCATGAAAATACACTTATCCGACTTGGCCGTGAGCTTGTCCGATTGAAGTCGCTTGACAAATGCTTCACAACCCCAAATCTTAAGAAAAGACAAACTCGGCTTTTTGCCTGTCCACATCTCATGCGGTGTCTTCTCTATCGATTTTCATGGTACTCTGTTTAGTGTGAACGCTGCTGACAATAACCCCAAAATGATAAAGGCAGATCTGTTTGACTCATCATTGATCATACCATGTCCAACAAGGTCCGATTCCGCCTTTACGAAACACCGTTCCTTTGCGGCGTTCCTAGCGGAGTAAGTTGAGGAACTATTCCACAACTTTTCATATGTTCATCAAACTCATGGCTCATGTACACGCCTCCTCGGTCCGACCGAAGAAACTTTATTTTCTTGCCAAGTTGATTTTGTGCTTCATTCTGGAATTCTTTGAACTTTTTAAAGGCTTCCGACTTATGTTTCATCAAGTAGATATATCCATACCTACTCAAATCATCAGTGAAGGTAATGATGAAGGGTTTCGCAGCATAGCAAATCAAAAAAAATCTACGGATGCAGACAAGAAAGCCAAGATCTAATCTAGGAGATGCAATCAACAAGAGGGATAGATGAGATCTTCATACCCTTGAAGAAATCGCACAGCGGAAACGTTCAACAGAACGTGGTTGATGTAGTCGTACTAGCCGTCTCCTCCCCGCGATCCGATCCGATCCTACGCCGCAAGTGGCGGCGCCTCCGAGAGATGCACACGTACGGTGTCGCGACGTCTCCTCCTTCCTTGGTCCAGCAAGTGGGGTGGAGAGATAGATTGGATCTATAGCACGACGTCGTGGTGCTATGGTGGAGAGTTTCTGCAGCAGGGCTTCGCCTACACGCAGTCGGGAGAGAGAGAGAGAGAGAGAGAGAGAGAGGGGAAGGGCAGCAGCTGGCGGCTAGGGTTTGTGGTAAGGGGAGGGTGCGCCCCCTGTCCACCTTATATAGGGGGATGGCTGGCCCCCTCGGCCCCTCCTCCAAGCCCTAGGGCGGCGGCCCCAAGGGTGGAGTGGGGCGCAAGTCTCCCCCCTTCTAGAAGGTTTCCCTAGGGTTTCCCCTAGGGTTTGGCCGGCAGGGCCTATGGGGCCTTGTGCCCCTGGCCCAAAGCATCCAGGGCACTCCCTCGTAGGACCATGCACCCCTCCGACAAGTGGGGCCACATTGGTCCCACTCCAGAAGCTTCTAGAACCTTCCAGTACAATATCGAATACTCCGAAACGATTCCGAAATCCAAAAACTGCTTTCCTTTATATGAATCTTATTCTCCGGACCATTTCGGAACCTCTCGTGATGTCCTGGATCGCATCCGAGACTCTGAACAAAAAACTCATAAACCAATTATCCATTCTATCCTAGCGTCGAGGCACTTTAAGTGTGTGACCCTACGGGTTCGAGAATATGCAGACATGATCTTCTATTAATAATCAACAGCGGGATCTGGAAACCCATATTGACTCCCACATATTCATCTATGATCATATCGAATGAACCACGATGCCAGGATTCAATTAATCCCATATATATATTCCCTTCGTCACGCGATATTTTACTTGCCCGAGATTCGATCGTTGGTATCGGCATACCTAGTTCAATCTCGTTCACAGCAAGTACTTTACTCGTTCCGTAATCCGATATCACTTTGTGATTAACTCCTTAACCACGTGCTTGCAAGCGGTGTTGATATCGATTACCGAGTGGGCCCGAAGTATATCTCTCCGACTCGGGAGGGACAAATCCCATCTCGATACATACAACCCAACAAGTACTTTCCGATCACCTAAGAGACACCTTTATGATCACCATGGGGCTCCTCCATTCAAAATATACACGTATCCTGTCTGAGATTTAGAATCATCCTTGTCGGTGTCAAAACTAGCATCGACGTAACCTTTTACGACAAGTTGTTCATCACCCCCATAGACTAAGAACATTTCTTTAGTCCTGTTTAGGTACTTTAGGATGTTCTTCACGGCTGTCCAGTGTTCCACTCCTGGATCACTTTGATATCTGCTCGTCAAACTAAAAGCATTGGACACATTCGGTCTAGTACACAGCATGGCATACATGATGGAACCTATGGCCGAGGCATAAGGCACTTTGCTCATAGCTTCCCTATCATTTACCGTAGCTGGACACTGAGCCTTGCTCAATATCTTACCTGACAACATAGGCACTGAACCTTTCTTTGCCTTATCCATTCTGAACCTTTTCAGAACTTTGTCTAGGTATGTACTCTAGCTTAAAGCTATCAGGCGTCTTTGTCTATCTCTATAGATTTTGATGCCCAATATATAAGCAGCTTCACCTAGGTGTTTCATTGAAAAACACTTATTCAAATAACTCTTCACATCGTTAAGCATGTTGATGTCATTTCCAATAATCAATATGTCATCCACATATAGTACTGTAAACGCCAAAGCTCCCACTCGCTTTCTTGTAGATGCAAGCTTCATAGCAATTTGGAACAAATCCAAAGCTCTTGATCACTTGATCAAAACGAAGGTTCCAACTCCGAGATGCTTGCTTCAGTCCATAAATGGAACGCTGAAGTTTGCATACTTTATCAGCATCCTTAGGATCGACAAAACCTTCGGGTTGCATCATATACAACTCTTCATCAATGTTGCCATTGAGGAACGCAGCCTTGACATCCATCTGCCATATTTCATAATCATGAAACGCAGCAATTGCTAATAAAATCCGAATGGACTTAAACATCGCTACGAGAGAGAAAGTCTCATCGTAGTCAACACCTTGAACTTGTCGAAAACCTTTTGTGACAAGCCGTGCTTTATAGACGGTAACATTACCATCCGCGTCCGTTTTCTTCTTGAAGATCCATTTGCACTCAACGGCCTTTCGGTCGCTAGGAGGGTCCACCAAAGTCCATACTTGGTTTTCGCTCATGGATCCCAATTCGGATTTCATGGCTTCTAGCCATTTCTCAGAGTCTGGGCTCATCATCGCTTCCTCATAGTTCATAGGTTCATTGTCTTCTACTAACAAGACAGTCAAGACAGGTTGCGTACCACTCAGAGGGGCACGCGACCTTGTCGACCTCTGACGCTCAAGAGCAGCATCGTCCAAGCTTCATGATCCTTGTCATTAGCTTCCACTATTGTTGGTGCGGTGCTTTGGAACAATTTCAGGTGCTGCGCTACTCTCCAATTCAAGAGAAGGTTCAATAACCTCGTCAAGCTCTACTTTCCTCCCACTCACTTCTTTCGAGAGAAACTCCTTCTCAAGAAAGGAACCGTTCTTTGCGACAAACACTTTGCCTTCGGTTCTGTGATAGAAGGTATACCCAATAGTTTCCTTAGGGTATCCTATGAAGACGCATTTCTCTGCTTTGGGTTCGAGCTTGTCCGGCATCAACTTCTTGACGTAAGCTTCGATCCCCAAACTTTAAGAAACGACAACTTAGGTTTAGCACCAAACCACAGTTCATACGGTGTCGTCTCAACGGATTTAGATGGAGCCCTATTTAAAGTGAATGCAGCGGTTTCTAATGCATAACCCCAAAATGATAACGGCAAATCAGTAAGAGACATCATCGATCGGACCATATCTAATAGGGTTCGATTCCGGCGTTCAGACACACCATTGCTATTTGTGGTGTTCGGTGGCGTGAGTTGTGAAACGATTCCACTTGCTTTAAGATGCGTGAGAAAATCATAACTCAAATATTCACCTCCACGATCGGATCGTAGAAACTTAATCTTTCTGTTACGATGGTTCTCCACTTCATTCTGAAATTCCTTGAACTTTTCAAATGTTTCAGATTTATGTTTCATTAAATAGATATACCCATATCTACTTAAGTCATCGGTAAAAGTGAGAAAATAGCGATATCCACCCGTCGAAACACTCATCGGTCCGCACACATCGGTATGTATGATTTCCAACAAGTCTGTTGCTCGCTCCATCATCTTGGAGAACGGGTTTTGATCATCTTGCCCATGAGGCATGGTTCGCATGTGTCAAATGATTCAAAATCAAGAGACTCCAAAAGTCCATCAGAATGGAGTTTCTTCATGCGCTTTACACCAATATGACCTAGACGGCAGTGCCACAAATAAGTAGTATTATCACTATCTACTTTGCATCTCTTAGCCTCAATGTTATGGATGTGTGTTTCATCCCTTTCGAGATTTAGAAGAAATAAACCATTCACAAGAGGTGCATGACCATAAAAGATGTTACTCATATAAATAGAACAACCATTATTCTCCGATTTAAATGAATAACCGTCTTGCAATAAACACGATCCAGAAATAATGTTCATGCTCAACGCAGGCACATAATAACATTTATTAAGGTTTAAAACTAATCCCAAGGTAAAACTAAGGAGAGCGTCTTGACGGCCATCACATCAACTCTTGATCCGTTGCCAACGCAGCATCATCACCTCATCCTCGCAGTCGCCATCTATTCCGTAGCTCTGTTTGAGTTACAAATATTAGCAAGAACGTATCAAATACCTGTGCACTACAACAAGGGCTAGTAAGGAAAACATCAATAACATGTATATCAAATATACCTTTGATGGTGCCAGCCTTCTTGTCCGCTAGGTACTTCAACAGTTATGCTTCCAAAGGACCCTTGTCCTTGCAATAGAAGCACTCGGTCCGGCTTGGGACCGGACTGAGCTTCTTCTCAACAGGGCATTAAGCTTGCCGCCTTCTTGAAGGGCTTCTTTGCTCCCTTACCTTTCTTAAAGGTGGGCTTGTTGACTATCAACACATGATTATCCTTTTTGATGTCCACTTCCGCGGCCTTCAGCTTTGCGAAGAGCTCGGTGATCGTATCAGTGGAACCAATCTGATTGTGAGTCACTACAAAACTTTTGTAGCTGGGAGGAGTGATTGCAGAACCTGTCAATCTTGAGCTCCTCCGAATCGTGCATTCCAGCTTGCTCAAGGCGTTGAGTGTAGCCCGTCATCTTAATGGCGTGCTCACTAACGGAACTCCCTTCCTCCATCTTGCAGTTAAAGAACTTCTCAGAGATCTCATATCTCTCAGAACGGGCCTGAGTCTAAAACATGGTTTTCAACTCTTCGAGAATCTCAAAGGGCCCGGGATAGTCTTCAAAACGATTTTGAAGTTCCGGTTCCATAGCAAACAACATGGTGCTCTTAATCACACCATAATCATCTTTACGATCGATAGACAGCTTTCTCATCACCGGCTAGCTTGCGTTAGGGGTCACCTAACGCTTTCCCAAGGACATAGTCCTTTTGTCCGCCAGATAGAATGATTCTTAGATTGCGGAACCAATTGGTGAAGTTAAACCCATTGTTTCTAAGCTTTTCCTTCTCAGCAAAAACGTTGAAGTTGAAGTTGGACTTGGCCATGTGATCTACAGTATTTGCAAGTACAATTTAGACTATGTTCATGATAAATAGTTCAACTTAATCAAATTACTAGATGAACTCCCACTAAATTCAACATCCCTCAAGTTGTTTAGTGAACACGATCCAAATTCACCACACCTAATCCGATCATCACGAGAAGAGATGTGGTTTCAATGGTGGACAACAAAGTGTCGATCATATCATTCATATGACTCATGCTTAACCTTTCGGTTCTTGTGTTCTGAGGCCATGTCTGTACATGCTAGGCTCGTCAAGTTAGACCCAAGTATTTCCGCGTGTGCAAAACTGGCTTGCACCCGTTGTATGTGAGCGTAGAGTCTATAGCACCCGATCATCACGTGATGCTTGGACACGATGAACTTTCGCAACGGTGCATACTTGGGGAGAACACAGTTTTTATCTTGATCTTTAAGTGAGGAATCATCTTATAATGCTACCGTCGCGATCTAAGCATAATAAGATACATAAAAGGATAAACATCACATGCATATAACTTTATGTGACATGGTATAGCCAATCTTCGCACAATGATCTCCATCTTGTGCATTCCGGCATGATCTCCATCACTCCACCATGATTGCCTCCACCACGAATAGCAACTACAACTATTGCTAACTACTTAGCGATAAATTGAAACTATTACATGGCGTATAAGAAGTTGACTCGCAGGTCATACACAATTATAAAGACAACCATATGGCTCCTGCCGGTTGTGTACTCATCGACATGCAAGTCGTGAAACATTACAAAATATGATCATCGCATACAATATACACATCACATCTTGGGCCATACCATATCACGTAAAACACTCGCAAAAACAAGTTAGACGCCTACTTTGTTGTTGCATGTTTTACGTGGCTTATGGGAGTAGATGCTAAGAACGATTCTTACCTACGGAAAGCCACAACGGTGATATTATGGTTGCCAAACTCCGGTGTTAATCCCATGACAACTATAGTGAGAGAAACTGACATCCACCAGCCGCATGTGTGGAACAAGCCACACGTCAAGTGCGGAGCCGGTCTCGCGAACGACGTCGCGTAAGGTTGGCCTGGACCGCTTCAATCTCACTATCCTGCATCATAAGAAGAACACAAACAAGAGGCTTGCAACAGAAAACATCAATGCCCGCAACAACCATGTTGCGTTCTACTCGTGAAACACATCTACGCATAGATCTAGCTCTGATACCCTTCAAGGGTTTGGCGGCATAGTAAATCAAAATTTTCTACGGATGCGATGAGGGAAAGCCAAGATCTAATCTAGGAGATGCAAACAACAAGAGAGATTGGATTAGATCTTCATACCCTTGAAGATTCAGACAGCGAACGCTCATTTTAACGTGGGTGATGTAGTCGTACTCGCTTCTCCTCCTCGCGATCCGATCCGATCTAGCACCACAAGTGGCGGTGCCTCCGTGAGATGCACACGTGCAGCACCTCGACGTCTCCTCCTTCCTCGGACCAGCAAGTATGGTGGAGAGATGGATTGGATCTACAACACGACGGCGTGGTGTATATGGTGGAGAATTTCTGCAGCAGGGCTTCGCCTACAAACAGTCGGGAGGGAGAGAGGAAGGGCAGCAGGGCGGCTAGGGTTGGAGGGAAGGTGTATGGGAGGGGGCGCCCCAGCCCTCTTTATATAGAGGGGGGGCGGCCAGCCCTTGCCCCTCCTCCAAGCCTTGGGCCGGCGGCCAAGGGAGGGAGAAGTGGGGGGCAAGGACTCTCCCCCTTCTAGAAGGTCTATCTAGGGTTTAAACCCCTCTAGGCCGGCTGGGCCCTATGGGGCCTTGTGCCCCTGGCCCAATGCGGCCAGGGCACTCCCTCATAGGCCCAAGCCCCCTCCCGGAAGGTGGGGCCACGTTGGTCCCCTTCCGGAAGGTTCTAGAAGCTTCCGGTACAATACCGATTAACCCGGAACAATTCCGAACTCCAAAAACTGCACTGCCTTATATGAATCTTATTCTCCGGACCACTCCGGAACCTCTCGTGATGTCCCGGATCCCATCCGAGACTCCGAACAAAAACTCATAAACCAATCATCCAATCTATCCTAGCGTCGAGACACGTTAAGTGTGTGACCCTGCGGGTTCGAGAATATGCAGACATGATCTTCTATCAATAATCAACAGCGGGGCCTGGAAACCCATATTGACTCCCACACATTCATCGATGATCATATCGGATGAACCACGATGTCAGGATTCAATCAATCCCATATATATATTCCCTTCGTCTCGCGATATTTTACTTGCCCGAGATTCGATCGTTTGCAGGCCATACCTAGTTCAATCTCGCTCACAAAGAAGTACTTTACTCGTTCCGTAATCCGATATCACTTTGTGATTAACTCCTTAACCACATGCTTGCAAGCGGTGTTGATATCGATTACCGAGTGGGCCCAAAGTATATCTCTCCGACTTGGGAGGGACAAATTCCATCTCGATACATACAACCCAACAGATACTTTCCGATCACCTGAGAGACACCTTTATGATCACCCTCTCATAGGATGACGCTTGATGACCTCAAAGCTTTCTTCCGATACCAGGGAGTTGCATTATCTCATGGTCTAAGGAATACAATATTTGACATAAGAAAAGCTTTGCAAAGACGAACACGATGACACGATCTAATTGCTTCGCTTAGTTTGGGTCTGTCCACCATATCATTCTCCCAATGATATGATCTCATTATCAATTGACAACTCATGTCTATGGTTAGGAAATCTTAACCATCATTGATCAATGAGCTAGTCCATAGAGGCGTACTAGGGACACAGTGTTGTTCACAAACCACACAAGTATTAAAGTTTCCGCTTAATACAATTCTAGCATGGAATATAAACATTATCATGAACAAGAATTATAATAATAACATCTTTATTATTGCCTCTAGGGCATAATTCCAACAAATTTAGACTATGTTCATGATAACTAGTTCAACTTAATCAAATTACTAGATGAACTCCCACTAAATTCAACATCCCTCAAGTTGTTTAGTGAATATGATCCAAATTCACCACACCTAATCCGATCTTCACGAGAAGAGATGTGGTTTGAATGGTGGACAACAAAGTGTCGATCATATCATTCATATGACTCATGTTTAACCTTTCGGTTCGTGTGTTCCGAGGCCACGTCTGTACATGCTAGGCTCGTCAAGTCAAACCCAAGTATTTCCACGTGTGCAAAACTGGCTTGCACCCGTTGTATGTGAACGTAGAGTTTATAGCACCCGATCATCACGAGGTGCTTGAACATGACGAACTTTCGCAACGGTGCATACATGGGGAGAACACAATTTTATCTTGATCTTTAAGTGAGGAATCATCTTATAATGCTACCGTCGCGATCTAAGCATAATAAGATACATAAAAGGATAAACATCACATGCATATAATCTTATGTGACATGGTACAGCCAATCTCCGCGCAATGATCTCCATCTTGTGCATGCCAGCATGATCTCCATCATTCCACCATGATTTCCTCCACCACGAACAACAACTACAACTATTGCTAACTACTTAGCGATAAAGCAAAGCTATTACATGGCGTATAAGAAGTTGACACACAGGTCATACACAATTATAAAGACAACCATATGGCTCCTTCCGGTTGTGTACTCATCGACATGCAAGTCGTGAAACATTACAAAATATGATCATCGCATACAATATACACATCACATCTTGGGCCATACCATATCACAGAAAACACTCCCTGCAAAAACAAGTTAGACGCCTCTACTTTGTTGTTGCATGTTTTACGTGGCTTATGGGAGTAACAAGCTAAGAACGATTCTTACCTACGGAAAGCCACAATAGTGATATTATGGTTGCCAACATCCGGTGTAAATCCCATGACTACTATAGTGAGAGAAAATGGCATCCACCAGCCGCATGTGTGGAACAAGCCACACGTCAAGTGCGAAGCCGGTCTCGCGAACGAGGTCGCGTAAAGTTGGCCTAGACCGCTTCGATCTCACTATCCCGCGTCATAAGAAGTACACAACAAGAGGCTTGCAACAGAAAACATCAACACCCGCAACAAGCATGTTGCGTTCTACTCGTGAAACACATCTACGCATAGATCTAGCTCGATACATCAAGGGGTTTCAGATAGTAAATCAAAAAAATTCTACAGATGCGAACAAGAAATCCAAGATCTAATCTAGGAGATGCAATCAACGAGAGGGATAGATGAGATCTTCATACCCTTGAAGAAATCGCACAGCGGAAACGTTCAACACAACATGGTTGATGTAGTCGTACTAGCCGTCTCCTCCTCGCGATCTGATCCGATCCTACGCCGCAAGTGGCGGTGCCTCCGAGAGATGCACACGTACGGTGCCGCGACGTCTCCTCCTTCCTTGGTCCAGCAAGTGGGGTGGAGAGATGGATTGGATCTGTAGCACGACGGCGTGGTGCTATGGTGGAGAGTTTCTGCAGCAGGGCTTCGCCTACACGCAGTCGGGAGAGAGAGAGAGAGAGAGAGAGAGAGAGAGAGAGAGAGAGAGAGAGAGAGAGAGAGAGAAAGGGCAGCAGCTGTCGGCTAGGGTTTGGGGTGAGGGGAGGGTGCTCCCCCTGCCCACCTTATATAGGGGGATGGCCGGCCCCCTTGGCCCCTCCTCCAAGCCCTAGGGTGGCGGCCCCATGGGTGGAGTGGGGGGCAAGTCCCCCCCTTCTAGAAGGTTTCCCTAGGGTTTCCCCTAGAGTTTGGCCGGCTGGGCCTATGGGGCATTATGCCCCTGGCCCAAAGAGGCCAGGGCACTCCCTCGTAGGCCCACACACCCCTCCGACAAGTGGGGCCACGTTGGTCCCACTCCAGAAGCTTCTAGAACCTTCCGGTACAATACCGAATACTCCGAAACGATTCCAAAATCCAAAAACTGCTTTCCTTTATATGAATCTTATTCTCCGGACCATTTCGGAACCTATCGTGATGTCCTGGATCTCATCCGAGACTCCGAACAAAAAAACTCATAAATCAATTATCCATTCTATCCTAGCGTCGAGGCACTTTAAGTGTGTGACCCTACGGGTTCGAGAATATGCAGACATGATCTTCTATCAATAATCAACAGCGGGATCTGGAAACTCATATTGACTCCCACATATTCATCGATGATCATATCGAATGAACCACGATGCCAGGATTCAATTAATCTCATATATATATATTCCCTTCGTCATGCGATATTTTACTTTCCCGAGATTCGATCGTTGGTATCGGCATACCTAGTTCAATCTCGTTCACGGGAAGTATTTTACTCGTTCCGTAATCCGATATCACTTTGTGATTAACTCCTTAACCACGTGCTTGCAAGCGGTGTTGATATCGATTACCGAGTGGGCCCGAAGTATATCTCTCCGACTCGGGAGGGACAAATCCCATCTCAATACATACAACCCAACAAGTACTTTCCGATCACCTGAGAGACACCTTTATGATCACCCTCACATAGGATGACGTTTGATGACCTCAAAGCTTTCTTCCGATACCAGGGAGTTGCATTATCTCATGGTCTAAGGAATACAATATTTGACATAGGAAAAAGCTTCGCAAAGATGAACACGATGACACGATCTAATTGCTCTGCTTAATTTGGGTATGTCCATCATATCATTCTCCTAATGACATGATTCTCATTATTAATCGACAACTCATGTCTATGGTTAGGAAACCTTAACCATCATTAATCAATGAGCTAGTCCATAGAGGCGTACTAGGGACACGGTGTTGTTCATAAACCACACAAGTATCAAAGTTTTCGCTTAATACAATTCTAGCATGGAATATAAACTTTATCATGAACAATAATTATAACAATAACATCTTTATTATTGCCTCTAGGGCATAATTCCAACAAATGAAGTACTCATAACCGCCTCTAGCTGTCGTGCTCATTGGTCCACATACATCACTATGTACTAGTCCCAATAAGTCGGACGCCCTTTCGCAACTCTTTGCAAAAGGTGTCTTGGTCATTTTGCCGAGTAGGAAAGATGCCCATGTCTCGAACGACTCCAAGTCGAACAAAGTTAGGAGTCCATCATCATGGAGCTTCTTCATGCGTTTCCAACTTATATGACCAAGCCGATAGTGCCAAAAGTAAGTCATATTCAGATCATTTGGTTTCAACCTTTTAACATTTATGTTATAAACCGACTCACCATGAAGATTCAAAATAAATAACCCGTCCTGGACGGGTGCAAAGCCGTGAAACATATCATTCAAATACAAGGAACAACCATTATTCTTGATATTCGACTCATAGCCTTGCCTCATTAAACATGAAGCAGAAATAATGTTTCGACTGAGCACTGGAACAGAATAACAATTATTCAGTTCCATAATGAATCCGGAAGGTAAATGAAGCTGCATCGTGCCAACTTCCAACGCAGCAACTCTTGCTTTGTTGCCGACTCGAATATCAACCTCGCCTCTTGCTACCCTCCTAGTTCTTACCAGTCCCTGCAACGAGTTGCATATGTGAATAACTGATCCGGTATCATATACCCCAAAACTATTAGGTACATCAGCAAGATATATGTCTATAACATTGCAAACAAGTGTACCTGAGTCGGAAGTCATACCTCCACTCTTGGCTTTGTCGGCCAAGTACTTGCTGCAGTTCCTCTTCCAGTGGCCATCTGCCTTGCAGTAGAAGCAAGTGGATCTGGCTGAAGGAGATGGCTTAGTCCCTAAGGAAGCACTTGGGACCGGGTCCTGAGTCTGCTTTCCTCCTGACTTAGCCTTCTTCTTAGTCCAAGAACTCTTCTTGAACTTAGCCTTATTCTGCACCATCAACACTTGACTGGCGCCCTTCTTGAGATTCGCCTCTGCCTGTTTGAGCATCCCATGTAATTCAGTGAGCTTCTTATCCATACCATGCATGTGGTAGTTCAAAATAAACTACCCATATGCACTAGGAAGATAGTTCAGAATTATATCCATAGTGAACTCTTCGCTAATGGGGTAGACAAGCCTCTCCAAAGACTGCACGTAACCAACCATTTTGATCACATGCGGACTCAGTGGATCACCATCCTTAAGCTTGCAACTCAGCAAAGCCTGAGAGACTTGATACCTCTTAGTCTTCGCCTAAGCCTAGAACATATTTTTGAGGCTTTCGATCATATCGTTGGCCTCAACATGCTCGAACTGCTTTTGCAAGTCCGGTTCCATGTGAGCAAGCATAAGACAGCTAATATCCGTGGACTCATCCTTAGCCCGACGGTAGGCATTAGTGACAGCGACAGTCGCATTCTCATTCGGCTCATTTGGAAGTGGGTTGTCTAGGACATGGTCCTTCTTTTCTTGTTCGAGAACAATTCTCAGATTTCGATACCAATTGGTAAAATTAGTGTCGTTCAGTTTATCTCACTGTTCAAAAAATAGGCCGAATCAGCGATTAATAGGCCGATTAATCTCTATTAGGGACCTGACCGTGTCGATTACCACTAATCGTTTGTGTTAATCGTTTAGCCTAATTAATATCTTTGACACTCCGATTATTAGGTATCTTCCTGATTTACTACTAAATTTGGTCAAAAAAGTTGCAAAATTATCAACACATATCGCCCATCCATCCGCTAGCCCGCCCCAATGAAGTAGGTTTTTCAAAGCTCCCGCTTGATCCCTACCTCCAGGAGCTCGATTGCTGCCCTCACCAGCCAGTTCCTTGTCGTTGTTGACCAGTTCCTCGTAGTGGACGATCAGACCTCAGATACAAGAGCTCAGGCACCTTGAGGATCCCATCCGGGAGCTCAAGGCTGCCTTTAATAGGATAGGTGGTCGAGGTGCAAGAGGAGTCATATGTGTTTTAGGTGCTAATTTTTTAGGTTGCACCGATTAATAGTAGACCGATTAAATCAGTTAATCGTCTGAATTCCGATTAGTCGCTACTCCCAAGACAACCGAGCAGTTAACGATTACCGATTTTCTTACCATTGGTTTATCTTTCTCAAGAATGGTTCTCAACGCAAAACCGGATATCTGAGAGTGACTGCTACTTGGTGCCATGATCTACAACAGAAAGATGGAAAATACTTAAGACATGTATTCATAAAAGAGCAAGCATATTGAATACTTTAATATTTTATGCTTCCACTAGAACCAACACCCCTCTGATGGTTACTTAGTGATCCAGGATCCTAAATAAGCAAGTCGACTAGTGAGCTTTAGCATCACCGCTAGCCGCCAAGTGATCTAGGTAGACAACTCCTTGTCAATCGCATCTCATACGACTCCTGTTGGACGGGTGGCATCACATGCCCCGACTCCCGTCCGACTTTTCCCCGAGCCGCACAACCATTGTGATAGACCCGTCTAGCTTAACGAGTGTTTCCGAAGTAAGAGTCCAACTCGAACCCACCTAGTCGGAAAGAATTGGCAGCACCTCAATTTTATGAGCCCACTACCAAAAATGTCCGACTTGTGATGGTGCAAACACTGGCGGGAAAACCGACTAGACCTTCTTTGAGGGATTAATTTTACCGACTATCTAATAGAGGTAAAATAGAGACATAACAATAACACAAAATAAAGCAATTATAATGTGAAATGGTATGGCTCTCTTCATGGCGATCTCCATCTCCACAAAGCCTGTAATCTGACTCGTGCCAACTCTTGCCACTTGTCGTCTTACTCCATGTCGCCGACATGTACATCGCCTTGCATGCCATCCGGGCTCTCCAAACAACTAAACTAGCTTAGTAAAGTAAATTACAAGGAGAATACGACACGCAGGTCATTATACAATAATATGACAACACCTAGGCTCCAGCCGGCTGACAAAAACCGTGATTCGCAGATCACGTATGGATTACACACATACATCACATGCACATGAACCATACCATTTATAACTTCCTGCAAAAACAAGTTATGCATAGATACAATGTCTACCGGTGCTATGAAACTCGCAACGACATCTAAGGCGCTACGACAGGGCGAAGCCGGCGGTCCCGCTAGCTAGATAGCGGGCGGGGATCGAAGGGGCAGCGCCCGATGATTTTTCTGAAAACGTAGATCTCATCTACGATCTGGACATGGATTTCGGCCATTGTTTTGATTCGATCAAACTTTTTGATCTTCGATCACCGCCTCTGGATTTATGTGTCACAGTCTACCCCGATGGCGGAAGCCGACCGGTAGGGGTATGTCGTTCCACGACCTCAGCAGTATGATCACGGAAATAAGATCTACCATTCCCTGAGTACAGTTGATCCAATCAACCTCGTACAAAACCGATCTATCTCATAGATCGACCACCAAAATAGCATATAGATCTCATCTACAGCCTACCGCATATCATATATGCGATATCTCGAGCCTAAAACCAGAAGCTATCGCTCTGATACCACTGTTGGGCCACGTAGAGATAAAACAAAACTTTTTCCTCTAACGTGGTGATCCCAAGATCTAGCCGAGATAGAAGGCCACGAGGTTTACCATTAGAGCGCAGTTGCGGATTATTGATGAAGCGCGTCAGTTGATGCAGTGAAGTCCTTCGCGATCCGATCGTCCAGGTGCTGATCGTACATCACCTCTGCTAGTATCCACACGTACAAGGAGGAGCACCGGCGGCGAACTGCTAGGTTCGAAACAAAGGTAGGACTGCTGTGGCGCTAGGGTTTCCAACACATGGAATGACCTAACCGAACAACAATTAACCTTTCTGGGTTACGGTGCTCCACTATATATAGGGAGTGAATGTGGGCTCTGCTCGCGCGGCCCATTCACTAAAGCCCATATAATATTAGTTCCTGTGAGTCTGACGCACTGACTCATCCCAAATCAGGCTCGGGTCCAACCCAACCAGATTTCTCGTTTAGATCCAATCCGAACTTGCTCCCGCTCTTAAGTGTGTGACCCCGCAGGCTCATGGCTACTTGGACACGATTAGAGTCCGACTCTCAATCGATTAGTCGACAGTGGCTCCTAGCAGAACATGCCGACTCCCAAGTACCAAAGAGTCATGACGACTTGCTTTTCCAATGTGACTTGCGTCCGAGTCCCTTTTGCCTCACGATATACCTTGTCAGACTATAGGCGAATAATTGTCATCCCTTAAATAGTCCGACTCTCTTCTCGATCCGAGATAAGTGATTCACCCGACTAACTCTTAGTCGATCGCCTCGGTTAACACTTAACCGAGTCGTGCATGGCCATGCTTTCCAAATCATATCTCACGAGAGGGCCAGAGAATATCTCTTCGAGTGGAGGGGCAAAATCCCATCTTGGTTATTCATATCACGCAGCTTGATTCTCAGTCGACCCGAGCTCTGTCTTTATAACTGCCCAGTTACGGATCAGCGTTTGACAGAACCTAAGTCGTTGATCCTCAACTCGGACTGTGCAATAACCTCAGGTCTAAGGATTACATTGATTGAGATATACAAATGACAGCTTATTCGTTGTACCTCAATATGGGTCAATCTGACTCGCTAAACTCTTTAGCCGAATCTGTGTAAGTTGGAATAGCATCTCCATGCCCATGACAAGTGGAACCGAGTCATCAAGCCAACCTTCACATTGGTCTAAATCGTGTCCAAGACCTCAATGACCAAGGACATTTAGTACAAACAACATGAATGTATAGTTCCACAACCGAATCACATATTCAATGATACACATCAGATGTTTATACAAGGAAAACTTAATAACTTTATGAATACAATGGCAAATATTATCATACATGATTGCCTCTAGGGCATATTCCCAACAAATACCCCCTCTTGGAGTCACTAGCATCTACTTGGCCAAGATAGCTACTAGAAACGAAGAGCATGCAAGATCACAAACAACACAGACATGATATAATCACTAAGACAAAACCATTAATCAATCTTACACAGTAATCACAATATCCATCGGATCCCCGCAAACACAACATGCATGATTACAAATAGATGATCTTGATCATGAACGGAGCTCATAAGATCTAAACATGGAACACAAAGGAGGAGATACAACCATCTAGCTACTACATGGACCCGTAGTCTGATACGTCGGAAACGTATGGACCCTGGTCCAATCTTTACCATTGATACATCTCCAATATTTACTTTTTTTTATGTCCATGTAGTAGCTAGATGGTTGTATCTCCTCCTTTGTGCTACCATGTCTAGATCTTGTGAGCTCCGTTCATGATCAAGGTCTCATCTATTTGTAATTATGCATGTTGTGTTTGCGGGGATCCGATGGATATTGAGACTACTATGTCAGATTGATTAATGGTTTTGTCTTATTGATTCTATCATGTCTGTGTTGTTTGTGATATTGCATGCTCTCCGTTGTTAGTAGCTATCTTGGCCAAGTAGATACTAGTGACTCCAAGAGGGGTATTTATGCTCGATAGTGGGTTCATGCCTCTATTTAATCTAAGGGACGTGAAAGAAATCTCTAAGGTTGTAGATGTGTTGTTGCCACTAGGGATAAAACAACGGTCTCTTGTTTATGGAACAAGTGGATTGTTTACCTTACACACTTTGCTTAAAGCAGTTGTCTGTTGCTTGCAACTTAATACTGGAGGGGGTTCGGATGATAACCCAAAGGTGGACCTCTAGTCATAGATGCAGTTGGATGGCGGTCTATGTATCTTGTTGTATTGCCCAATCGAATCTTATAGGATCATGAATGTCTAGTATTGCATTGTTATGCCTTGCTCGGTCCTGTCAGTTGCCCTGCTGTAATTTGTTTACCCATCATGTCATGTTTGTTTATCTAAGGAGAACACCTCTAGTGAACTATGGACTCCGGTCCAATCTTTACCATTGATACATCTTCCACTGTTTACTGTTTACTTGTTGCAAACCACCATTATCTTCCACACCATACATTTAATCCTTTGTTACAACAAACCGGTGAGATTGACAACCTCATTGTTCGTTGGGGCAAAGTCTTGAGTTTGTGTTGTGCAGGTCTCCAAGTTGCTAGCAAAACCTTTGAGTCGTTTCCTTCCTCCTACTAGTTCGATAACCTATGTTTCTTACTCAGGGAAAACTTGTTGTTGTGCTCATCATACCTTCCTCTCGGGGTCTCCCAACGAAGTGCTGCTGCACTCATCATAGTTCAAGGTGGAACTACTCACTCTTTATACCGGAGGCTGGCATGATGATGAAGAAGAAGGCCTCCGGAATGATCTTCCCTCCGGCAGGGTGCCGGGAAGAGCTTCAGATCCCCTTGATCTAGGAACAATGTTGGCGGCGGCTACAGACGGTTTCGTGAAATATTGATCGGGTACTTAGGGTTCTGGCATCGGGTTTTTTTATAGGCGAACAGGCGAGGCAGGGGCGTCTAGGGTGGTCACACACTCCCAAGGCGCGGTTAGGGCTAGCCCGCGCCGCCAGGGGGTGTGGCCCCCTGGTGCCCTCCTCCGTCTCGTATTCTGGCTCCGTGTTCCCCACGGTAAATATTGATTTTGGCTTTTGTCCCGTCCAATTCCGAGAATATTGATTTTCTACCTTTCTGAAACCAAAAACAGAAGAAAACAGGCAATTGACACTATGGCATCTTGTTAATAGGTTAGTACCAGAAAACATATAAAAACACCTCAAAGTGTAGACAAAGCAAAGTAGATACTAAACAAGCATGGAACATCAAAAAATATAGACAAGTTTCCGACATATCAGTACTCCCATGAGCGCTACACGCCGCCGGTGCTCTAGCAGAAAGACACGCTCCATCACCTCCCACAAAAAACGCTCGCCGGTGGTCCTGTTGTAGTTGCAGTGAGAGCGTCGTGGCAACGACGGGTACGACAACCACCACGACCGCTCGTGCCCCTCTTCTCTGCCGGCGTCGGGTTGCCACGGACCTTGTCGGGCCGACGACGGCGACCAGGCACGGTGTTTTTTGTGCTGTGGATGGTGCGGGTCTGGGCAAAGATATCTCGGCGGCCTCCCTTTATGGCTGCGCCTGGACGCGACGGAAAACGTCCAGAACTCGCGAGAAGCGGCGGGAAAGAAAGACGGAAGACGACATGGCGGCGGGAAGCCATTGGAAATACGCCGGCGTTGGCGATGGTCAGACGGAGACAAATGGATCGCACCGCTAGGCACGATCGGCCGGACAGACCAAACCACGATCCCAAATCAGCCGCGACCTGACCTAAACGGACAGAAACAGACTGTTTAGAGCGACCGGCTTACGTCGGATGTATTTTACTCAGCTCATCCACTAGGTACTAGGTCTATAGACATCAGCGGTGATACTTCACCTTCCCATGATTATAATTGTTTCTGCTCCTCCAGATTGTCCATATAACTGACACCGCAACCGTAGCGTCCCTCTTGCAAAGTATGTCAGTGTCCAGTACATCCCTGGCCCATGTGTGGGTGCAAGCACGGTAGTTTTAGCTTAAAGAACTCTTGTGCCACTCTCCAAAACGACCGTGCTCGCAGTCAATCAGAGCATGGTGCAAAGTCTCGTTCTCATGCCCACATAAAAGATATATTCTTCCTCCGTCTTAAAATAGATGTCGCAAACTTATTAAAATTTAGATAATTCTAGACATCTAAATTTTAACAAATCTGCGACATCTATTTTAAGACGTAATGAGTACTTACTTCTTTGGTGTGTCTCCTTTACGGTTCCGTTGCACGAGGTAACAGATTTTTCACCACGTGCCACCAGAAAACACGTATATTCAGCATTACCCGCAGCTTCCACAAAGCTTTCCAGGTCTATTCATCTGTAGATGATGAACTCCCTGCTAGCTCAGGGAATCCCTTTCTTTGGACTATCACAGTATGTCGATCGAACCGTGAAAATCCCCGACTTCTCCCATGCCCACGCCCAGTAATCCAGCTGATCTGTCCGTGGCCGAGGCATACTCAGAATGGCACCAACATCAATAGGGGAAAATGCGCCGCACCTTCTGTTTGTCCTACTGGTTTGAGTCCTCTTCCAAACAAACATGACTGGATCATCAGCTGCCCTTCCCAATGGTTTCATAGACACCGTTCCACTAATCCATGGATCGTGCCAAATTTCCGACCATACGACCATTTTTGATTCTACGGATTATGCCCTTCTTAAGTACCTCGCTTCCTTTGGTAATTACCCTTCCAAGTTGCTGAACCTCCTTGTGGCCAAGATGCCGATAGAATATCGCCACTCTTGCTATATCTTCCTAGAAGCACTCGTGCACACAGGCTGTCAGGATGCTCTAGCAACCGCCACACCTAATTAGCTAGCATGGCGTTGTTGAACTTCTCAAAATCTCTAAAACCAAGCCCTACTTTACCCTTTGGCACTGCTATTTTTCCCAGGACTACCAATGCACACCTGATTTATCTAGTGATCTAGACCACCAATATTTTGACGTCACTATTCTTGCATAAAGCTTTTGTGAGTTTGAAGCAACTTATAGAATAGGTCGGTAACGCCTGGATCACTATTTCTAAAATATTGTCTATGATGAGTCTCCCGAGACATATACTTTTTGTTTTCAGGCACAATCTCATCAAAGACATGTCGCTTTGAGGCTATTTTATATGCTTTCTGCGTATCTAGACAAAGTTAAGACACTCATTTTAAGACAGGAGTAGGACATTACAAAGATCAAATGATTTGGAGAACCAACCTGTAGTTGGATGATTAGGAGGGCAGTGGTATTCTCAGCTCACAGTTCAAACCTCGGATTTGACGCTTTGGTGTCTCATAAAATACGGAATATTCTTTAGTGAGAGACGATGTTTTCGTCGATTGCGAGACGTCTATGGTGACTTCGTCAAGCTCAAAACTAACTAGATCGGTCTATCAGGCTTAGGCTTAGTCTTTCGAAGGTGCTCACAAAAATAGGATGTGCACACGTGTGTTTATAGGAGTTGTGTTTATAGGAGTGAGTGTGAGCGTTTGTCCAGGCTTTCGAACAAAATAGAGCAATTGATCTGTACTAGAAGATAAGCGCGCTTCGCCGCGCCGCCTTCCTAGCATTGTGGCAGTGCCTGGCATGTGCGATAACATATACTATAGATATGAGATTCCATATTTATGATAAGCTTGCATGATGTGAAAACAATATCAGAGAAAATGAGCTCATAAATACAACAATAGTATAAATTACAGAGCTTACAAAACAACGTTCTATTTATAGTCTGGTCAAAGAACTGAGATAGTACATAATAATATTGTTCTTTCATTCATGATTTCTCCTCTTAGAAGATTGTACGGGCCATGTCAAGTCCAGAAAATGTTTAAAGTGTTATAACATTTTCAAAAAGAAGACTAAATCTTATGCTCTGTACCAAAAAGAAATAGGGTCAATCAAGCCGTATTACCAATTCTTAATTGGTCAATAAGTTACATAAAAAATATTGCAACTTCTGTAATCAGCATTAAGAATAATACACTTATCTGTTCTCGCATAAAACATAGGATAAAAAGCAAGTTTGCATTTTTGGAAGGGGCATTAGTATTTTGCAATCAATAATTACTGACCATATATATATATATACCAAAACAAAAACATAATAGGCCATGTCCCCCAGCTAGAACAACAGAGGCAATGTTTCTTGTCCATTCAGCTCATAGGATCTGAACTCCTATCAGGCAAAAATCAAGAAAGTACATGGATATCTCTGCCCACGAACATGGTAGATGAAGTCAAGGGGCTCCTAAATCCAAGGGGACAAATTAATATGTGTGCTTCATATATAGGAGGAAGTCCTCCATACCAGACGACCACAACGATCTCGATAAGAACCAAGAGGCCTCTATTCTTGGTGTATGGAACTGGATCGGAATTACACATGCATAACTGAACTTTAGGAGGTGGCGGGGAAAGTGGCAGGACTCAGGAGCACCTCTCCACCCTCTGAATAGACCTGTGGCGAGAGGAAAATATCTTTAGAAGACTTGCTTTGGTTGAACACAACAGGAGAAAATCTTCTAGACAATCTCAGTTCTGAAATACAAATTGTTTGTTACTTCCATTTTATTTGGCGAGGAAAAATTGGGCATCAATTATACATGAATTCTGTGGTGATCTTGGATAACTGCCACAAGCATTAACATAAACAAATTAACCAAATTGATATGCACTACTTGGTTGTAGCCTAACTGAACCCAGAATGGTCTTGTGCATAGCTCATATATACTATTCTAAAAAACAAAGAATACTTCACATCTATTCTAAAACAACTAAGAACAATTTACATCCTGTTCTGAAACAACTAAGAATACATCACCTTAGAATGAAAGTAGGCCTAATTTCTCAAAGAACTCTATTATGGAAAATAGCTTAGAAGGATTATCTATTTTATACATATCAAGGACTGCATTCATTACCCACAAACATTACAATGATCTTCTTAAACTGCTCTAAGCCCCAACACACAATAAATGTAATAAATAACCAAAAATTTCA
Source organism: Avena insularis (assembly GCA_023614405.1). Lineage (NCBI taxonomy): Eukaryota > Viridiplantae > Streptophyta > Magnoliopsida > Poales > Poaceae > Avena > Avena insularis. The sequence continues at coordinate 370,028,028 of CM042697.1, read as the reverse complement.
GAAATATAGAAATTATCAACATACATATATGGTCGTAAAGCCGAGACTGAGACTGATCCTACCAGTGTCTTAAATTACAACTCCCTAGTGATATCATAATCTAAGTGTACAAGTTGTACCATATATTAAAATTGCAAAAATTTACTGATTTGAACTTTCTATGTAAAATAACAGAGAAAGGTGAAACAATGTCATAACCACTTCATTAAAAACATGTTTTTTGATATTCAGTATCCTGGGCTGGACTATTTGTTAGAATTAATGAAATAGTGAAAGATTTTTTAAACATAACATTACTTATTCATCAGTATTAACATACATAGTAAAAAAGTTATAGTTCCTGTGAAAATCTGGATGGACCAATGTTAAGAAGGTCTGAACTGGTATCTGTATGCAAATGTGTCGGTTATTGTGGCTAATATTTTAACATCATGCAAATACAACATCAATTAACTACCAGATCCATTAAGTACATTTGTATTTCTCAACGATGAGTGCATTAGATGATGACTACAAAAAGCGATTAGTGTGTTAAAACTGAATATGTAAACCTGAAACTACAACACTTCAGGCTATTGTCGTTCCTACCAGTAGTATAGTTTTCTAGTCCATCAATTAGCATTTTCTTCAGTTAGATGAATAAGTGGTCAGTTCGGTAAGCCTGTTTCATTTGGGATCTATTTCTTGGCGTGCTTATAACACATAAAGACCACAACCTCTTTTAGGTTATCATCAACCTTCACCCAAAGAGGAGAAAAACAAACATGCTCTATAAGAGCTGATCAATTGCATAAACTTTGTTGACTCACTCCCTACACCAAACCTAACCAATGGCCTATTTATACATAGGCAGGTGTATTTTACTACCCTTGCAAAAGTGGCTATAGAACACTCTTTTCTGCGTAAACACACTAACTCTGTCTGACTCACTCCCTCCACCAAATCTAACCAACGGCTCATATACAGGCAAGTGTATTTACTACCCTCGCAACAGTGGTTATAGAAGAATCATTTTCTGCGTAAGCACATTCAAATAAGTAGGCACTCATTATACCAGTATAAACCACATCAAATAAGAACATTTATTTATATTCCAGGACACCAAGATACAGCCACCCACGAAAAGAGGAGGCTAAACCACAAAAGAAAACCTAGGAAACCAGTGAAACAAACAAATAACAATGTAGCGTCAAAAAAGAAAACATGATAAGAAGAACCGAAGCACAAACGTTTCAGGTTACACAATATAATCTCTAGACATCTTAGCAGGACGACCATCCGCAAACCTGGAGGCCGAACACCTAAATAATAAAAGCATAAGCTACACTCAGCAAAACTACTGCGCACAATAAAACAACTATAGACTAATACAAAGAAAGGAACATATAGACACTTCACCAAAAAGGTGAGGCCTCCTTCGAAGATGAGGCCTCCTCTGGTTCTCACGCACGTTGCAGCGGACAAATAAGGGAAACAGATAGCAAACAATAGAAAAAAAATCCAAAGAAACGAACACTAAAACCTACAAAGCAAAAAAAAATCAAAAGACACCTGATGGGCGGACAGTGTGAAACAGGAGCTAGAGCAGGCAACTGCACAGATGGTGAAACCAAAGGAGTCGCTCGATAGAGTCTAACAGGTGGATGACCTCTTATAGGAACCGCAACAAGCAGCTGCAAACACACCGAAACCAAGTTGGGAGCCACACAACGACGAAACAAAAGGAGCCATAAGACGGCACCCACCATCACCCCCTGCCATTTTTACTCTACAAAACTAAGCCATGTACCTTATGGCATCCAGATTCCAACACATCACATAGCATAATTGCCTCTTGTGATGGATATATTATATATTTTACTTTAAAATAGAAAAATGTCTAACAGCTCTACTTGTGCCAACTTTATTTTGAAAGTCCAGGTATAACAAGTAAGAACAGAAATCAGAAATAGGCCATCTTTAAAGGGTTTTTTCTATCATTTTTTCTACCTCATAGACTTATAGGTTAGCCGGTCTAGCAAAAACATACTTGTATCACTAATAAACACTGCTATTTAAGTAATAGGTACTTAGATAGACAGTTGATGTTATAGAAATTACCAGAGTTGTGAAGAGGAGTGTCCTATTGTTGTACATAACACCACACAAATGAATAGAAGAACCTGAGTGCACATAAAATTGAAGAAGAGAAGCAGACGGTTAGAAATAACCATGGTGATGATAAGAATCAACTCAACCTTAGAAACAAAGTAAATGTTCAAAAATAAAAGGATATGACTTCAAGAAATACCTGCTTATTTAAAAACTTGAGTTTGATCAAATCATCAACACTCAACCTTGTCTCAATAATAAAATTTTTTGTATCCTATTATCATAAATTCCTGCAAGTTAAAGATCCACATCAGCTGGATGTTCTATGTATCCACCAGAAAGTAGGAGTCAAGCTTAATTATATGAAAATACACTGAGTAAATTGCACAAGCATGTGAAATGTATACCTTCCAGCTCTCATCAAAACTATCTTCTGCCTAGTAAAGTATGAAAGGTCGGCTTGGAGGTAGATCTTTCCTATCTTTCGAGATCCACCCTACAATATGGGGTCAAAAAGCCAAAAAAATAAGTGATTTTAGCCCTTATAAAAAGAAAACGGATTCTTGAACCTCTTTCACGCTCATGTCACGTCGAGGTACTGTAGAAAAAAGAACTGCAAAATCCGATCCAATTTTTCGTAATCGATTAGTTAACATGATGGTTAACCATATTATAAAATCTAACAGCTCCAAGTAGAACAACAAAAGCAACTCCTGTGACCCCTTATAAATTATAGGAAGACCGCAACAAAAGATATATAAAACAGAAAGGAAAAACATTTCTAATAATTATAGAATAGCAAAGTTTAGGGACCAAATTAACGTTGCATCATCGTTGAACATGCAAAATCAATTCGGATATCTTTGAAAAGTTTCAAATATCCATTACATTTGGAGGTCTTCAAATTGATATTCAACCACTTTAGCAACATAGTATGGCTGCTTTAGAAGCCAAGTTTGAGCACATCACAATATATACCTACACAATTTCTTCAGGCCACCGTGCACGAACAGCTTCCATGAATTCACCTTCAACGACTAAGTATTGCTCTCCTACCAAGCAAGGTTGACATAATCCTAAATCCAAGAAAATACTCACTTAGTTGGCTACTTCATGATGCAGTAATTTTCTCCAGATAGAAAATCAGTTTCTGCCTGTTTCTTCTAAAGAATTATGTTAGACTCTCCAAGCTAGGTTGAGCAATCCTAAATCTAAGAAAACAACCACTTAATAAGCTATAGTATGGTGCAGTTTCTGCTTGTTTCTTCCAAACAATTATGTGAGAATATCAAGATCCCTTTAGAATTAAATCAATCTACCAAAAAAAATTAGGAAAATATTCTCTAGGAAACCATTGAGTTTCTCGAATCTCACAAGATACCTCAAACACAATCACCCATACAAAAATGAAGGGTTAGTAGTAAACCTGAAGGAGGAAGGCACCGTAAGGAAGCCATGGGTTTACTTCGAGATGTCATAGTCACCACTGCCGCCCGTGCAACTGGCCGTCGGCTCGTCAATCCTCCGGATTCATGGGCGAGAGGGGTTTCCCAATTTTGTTCCTCTTCTTTCTCCTCTAAGAAAACCAAGCGGTGATGGCTCATGCCCTCTTCACGCGGCGGTCACCAGGGAGTTGTACGTGCGGCAGCGCGTCCTCCTCCCCTTCCCGGCGGGAGACACATAAGATCTTGGCCTGGAGGAGCGCCCATGGTTCCCGGATGGAGGTGGCCCGCGAGCTCTACGAAGCACACGCCACGCCCCGCCGACCTAGACTTGGAGCTCGACACCGCGTGTCGCCACCGGTTCGTCATCTCAAGCCGTTCCCATGAAGTGCCATGGCAAACGAACTGCGCCGCCGCCAGTTCGTCGTCTCCGGCCATGCCCATCTGCTGCCCAATGGAGACAGGAGTTGAGAAGGATCGGCCACTCGGCCTGAGGGCGTTCTTCTGGCCGCCTCTCGTCGAGCGGGTGAGAGCAACAACTTCAGCCCACCTTGACGGAGATGTGGTGTAGGAAAGGGTAGGAGACGGCGTGGGAGGAAGGGTGAACTGAAAAACGTGGGATGAAATCACATTAAGTTGGCGTTGGGCTGAACTTTCCTGTAACAGCAGCATGCACCACCAGTCCACCATGGGCCTGATCAAAGAACATGCCCTTCCGGGATCCAAAAAGGTCCTCCGAACTGGAGGTAAGGGGAAGGCGCAGGGAGATCAAACCCCATATGTAAATCGGCCACATCCCAGCGCAATAAATCATGAGGCAAACATCGCCAGGACATGAAGGAGACAACATCAAGAAACTGAGAAAGAAAACATGTGGATGCCCCAAGAAGATCGGCAATTGAACATACAGGAAAGGCAAGGAATCAAATCGCCAGAATTTTTTGATCTGGAGAAGTAGAACCGGCGAGAAGGAAATCAAGAAACATGGATTTATTAGAAGAAAAAGACACGGGACAGTGGTCAACTCAAAACTGGTCACCTGAAGGTTATTTGGGGGAGGAGCTCGATGCCTAACGTTACCGCGACCGGCGACGGAGACGGTGGCAACAAGAAGCCAGGAACCGAAGCTGATTTGCCCGTTCCTCCAAACGGAAAGATCCTCCAACTACCTCCGGCCGGACGAGCCGGCGTAGGAGTAAGAAAGAGGAAGCGCCGAGGTCGGGGCGGCAGTATAGAGGAGAGGCTGCAAGCGGCGAGAGGATAGGAATGGGGGGAAAAGAGTCTCGATGTGATATGTGTTATCGCCCCGGCATGTCGCGACCCATCATCCACGGTAGCGAGAGGGAAGCAGCGGCACAACAACGCGTCCACAGGCCCACATCTAGCGGCAACACCAAGAGAGGGCCACAAGCAGAGGCAGAAGAATGTAGCGCGCACCGCAAGAGCCTCGACAATCCTTCCTGCCACTCACGCTTAAGTTATTAAATAATTAAGTAAGATATAAACCTAACTATCGGAACGGGCATTGGCGGTCCAGCCTATGCCACGCGAAAGAAGCACGGCACATGTCTGACCCGTGGTATGGGCTACGGCTTCAAGTACGCGGCCGGCCCGGCATCTAACTCCCTTCTCTTGAGCAACAGACGTCTGCTTCACGTGCCGTGGGCCGGTCCGCCAAGCTTCTGTGGCATGCCCGGGCCGTGGGGCGAGCTTGGCGGGCCGCCGACCAAGAGTTCCGTCTCGAAGCTACGAGAAAAGCTACAGCTGCAGATGGCACATACACCCGCTGACCACCTCTGCCTACATCATCGGCGGCATCTCACCCTCTTCCTCAGAAGTTCTCTATACCGCAGAAGACACACGAAGCCATGGCGCTCCGCACATTGGCCTCGAAAAAAACCCTAGCGGTGGTGCTCGGCGGCGCCCGGCCGCTGGCGACGAGGGGGGTGGCGACGTTCACGCTCCCCGACCTCCCGTACGACTACGGCGCGCTGGAGCCGGCCATCTCCGGCGAGATCATGCGCCTGCACCACCAGAAGCACCACGCCACCTACGTTGCTAACTACAACAAGGCGCTTGAGCAGCTTGACGCCGCTGTCTCTAAGGGCGACGCTTCCGCCGTCGTCCAACTCCAGGGCGCCATCAAGTTCAACGGCGGCGGTAAGACCCTTGCAGCGCTTTCCTCTAGTTTGGGGGTGCTTTGATTGTTGGTAGTGATGATTCCTCTTGCGGGAAAATTCTTAGACATTAGATGTGCGATTATTGGGTTGTTTGTCACGGATCTATGCGTTAGAGGTGTGTGTTGCGCTCCCAGGTAGATTATTTGGGTTTCGTTGGGACTGTTAGGATCTCACCATTTCTAGGGATTATAAGGAGTCGGGGTTTTCTTGAGGACTGCGATTCTTGGTTTAATTGTGTCGTACTGATCTGATAAGCGCTGATTTGGAGATCTGTTGAAACATTTCACTAAGGCCTTGTTTGGTACTAGTGTTTTTGTAGGGGTTCATCCACTCCCTAGTGGATTGGGGTGGTTTGGAAGGGATTAGAAGGGATTTTGGCTTATATGGGATTTAATCCCCCTCAATCCCTGCCAATCCTGCTGAATTCTAATGAAACCGAACAAGCCCTAAGGGGATTGGGTGAAACCCCACCTTCACCCAAACCCCTCTAATCCCTACAAAACCTCAATCCCCACCAATCCACTAGGTATGGGTAGTGTATTGGATATTGGAAAAAATACACTAGAACTTGGGGAAAAGTGGGGATTAAACTAGCCCAATACTCTAGAACCAAACATGTTTTTAGCCATAGGTGGGGGTCTGGGGTTTGGTAGGGATTATCCCCTCTAATCCCAACAAATACACTAGTACCAAACAAGGCCTAATTGGGCTGTATATTGTGCTGTTTCGTGTTTATCTGAAGTGTTCTCCGTGGAGATGTGTTGAGTGCGAGTGCAAAATTTCTGGCACACCTTTCAGCCACAACTAGATTTTGTAATTGTGCTGGGCTTTATCTATATGGTTTAGTTGGGATTTTCTTGGTTGTACTCTTTAGGATTTCGTGCCAATTTTTATGGTATGTTGATACCATTTGCTGTGTAATTATCAATAATTCAATATAGTAATGTAGTTTGGTTATTGCGGATGTTCTGTGTTTCTGCTTTTGTGTGTGTTTCATCTGTAATAAGAATTCTCACTCAGTTGCAGGTTGCAATTTTTGAATGTTCATTATTGTGGATTTCCTATATTGGTTGGTTGGGATTCACTGCTGAAATTAGGACAGGTGGTTAGATGTTCTCAGTCAGATATCTTTCAGATTTTGTAGTTCTGTAGTTAAACTCCTTGTACCAAGTAGAAATATTCAGTCTGTCATCACCCCCAGTTTTCCATCTTGTGCATACTCAGTGGAGTTAATCTGTTGTTGTCTTAGCTCTCAAGCTTGATTCCAGAAATGTTTAGTACAACACTACAAAAATATTAATCCTTGAGTTGTGTAGGTATTGTTATTTTGGATGTCCATAGTGTAAAAAGAGATGCCGGTAGGTCTTGAAGAAAAGCCTTGGGGTTGATTCTCTGGATTATTTGTCTACATAAATACTTTGATGCATAGAAATAATAATGGCCTCTCTATTAGCATGCATTTGCTCTGGTTTACTTTTCTTTAAGATGTCTTCACCATGGACTTTGTTAAGATTACTAAGAAATGCTGTAGAAAGCAAACGTTTCTGGGTATATAAATGGTGAACCTCTTAATTGAAATGATTTCGTGGAATAAATTCAGTTTCTTTGGATTGCTATTATATTTTGTTGAACCAACTTCGGTATTTAGTAATTTAGCTGAAGTACCGTGTTGCAGGTCATGTGAACCATTCAATCTTCTGGAAGAACCTCAAGCCTACTAATGTAGGAACCTTATCACTGTCCCCTCTTCCCTGCTCCATCCATTTCTTTTCCTTCGGCATGGGAGGAAAGTTAAGCCAAATGAAATTTGTGTTGATGACGAGAATGTTTTTGTTTTACAGGAGGGTGGGGGTGAGCCACCTCATGGCAAACTTGGCTGGGCCATTGATGAGGACTTTGGTTCTTTTGACAAGCTTGTAAAGAAGATGAATGCAGAGGGTGCTGCTTTACAAGGATCTGGATGGGTGGTATGTACTAATGTACATTATGTGCTGTTTTTATCTGGCTTGTGTGAGCATTGTTGAATACTCACCTGTTTGTTGTCCAGTGGCTGGCATTGGATAAAGAGGCAAAAAAGCTTTCAGTTGAAACGACTGCTAACCAGGTAAATGTTATCTATCATATTAGGGGACCATAATTTTTCTAAAGGCCACCAAGTATGCAGTCTTCACTAATTTACCGTTCAATCAATCATTGCTATGTTCTTTTGATGACGCCAATGTTTTTCAGAGAGTCATTATACCATCCCTTTATAATCGACTAATATTTAGAGACGAGGGAATTTTCAGAGAGGTAATATTGCTCAGTAATAGCCTAAGGACAACCATGGTATAGAGCACCATCCATTGTTTTGGTTTTCAAACCCCGATTCCGATTGGTCTATCTAGATCGGGGTTCAAATTCGCTTGAATTCGGGACCTGTTTTGGTGAAATCGAAACAAACATGACAAACAAATCACCAACGCTGAATAGGTTAGTTTGTGCAAGTGCCTCAACCTGATGAAGCAGCTTGGTGGCACAGGGACCACAGAGGGGAGTGGGGCTGAGAGAAGATGGTGGAGAAAAGAGTAGGGCGAGGTGGAAGACCACCATTATGCATCCGCTTGCCGTCGTTGGTGCTCCATTCTTTGGTCGCCTCTTGAAAGAAGCAGCGCAGCGGAGCAATTTGAGTAAGCAGGGGAGCAGAGCAGATGTTTTTTGAGAGAGGGAGGTCACCTGGGGCGGTGGCGTGAAGGAGAGACCTGAAGGAGGCAATGGGTCACACGCACAGGCTAATGCGCCTCACTAGGTTTTCTAGAGTCATCGTCCCAAAAACAAGATAAAGCATTAAGAGTACTATGCCTAGCAATCTCGTGTGCAACCGAATTGGTTCCCTTTGACAGTGCAAGAACTCCATGTTTGTAAACCCCAATGCCAGAATGGAACAATAATAGAAGATTGCCGCTGATGATGTAGATAAAAACCCTCCATCCTGCATTGTCTCAATAACCTGGGTGTTATCAGATGAATAATAAATTTTGCGTTCCAGTTGCTGTGCAACACACAACCCCTCACGTAGCTTCTGCCATCATTGAATCAGCGACAAACGGCTAGTTCTTGCAAGCAGCTGCAATAAATTTACCTCGCGAGTGTCTGACGACAACTCCACAGCTTCCTCTTCCTTCATCCTCATTGTATGCAGCATCCACATTAATTTTTGTAATACCCTCAGGAGGCTGACTCCATGATTCTACCTCCATGCAACAGGGGCCTTTCTTGCCCTCCAGTAGTTTGTGACTAAAGCCCTGATCGCCATCGCTGAGTGATGTGGAAGTTGCACATTTTCTCCATGGACACGCTGACGGTGTTCCCACCCAATGTACCACGCCTTGGTTAATATGATCTCTGGTAAACCAACTCCTCCTAGAGGTTCCCATCCTCCTTTTGTGCATATGATATGCTCCAGCATGACCGCTCCCGATCGATCCATTGCCGTGGCAACAATGATTTCATCCTGAACTCGAAGCTTCTCCCATACCTGTTTTGCTCAAACACGTAAACAGGGTGTGCATAACATCTTCACAACCATTCAAACATATTGGGCAGCCACTTGTCATTGATATATGCCTGTTTGCCAGAATACAAAGACACGGAACAAGACCATGAAGAGCCCTCCATCCAAATATTTTAATTTTCGCCGGTATATTGAGTTTCCACAGTTTCTTCCAAACTGGACTCATTTCAGATCTTTCAACTTGCAAAGCTCTTCTCTCCTTTCTACCAAATTGATGATCCCATTATGTGTTTTATGCCAATCTGACGCCGAATATACCATTCTTTGTATGGCTCCATGCGACAAAGTCATCCATCCCTGGCAGTGCTATTGGAATTTCCATGATTTGGTTGGCATCAACCGACCAGAACATGCTACGATTTAACTCCTCATCCCAAGTTCCTGTGAGGCCAAGTAAAAGAGCTACTATTCTTTAACTTTGCTTTTAATAAATTTTCTTCTGGATAATACTTTGCTCTCAAACTCACATAGAGAATTTGGATTCTCCGTTAGTCTCCAACATTGCTTCGCCAACATAGCCATATTAGATGTGTATAAATCCTGGAAGCCCATTCCACCTCTACTCTTCGGAATACAGTCTCCCCCTGATGAATAGTTGGTTACTCCCCTTGTTAAAAGATACAGGCATATTTCACCATCTTAGTTTTCATATAAATTAAGAAATCATGAAATCCAGAGATCACTACAAGGACCATACTATTGTAACACTCTTAAGGTGTCGACCCAACTGGGAAAGTGGGAATGTTAAGCTCAATATAGCTATAATTTGCTGAGCTATGTGATATTGCAAAACCTGAGTGCAAGTGTACAATTTTTGTGGCATCCTAGGGCCTGTTTAGTTGCTCGCATGGTTTTTTTTCCTGTTATTCAGTTTTGGCCTGGTAGAGACTGCACGAGGTAAAACGAGGCTTGGGCCATACTCTGCACATCGTTTGGTTGCCAGCAATGCTTTTTTCAGCACAGGAGAAACACAACCTCGACGTTTGGTTGCATGCATGTGGCCCTGAGATGGAAAGTTTGGCTATTTGGTTGGCATACTCATGGATGGTTTGTCACCTCTAATCTACGTTACTGACCTAACTACCTAGAGGAGCGAGAACCTGACGATAACGACGATGCCACGTCGGCCAGTGACGACAGCTTCGAGTTGGCCGACGCTGACGATGCTACTAACCTAACTATCAGCTTTGAGTAGCAGCAGAACCATGTCTAAAATTTTGTTTTGACAGCCAAATTAAGTTGTACAAGCCTCCGCAAGCAACCAAACACGCTGAAGGGCCCTTGCTTTCCATCACAGTATAATCTGAATCAGCCGAGAAAGGCCTCCGGGAGCAATAAAAAACGCCCCTATTTTTAAGTTTTTATTCACATGTGGATCTTTTGTATATGTAAGTAAGGTTGCCTTCGCATGCATGTGTGCCATGTACGTGTGAGTTTGTGTTTTCTTTTCTTTTTTCCTTTTGATAGTTGATCATGTAGTTTTCATGTGCATGGAACTGACTCCTTGGACCATGCAGGACCCTCTGGTGACTAAAGGGGCAAACCTAATTCCTTTGTTGGGGATTGATGTCTGGGAGCACGCATACTACCTGCAGGTAATTTTTATGTTGGAATTGGAGTCCATTTGCTGATGTTGCTAACTTTGTTGAAGTGAGCTGTCCTTTGTTACTTGTGATTTGCTTTACTCTTCCTAGTGAAAACAATATCATTTTACATCAATGTTTATGCCATAAAGCTACCGCCAAACTGGCTAGCCATTTTGAACATGGTTTGACTCATCAATACTGTAGAGATTGCAGTAGGCAGTCAAGGTATAAATAATCAAAGATCACGTTTGATTCTTGCATTTCTAGAAGTGCCCTTGCTTTCCATATCACGGGTAGAATAGGAGTGGATATCAGTATATTCCATTGGTTATATTCCAGAATGCTTCTGAAATCAACAGTTGGATAGGAGACTGGAGGTAGCATTCACAGACAAAAAATGTTAACTTTGCATATGCTTGTGAAAAATGCAGTTGAATAAGAGAATGGTGGTAACATGCACAGATAAACAGCGTTATCTCCCTGGCTTCTCTTTTTGTCTTTGTGTATGTAGAGTAGTACACAAACATTGGTGTAAGAGTCAGAGCAAAATTATCTATTGCTAGCATGTCAACAGTTCGAATGAACATGTCCCAAAAAAGGCATAGGAATGCATGACCTACCATCGTCTTATTAGCAATGAGGTGAAAGGGATATGTACCTGGTGCAGTAGTTAATCGAGTGGCTTTAAGAGCCTCTGTACAAGCTCTCACGATCTTGCTTGTGAAGGTAGTAAAATTATCTGAGCAGCTTGCAAAGTCCTGAACTAACTGGAGCTTGTGAAGATTTGAAGGCGGTCAAATTCGAGTCGGTAAATACTATCAATAAGTAGATAAATTTTAATTTAAAGAAGGTATACAGAAATAATACTCCCTTCGTCCTGAATTTTATGTCTCAGATTTGTCTAGATTCTCATGTATCTATACACTAGAACGTGTCTAGATACATGCGTATATAAACAAACCTGTGACAAGAATTCGGGTCAGGGAGTAGATGAAATAATAAGGTAATGAAATAATTCTTAATCTATTTCAATTAAACTCTGCTCAATATATTTGTAAGAAAGACTTGAGTCGAATTAATTTAAGTTACCAAACGATCATGAAACTTGACGGTACTGCTTGGTCTACAAATTTGAACTTGCTTTCAGTTGTCTAATTTTGAGGGAGACCCAACTTATTTGTGCTGCAAATGGAAATCGAGTTAAAATTTACCAAGGGCTAAGCAGTGTTTATTGTTTTTCGATGCAGTACAAGAATGTCAGGCCAGACTACTTGAACAACATCTGGAAGGTGGTGAACTGGAAATATGCTGGCCAAGAGTACGAAAATGTGGCCGCGTGATACTATGTCTGAACAGGCGATACTATGTCTGAATAGGCCTTACTTTGCTCTTTGTTGTTCGACTGTGTTGAATCTTCATATGCAATAAATGCGTGTAATGCACAATGCAGATTTTGTGATCTTGTTATCGCTGTGTTTGCTTGCTTTTGCTATTCTCGTGGTGCAATGCAGAGTCCACAAAGACGAGCACCCCAGTACCTTGTCAATTTTCTCTGCATAACCATAGGTTGGGTCCGTGGAAAAAATATAGCGCTATTTCACGCCATTTAGCGCGCTATAGTGTATGTAGAAAGTTCATGCTGTTTTTTTACGATTTTGCTCGTTATGGTGCTATTTTTCAAATAGCTTGCTATATTGTGCTATTAGCGCTATTTTAATATGATGAGAGTGTGAAGTAGGCAAACATATGATGAATTTTTTAAAGGTTCTTCGACTATGATGAGTTTTTTAAAGGTTTTTTTTGACTTGGATAGCGACGGAATTGTTTATGTTAATTCATTAGATGCTAAAATTCTTGGTATTCATGATATATCTATTCTTTTCTTAATTTATTATAAAACGCTATTTTGTAAAATAGCACGTATTAACACGCTATAACTTTCATTTGAAAATGGATCACACTAAATTAAACAGCGTGCTATTTTTTTCCTTACTCATACTGTAAAAACGTTGCCCTGATATGTGAGCCTGTCACATGTGAGCAATTAAGTCACTTTATTCCAAATAACTTGTACTCCTATCTGCAGTCCCCCTACCGTACTAATGTGAGCACCATGTCGTGTACTGGTCTGGGAATACAGCCATCCACTTTCCTTTCATTTCTGCACAGGCTAACACATTTTCCAGTAATCAGAAAGAACACGCTTCTCTCGACGTGAAGCTCTTTTTTTTTTTTGGAAAAAGTATATATTAATATTATCGAGATATCAATTATATCCGGTCTCTATAACAACGCAGCCCTAGCGGCCTTACAGATGCACACAGTCTAAAAAAAAATTACAAAAAAAAAAATCTCGTTATAGCGATCAATTTCTTGCAGCAACAACACTAACACCACCAGAAGTTCACTCTCTCCAATAGCGACACCTTCAAAAAGAAAACAGTACACACGCGTCGTCGTCGCTCGATCAAAAATCATAGGTTTTCATCCTAGAGAAAGTCATCACTCATAAAACAATGCTTTCAACAAGGCAATTGCCAGGCACAACCAATTAAGGTCAGACCTTGAGTTTTCACCCTGCAAGATAAGACTCTGAACTTCTCCTGTGCTGCTGACCCCACTTTTTGATGCCACTTCTACAAGTCACGAATCACCAAGCCAATTCCACATCGCCGCTAGGACTCGAACCACCATTGGTATTCCTCTGATCTCGACTTCCATGGCATTCACCGCATACCGATTTCACCATGGAACTAAATATATGTTCCACGATGGCAATAGGCTGCAGAGCTTCGCCTCGCTCCCTCTGAAACCAAACGGTCAGAAAAACATGGTTGCACGCGACTGAATCCCTCCAGTCCGGCAATCTCTAGGCAGTATTCGCCCATGAGAGTTCGCCGACGAAGCCTTCCGAAACTCGCCACTCCGACCAGATCCTCGGCTTGGCGCAAGAGGAATCCTAGGACCGCCGCCTTTATTCAACGAAGCGGACGAGGAGGCCCCCACACTGCCATCCGCCACTCAACGGCGGCGAACGAGGAAGAACCTCCACCGCAGCAGGAAATCGGCACACGAGGTTGCAACAGCCGTAGCCCGCACAGATCGGGCTCGCGCTTCCTAGATCGAGCTGGCGCAAGGCCGGCTGGTCGCCGGCAAACGCTGCGCCGCCATGTTGCCGCGGGCCAGATCGCATCCCGCCACCCATCTCCCGCGTTGTCCATCAAGAGCGCAGCTGCCGCACATCCATCAGGCTTCGCCTCCGCGCAGGAGAGAGTCCACCTGATGTGCCTCCTTGCCCCGCGCCTTTGGCGGCCGGGCACCGCCACCATCACCGGCGCCGGCGATGGCAGTGGCCAGGGTAGCCAAGGGGGATGGTCCTGGGGCGGGGGATGGTGACCCTCCGGAGCCGCCGCTGTGCGTGCGACCCAGGAGGGGAGATGCGTTTTTCTGGGAGGGGAGATCTAGATGCGTTTTTGGAGTCGTCACATCTCCCCCGATGTGAAGCCCTACATTCTGCAACGATGACTATCAGGTTTATATGATGTTACAATGTCGATATGCTTGTCTTGTAAGTCCTAGACTCCCAGTCGAGTTTAGCGAGTGATTACCTTCCTAGGTCCCTTCCCTGTATCTGCCTATCTCTACTTCAGAAATCTCCAACCCTCTCTAGGTAGCACCGGTCCTTTTATATTGTTATTAAGGGTTAACCACATTGGCTTGCCGACAAGTTGAAGAGAAAGTCTGACACATGTGCAAGTTGCGAAGATGATATTTCGAGTGGCTCCTTCCTTCAGGGCCGTTGGGGCCTCGTGCATGTCCCGGTCGAACGCGCTCGGACGGGTTGGATCACAGGTTGGATCGACCCGGTGGAGATGCCCTAACCCAGTTGAACTGGTTGTCTACATGGATGGGATGCACGTGTAGTCACATCGCCATTGAGCCATCCGCGGTAGTGAAGCAGGTCTGTCAGCGGCTGGGAGACATGTGGCGCCTGAGACATGACACCTGCCTCCCAGGAACGACCGGGGACTCCACGAGTGACAACTTCCCTACCAAGCTGTGGCCAGGAGACGCCGATCATGATGTTGCCCGCGTTCCTAAGGGCATCTCCACCAGGTCGACCCAACTCGTCCGAACGCGTCCGGCGGGACATGCATGGCGTCTCAGCGGCATGACCTATCCGGACAGACGCGTTCGGCTTGATCCATCCATGCATCAAATTTGGGCAATGGTTGCGTCGGTCCGCATCAGTTTACGTCCTCCCTTGTCCTCCCTGGGCAAGGGCCTGCTTGCTAGCGACCCGACGGATTTCTTCCACTAGCCATCAATGGAAGGCTGATCCAAAGGCTGGAAGCACCGCTGCTGGCACCGCCCGACACATGTCCTCCTGCCGTGACACTTCAATGTCGTCGCTTTGGTCTCCGCGCCGGCATGCGGTGCCGACCCTTTTTAACTGGCAGCCTGCGGCCATCTTCTCCCACACCACAACACACCACACTTTTCTCTTTCCCATCCTCCACTACCTAGTATCTAGCCATGGCTAGCGGCATTGGATCGAGGGGAGAGCGTCTAGGATGACCACCAGGTCTCGACCGTGGATGTCGAGGGAGGAACGGAGGACGTGGACAAAGTAGAATGGCGCAATGCTCTCCCTCACCGCCGTCATTGCTCGATTTTGTCAACACTGGCATCGAGTTCACCGTGACCATCCAGTCGGGCATGGCACGGGACAAGTTGCTCCTTTCCTGC